>CM057154.1:30955112-30990050 GCA_029962745.1 Echinometra lucunter | reverse complement strand
GTCTCCTCTTAGTGTCACTTGCAGTATCTTTTGATCCAGAATGCTGGAATTACACTCTAAGCATGAGCAGAAAGAGAAATTTACTGAAAAAATTTTGTTGATTCCATGGCAGTATGTTATACCATTCATGAATATAGGACAATGTGATTGTACCTTATCATTTAACTGATCTCTAAATGGGCAATCAGAGTTTAATCAACATTTAGCAATTTCTTTGTGAAATTTGCAATATTCATATTGGTTCATGTTTTGAAATTTTCATTTTTTTCAAACTGTGGAGCAGTATGAAGGAAATAATGATTGTTGCCAATTTGAGTAGGAAAGCTGATTAATTTAGCTCTTAAGAAAACTATGTACTGTTATGGGTTAAAAGATTGTTTCATCTTTTTATGTTACCACTTGTCGGCTACAAAAAAAAAAAAAACTTTTAGTTCTGTCACAAGGTTTTTCGTTATTAATACAGTCTTCTTCAGAAGCACTTTATGTCTCTGAACCACCTTCCAGTATGCAATCTGTCCTTCCATCACTCTCTTGTCTTCTCATAAAGAGCTTGCCGCCATGGTCCATCTGCTATATGCTCCTGACCCGCTCAGAATATGCCCTTCAGCTTATAAAACATCCTGATATTGATTAGAGTGCATGATACTACATCGCTGTTTCACCTCTTCTTCTCCTGTGTCTTGTCCTTACTGGTGAATATCTTAACCCCTTTTCCCTAAGCATGGTTAGAGCTGCTTTTAAAAAAACACATAATCCAGTACTTGTCTTGTTTACAGGGCAAGTTATACCTTGGCATGAAATTATTGAAGCCTCGTACCCAGTTATAATTCATATTTTCTAATGAACATTTTGACCTGGATCTCCTGCACAATTTTGTGTTTAAAATATTGCATTATTATTTAAATGCAGGCAAGAAAATGGAAATTGATAGAATCTATTATTATTATTATTTTTACAAAAGAGAATGGAAGTTACCTGTTAAGAAATTAAAAGAGTTGTCAGTTTCTCTTAAACTGTTTGAAATACTGTTTGAAATAAGTTTTATATTCTGCACTAGATTTTTTCAACTTTCTTTTTATTTTTTTTTGTTTTGTTTTTGCCTTTGTTTTTTTCTTTTGATCAGATTGGACCTTTAAGTATTCCAAACCAGTAATAAAGAAGCCATATGCACTGAGCAGTGATAAAATTATGAAATAAAGCTGTTGATGTACGTCACATGGCCGTCATGTACATAATCATCCTAGAATTTTAAGAATAAGGAATCACACAGCTTCCAGGGCCTTCCTGCCAAGCACTTTTATCACGCTACATTCAACCCCTCATGATCACCCTTTAAACGGATAGGAACCTCTTCAGAAAATTCAATTTCATCCTTGGCGACCGCTTCGTTAATGACCAAGGAGCCCAGATGATCTCATTAAAGATACTCCGTATTTAGAAGCGAAAACAAAGAAAAAAATCAATGGAGCTTTTTAATTGGGTAAGCTCTCATCGAGCCTCGCATAGAATCGGGTGCATGGGACCGTGATTTACTAGTGGGGCCTCATTTCAGCAGCCAGGCTGCATCTTGAGTTACATATCTTGTGAAATAGGAGCAGAAATCAATCGAAGCTGTATTCAGCTGTATACAGTTATATGCATGGGTGAGTGACAAACCCTACACCAGGCAGACTGTGGGGTCTGCAATCTTTGATTAGCATTTTTCTATTAGATTTGCATGCATATCTTGTCTTTGCAACTATCTGGCATCACGTATCAATGGAATGTATATTAACTTGATTATTTTCTGTTACAGAGAAAGCTGGCACCATCATTACAAAGAAACAGCTGTAATGCACTGTTAATTCCTTCTTTATTTCATCATATACTGAGAATTTCAAACAGAAATATAGCAGACATGTTTATAAGTGCTTGTATAGGCAAAGTCAATTAAGAATTCTGGTTGAGTCTATTCTTTGCAGTCCATTGACTTTCAGGAAGAATTTAATTGCTATTTTCATCAGTATGGTGAGAAATGATTTGTGTACTGCATTAAACAGCTTGACCACCTAGGCCATCATTTTTATTCCCATTTTAAATACCAGTTGAACAATCCAAACTGTTTGTAGATATGCAAAGCTGAAGTTGACTCATGGGTGTACATGTATTATAGTTCAAAGGTAAATTCCAGATCTATCTGTAGATTTATTCCTCTGTGGTAGCATTAGGATGGATTTGATTCTGTCTTATCATAATTTAAAGCTGAAAGTTGTCCATTTTTTAACTCTGTGGGGTGCTTAAATTGATTTGCACATGCCACAGTTGTGAGAAGGGCAAAGCCTATATTCTGTAGATCATGGTGCTGGTATGGATTCATATATGTATTACAACAATTTCAAACTGAAACCAAATCTTAGCAGATATTGTTATGTGATTGCACATTTACCTTGTGATAATTTCAAGCTGAAGAAGTGATAAAATTTTATAGTCATGTCTGATGATAATTTGTGGTTGAAACCAAACCTTTTTGTCCAGCATTGGAATGTTGTAGTGTGTCCTATCATTTTTTTTTCATCATTTTTTTCTTCTTCATTTTTTTGAAATTCAAACCTATCTGGAGATGTAATTCCATGGTGGTACTCAAATTGATGTGTGCATGTCGAATGATAATTTCTGGTCAAATCAAGCTTCGCTGTAGATATTGGTATTCCATGGTACATTCTATGATAATCCCCAGCTGAAATCAAAACCTGCTGATTTAGCTTGGTGGTGGTGCTTGAATCGATCTATGCATGTTCCGTGATAATGTCAACTTGCAATTTCTGTGGAAAAAAGCTCTGTGGTAGTTTTTGAATTGATCCATACCTGTCTTATGATAATTTCCAGCTGAAATTCATTCCTTCTGTTGGTGAAGCTTTTTGGTGACGCTTGAATTGATCTGTGCATGCCGTATGATGATTTTTAGTCAGTACCTGTGGATGACTCATTTTCTATCCAGACAGTGCAGCCATGTAACCTGGATGTTCAACCAGCTTCCACTGTCAACACAGATAATACAGGATTGTTGAATATCATTAAAGTTTAAGTGACGATGATGCATTTGAATTATGGAAAAGTTCTATCTTTGAGATATCTTGAAAGCTTGATGGTGTAGGAAGTTATAGTAATACCCATGGAGTATGATCTGAATTTTCGATGAGATCTATATGCTAACAACTTTTTTGTAAGCCTGACTTTGATAACATCTTGTTAAAGTATAGTAACATTTTGAAATTGTCTGTTTGAAGCCAGAAGGGCATTAAGTCTGTATAGAATGATATGAGCTAATGCCCTTCTGCCTCTGAACAGATGATACTTGCAATATGATGGATCTGGGAGGTGCTACCATAGGTTTCTCAGTGCATTACTGTGTTCTGATATGTTGCTATGGAGCTTGCCCGGGTTATTTCAAATTTCATTTTTTTGCAAGTAGAAATCAATGCATCTCCCTTTGAAGATGGCCTGAAATCAATCTGCCTGCCTCCTCCATATGACTCAGAGAGTGTCATGTTTTAACTGCTTCCATGCCATGACCAGCAGATCCTATCTACAGGCTTCATTGTTAACGAAAAATTAGAGTAAGAAGGTACTGGTTTGAAATTTTACAGATGCAGATGTGGTTGCCTCTATTCTGAAGTCTATTTCCATAGAAGAAATATGAAAATTCATCAAGGAAACAATGTACTTTCATTCAGAATCTATTCTTGATGGTCCTTGGCCCTGTTTCATAAAACTTGTTATCAGTAACAACTGCCTCATTACTGTAACAAATTTGCTCACATCCAGTCAGATGAAAGGATTTCAGTAGCTTATAACAGTTATTGCAATTTGTTATTGATCACAAATGTTATGACACAGGGACCTTATGTGACTATTGTGCAAAAGCTTCATGGGTTAGAAGGGATTAAGAACGAAGGCCAGACGTAGTTCCTCTATCTTAGCCTTCCAGGCGAGTAATAATATAACTTAACGGGATTGAGAGACAGCTCATGAATATTCATAGATCTGTCACATGCGTAGGGGTAATATAGGAGAGGTGGGAATCCCTGATAGAAATAACTTAAAGGTAATGATCAGTTTTGAGAATGGTATTTAAAAGGGCGAGAAATGAGTGAGCAATGACTGCTTCACACTATGAACATGACAGACAAAGATAGCGGACAAAATAAACAACCCCTCATTCTACCCTTCACAATGGTTCTGGTAGTCAAAAGAACATCCCTTCACTGCTATTGTCTAAAATATGTGGAACAGGTGTCACATGCATATTCACCTGGAACTACATGATTTAACATAATAGCTGTGAAGGGATGTTCTTTTGACTATTAAACAGAACCATTGTGAAGGGTAGAATTAGAGGTTGTTTATTTTGTCCGCTTTCTTTGTCCGCCATGTTCATAGTGTCAACTGGATTGAGAGACAGCTCATGAATATTCATAAGCTGTCACATTGTGTAGTTTAATGTGGAAAGGAGGAATCCTTGGTAGAAACTAGTTAAAGGTATTGATCACTCTGAGACTGGTATTTGAAGACCAAGAAACAAAGGCTAAATGTAGCTCCTCTATTCCAGGCAAGGGCTGATATTGCTTTAACTGGATCAGGAGACTGCTCATGAATATTCATAGATATGTCACATGTGTAGGGGTAACGTGGGAGGTGGGCATCCTTGCTAGAAGTAACTTCAAGGGACTGATCGATCTTTAGATAGTGGTATGTGAGTGAATGACACTCTCAACCATTTATTACATGATGTGAGTTCTTGAAATAACTTGAAATATGTTTAATTAATATCAAACCAAATTCACACTTCAATGTTTAAGACAATACTTTAATGGTGTTTGCCTGACAAGTTTTCTCTTCTAGAAAATATGCTGATTAATGAGCAAAGAGAGAAAAGGATAAAATGTAGAGAGTGGAGACCCAAATGCAAAACACATGGTTTAATGGCTGTATCATGGCTCTTCACCACTATACCTTAATGCTGCTTACTGAAGAAAGAAACAAAGAATTATTTAAATAATACAGCTTATTATTTCTTTAATCATCAATGGATTTTCTAAAATGGAAAATAGCTTGGCTGCTGCGTAATATTGATTTTAAGCAGTCGACATTTGTAAGGTTTTCCAATCCAAGCCTAAGATTTTCACTGTGTCTGAGCTACCAAAGACTAAGTCTAGACTCAAGTGCATCATTATCATTTTTATTTCATAGAGATAAGTCCCACATGGCTACTATTGTCTGACGGACTGTCAAAGAAAGCGTTACCACTCTTGGCTCTTATTTCAGCAGTACCGGGTTATGTATTTTTCATTACTTATTGCTAATTAGCATCATCAACATGAGGTAGTTTACAGGCATGAAGCCTTCCAGGTGTAATACATGTAGATATTGCCCTTGTAAAAAAGCGCCATGAGTACCATGATATTTTTGATGAAATTACCATCAAAACCATGAAAGTACCACACAAGTACCATCAAATTACCATGATTAGATGGTAATTTCGTCAAATTACCAAGGTACCATGGTACTTTTTTACAAGTGTGAAAATGTGGAGGTCTGAACTATCAAGGCTGTGTGTGACTTACAGAGAGTTTGTGCTGAAGCCCTCCACAATCATTCAGAACTTGTTTCATACCTTAATCATACTGCAACACTGAATAAACACTAACTCAGAAGCGACTTCAAGAGAACTCATAACAAAAACCATGCCTTTGTACGTTTTTTTATTTGGTGCATTGGCATTCTGATGTTGGTTTCCGTGGCGTGTCTTGGATATCAGATATGATTCAAGAGTCAGTGTGTTTCATGTGAAAGCAGAGTCTCTATTTGCAGACTTCACTTAGGCACCTTATCAAAAGTCAGAGCCAATTTGGGATGCGGTCTTTAGCATCTTTCCCGCTCAGCGTCTTTTCCTCTCCAATCCTCCCGTTTCTCTGTAGACAAAACAACTGGGGATCGGGGAAGCCGATGTAAAAGAATGATGTAGGAGAAGACGATCAGAGACGCGGGACAAGACTTTTGATAAGTGACCTTATGTAAGGGAACAGAACCTTCTGGGAAAATGACCTTCTTCACATGAAACACAGATGATATTTTGTATGAAATCAAAGACTAAGCCTGTCCAGAGCTCTGAGATCATTTGAAAGGTTGTATCAATGCTAGGCCAGTAATTAACTCATCATGATCATCATCATCGTTCCATTCCCTGGTCGCCTGTCAAATAAAATGATCCCTGTCCAAGGACTCCGATGGGCTTCCATCATTAATGATGGATAGATGGGTATTTAGAGGAAGCCATGCCAAATGGACTTGACATTTACTATTTAGAGATACCTTTATTCATCAAGAATTGTACACAAAGTTCTGACTAGTTCGAAGATATTTGCTTTATTGTGTAGTATTAAGTCATCTGAGATAGTATGATTTGATTTTGTAATATTTGTTGAGTGTGAAAAAAACTATTCTACTACAAAGGAAAAATTGAGGCTACTTCAAATACCAGTAGGAGACACTTGAAAGTAAGCAATGTTCAGAACTGTTTTTGAAAAGATAAATTTGATAAAAAGGGAGAATTTCTAAAGCATATTTTTTCAGGTGTCTACATCAAGTAAGGCCTTGTAATTGACCAACCAAAGACATGTTTTAGTTTAGTGTATTTTCAATAGTTTTTAATATCATATCAGAGACGTAAAAAAAAAAATCTTTTTATTACCTAGAAAAAGAGAAAGATGGAGGGAGAGAGAGAGAGAGAGAGCAGAAGGAATTTTTTGGAAATCATTGATCTAAATATTTGATCCCCATCATGATAGGCACAATGAAACATATTACACATAATTATGAACATACAACATCCCCAAGCAGGCAGACAGACAGAAATAATGAAAGGAAATGAAGGGTAAACCATGCAGAATAATAGAGATGAGACCAGGGGTTGGTAAATAAAAAGCTTTCAATCTGGAGATGGAGATCCCAGATATTAGTAATGCCCAGTGGAGCTTTCAAAATTTCCTGTTAACCCCTACCCTCATTACCGACTTGAAATTGAAGACTTTTCAGTGCCGTACCAAAGTAATTGAGGCTTACTCTCACCCCGTCTAAATTTCCATAAGTGTCATCTGGGTCTGGCTTTGCTAGTAACCCATCTGCTACCATCACGTCCATTTGCCTGTTAATTTTATACGTGGTATTGCTGCCCATGGTGTGCCGGGAGTTAAGAGGTTTAATCTTACCATGATGCTTCCGCACCCCTCCCCTTCATGTCTTTCTTTGGAAGCAATGGGTGTAAACTTGTGCTTGATGTTGGTAATGCTGTGATCAAGTGGTTATGTCACCTACATCTACCAGCGACAGGCTAAGGTTCAAATTGATGTCCTGTGGCAAAGTACTTGTATCGATAGATATTTGACATGCCACACCCAAGAGATGAATTGGCAATGATATTCAATATATCTTGAAGTAGTGATTACACAATGGTAAAAAAAAAATTTGATATATGATCGAGAATAGAATTCTAAGAAGAATAACATTAAAAATTTGATGATTTTCAATCGCAATCAATGCATTTTGGCTAATTTTCTCATAAAAAGTCAAGAGTTGACTAAAAAATTTGAGTATGAGGTATGACGTAAAAGTGGGTACCCAGCTTCACGCATTGCAGTTGTGGTGCACGCTAGACTGTACAATATGTATTATAACTTGCGCGCATTTTGCTAGAATTGCGTGACAAGGTACCCACTTTGACGTCATTTTGACATCAAAGTGGGTACCCAGTTGAAACTGGGTCACAGCTGAGGGGTCAAAAATATCCTGAAATCTTACCACATTTGGGGGTTTCCTTGGCAACATGACTTTTAAAAAAAACTTTAGGCAGATGAATTTCTACTAATAAAATCATGCTCTTTTAAATGAACTAACATTGTTTCAGCATTGGGTACCCCCTTTAAGTTTCTACCTGATATGTACATTCATTTCCAAAGATATGTGATCATGGGTTTTTGTAGTTGAATCACAGTTGCATTTACAAAAATTCTGAGAACTCTGATATAAATAAACATGAAATTAAATTTCCAACAAAAACAAATCCTAACAATTTTTAAAAGAAATCAAACATATAAATCGCTGTATAAAAATATGATACATCTTACATTTCTTGAATTATAAAAGTAAGGATATACATGAATATGCAACAATGTACAGTATAACTTGTATATTTTCTAATTTCATATTCTTTCTGTTTATGTATAATTCATTAAAATGTAAGCGACTGTATACCACATAGCTAGCTGCCCTTAAGAATTTCAGTGTGGTATCTCATTAACTCAAGCAAGAGTCTCCCAATAATCTCACTAAGACCACTTCAAAGAAACCACAAAGTTCTATATCATCCATATCAACAGGTTTTGATGGTTAGATATAATCAAAGTACATGTCTGTATCATGTGCATAGGAAACAGTGTACCCAAGTAGACGGGACATGCTCATTTGCATCGTTACACTGGCAAGTTTGATGAAACATTCAATAATCAATTTTCTGGCTTGATGCCTCTGTTGTGTTGCTAGTGTAGGCTTCACAAAACATTCATCTTTTTCATCAACATGTGTCCGGTATGACCAAGACTTGATAATAGAAATGTACGCAATTTTATTTGATGAATTATACAAAAGTAGGTTTCTGCTATTTCTTTTGTGTAGCATATTACCACTGATAGAATACATGCTTGATTCTGTCATGCATCTGTCTCATTTTAATAAGTTAGCCTTGATCATCCTAATATTGGAAATTGATTTTATTCATATGATAAATCGTGCCAGAAAGCATTAAATCTAGTCGGTTTGACAATTGACGAACCTAGAAAAGTTCTTTCCGTTGAAGTTTTTTCCAATAATTTAGGTTCCTACGTGGTTTATGAACATTTTCAGCTTGGTTGCCCAAACAGCAACTTTGAGCAATTTGCATAATTTGTATAAATCTATATGGATACAGGATATGCCACCCAAGACAACTTACACAGAATTTGTAAACTGAACTATGTACTAATTGTGTATGTGCGGTGATAATGAACTTTAATAGCGTTGTCCATCTCGTGAATTCAACCTGTGATGAAACGAAATGGGGTACACTGATGTGTGGTACTTCCATAAAAAAGGATTTTATAGGGATGTAGAATAAAGTTTAAACATATTTTTGCAATTTCAGGTCAGGGTACTAAAAATCAAGGAAATGTCAACTTCGTTATCTATAAAATTTCATGATTGAAAACTTAGTCTTACATTCATTTAGAATGGTAGCCTACTAACAGCGGTATAGGCTTATTCTATAATGTACAGCTTTTTTTTTTCTAAATTATTTACTGCAGCCATATTGTAGTCGGAATTATGTAGCGTTCACGACTTCATGCACAGAATCACATATCAGTGGTTGAAAATATTTGGGCTCTAGCATTTTAACGATAGAAAGTCTTATAATTGAATAGATACATAATGTACATCATTATGCCCCCTATATGATTGCAACAATCATATCAAAGTTTTTAATAAACATCTTTTTGAAATGTACAATTGAATTGGAAACATACTTGTGGTGTTAGGGTGTTCAAATAACGTTGATTGGATCCATACGGCTAACATTACACAAAGAGGTACACCCAAAGGAACTAAAACAACACAAGAAGGCTACCAACCTGCTTGCCCACATTAATATCGGTTCATTAGGAGCAGGCCTATACTCTCATTCTAGGTGCAAAAAATACACTTACAGTTGTTCACAGATAAGCAGGTTGATATTAACATGATTCTTAGTACTAAAGCATGATTTCTAATTGTAAAATTAACACTGAAATGATTTCCATGTCCCACAAACCCTTAATTGAATGTGCATCCACATCTGATTGTGAGTATTAAGGTCGTTTCATTTTATCACAGGTTGCATTCACGAGATGGGCAACACTATTAGAGTTCCGTATCAGCGCACATACACAATTAGCACGTAGTTCAGTTAAAATGTTCTGTCTAAGTTGTCTTTGCGCTGTAAAACCTGTATGCTTGCAGATTTATGCAAATTATGTAAATTGCTCAAAGTTGCTGTTTGGGCAACCAAGATGAAAATGTTCATAGACCACATAGGATTATAAATCAGCCAAAAAACTTTTCTACGTTACACTGTTAGCCAAATAGGACTGTCAAACCGACTAATCCATATTAATGCACATACAGTGTGTTTGTGTAGTACTTGTATGTGGTGATACTATAGTTAGTCTGCCCCACAAGCTTAAGTAACATACTTCGTTTTTCTTTGGATAGAATAAATGTTTCCCTTTTTTGCTAATGATAATTTAATCGTGATATTGCGAGTAGTAATCAAATAGAACTTAATTGGAGAAAACAGGATTTCATCTTTGACATAAGCAGAGTGTTTGTAGTATTCCTGCACCTACATATCAGCATCAGCATGTTTTTGTACTTCTATTATAATATTTCAGAAAGTAGTATGATACAATATATGTTTTGTTTAGTTTTTCTGCAGGATTCATTTTTGATGATGATGTTTCTCATAATATAATTTTGTATAAATGTACATCATGTAATGTGGTGAAAGATTTCTGCTGATACTTTTCTATTTAATTAAGTTTAAGAAGTCCATTGTTTTTCCTTTTTTTTCAAGTTTTACAACACATGATATCTTGAACTTATCACTGTACAGCCATATATTCTTCATTGTACAACCTCATTAAACCCTTTTATCTCTCTGTAATTCCTTACAGGGGGACCTACAGCGCACCCTCTCGACTGGTAGCACCCTTAAACTCAAAGCCCTTGAAGACTCTAACAGTGCCCTTAAGGACGAGCTACAGAAACTACAAGAGGACTCCAAAGCTGCCACTCAGAAATTGGTAAGTTTTGTGTGAGGTGCACTTCTCTTCAGTTTCCCCTTTTCTCTGTAGGAATGCTAGGAGTATTAATGTCATCCCAAGTTGGAGAGGGCTGTTTCAAAATATCTACCAGGAAAAGCATTGGTAGTCCTCATGCCACAAGTTGTCGTTTTTGTTGTTGTTTTCGTTGTTTTTGGGAAGAACGAAGATGGACTTTCAGCTACCAAATAGAGAGGAATGATCACCATTTTGAAAAGAAGTGTCTGTGTGTCTCTTGCCTTTCCTGACTATCACAAACATGTAACATTCTACATGTACATGTATATCACCTCACAAAAAGTAACTAACCACTTTGTCTTTTGATCATAGCTCAAATATAGTGTGTTGTATCAGACAACTTTTAACAGAATTTGAAAGAAAATTCAATTCCAAACATTTTGACGCTTCATTTGTTGAAATCGAATGAAGAATGTGAGCACAATGAAGATTCATATGCAAATACCCGCAAAATAAAAGTTGCAGCAATCCCTATTGATATGGCAGTCTCCATTCACAATGGATTCTGGCTGTCATCTTCATCTCTTTGTTTTCGGACAATAGCCTATAAACAAAAACACAGAGGTGGTGTATAAAATTAATGACAGTCAAAACATGTGCAGATCAAAGTCATTCCAAATGCATGAGGCAATGGATGTCTGGCGAGGAAAAGTGTAAGCGCCCAAAAGGATGCCTAGGATGTCTGAAAATGAGAGATGGCATCCTTTTAACACTTTTCTTTGCCGGACATCCATTGCCTCATGCATTTGGAATGACTTTGATTGGCATATGTTTTGAATGTCCTTCATAGACCACCTCTGTGTTTTTGTTTATACCCTATTGTTCGAAAAACAAAGAGATGAAGTTGACAACCAGAAATCCATTCTGTGAATAGAGGCTACCTTATCAATAGGGATCGCTGCAACTTTCATTTTGCAGGTATTTGCATATGAATCGTCATTGTGCTCATATTCTTATTTCGATTTCAACAAATGAAGTGTCAAAATATTTGGAATTAAATTTTCTTTCAAATTCTGTTAAAAGTTGTCCGATACAGTACACCATATTTGAGCTATGATCAAAAGACAAAGTGGTTAGTTACTTTTTGTGAGGTGTGTGTGTATATATATATATGTATATATGATATGTATATTGAAACCTAGATATCAAATATTTGGCAATATCCTTCAATAATTTTCATCAGCTTAACTCGCACTGTTTGGGGGGGGGGGGTATAAATACACCTTTATTTTCTTGTTTATCATGGGAGTTGTATTTTGCTGAGAACTGAAATGCTATAAAGCTCTTATCATTTTACAAAAAGTTGATGCGTGGGGAGCTCTTAAACAAACCACGATCAGTGATCTTACCCAAGAAGTAGCTATCAAGTACTGGTCTCAAGAGGGAGGTATACATCATTACCGTTCCGTTCACGATTGAGGTTTAATTTTCATTGAGCTTCTCACTAGTTAGTATCAGCAAAAAATGACTCCTTTGTATGCATGGTTGGTATTTGGTAGGGGAAGATGATTAAAGACTCATATGGGTTAATGGCTTTATTTGAGAACAACCCCCCCCCCCCCCCCGGTGCGATAGGAATTTTGAAAAACAGAAAAGAAACATGTGAAGTGGTAAGTGAATATTAACACCTTGCCAAAGGTGGATAGTTTCTGGCTGGAATTTGAACCATCAACCCTTTGAGTGAGAATTCAATGATAGAACCAACCACTACACCATGACACCTCCGTAATTTGAGTATATGTGTCTATTTAACGTACAATTTTAGTCCATCCAGCTCCTGGGCAATGGAAATGAATCAAGGTTCATAATTCATTGGGCAATAATCCTAACCCACTGTTAATGCCATGACAACTCAATGAAGCAGTGGAATCAGAATGTGTCTGCTGCCCTCTTTTGATTAACCACCTGTTCAGTTCTCACTGGTTAGATTTCATTGTTGCTCTGCAGTATTTTACTGCTGCCAATTTGGGGTGTTTGTTGGTGTGTTGTTTTGTAGATCAAGAGTCTTCTCTCTATGTGTTCAAATATTATGAACACCTATTTAAAAAAAAATCATACTTTAAATCCATGAACTTATATAGTTCAATTAAAAATTTAGTTTGCGCAATACAAACTTCACAGCTGCTCTCGTATCTTCAGTAGATGTGAACTTCTCAAAAAAGATTTTTAAAAAAGGATTTATCTAGTTATATTGGGATATTAAGAAATATCAATTTATATCTAATGGAGGTGGATGAGGATTTTTGGGAATGGGTATGATGAATGAGACTGTAGATGAATGAATCTTAGAGATAAATGAGAAAACAAGTATTGTTGATGCTCACATTTAAGGGTGATATTGCACACCACATTATATGGCATATACATTCTGGGCTGGTATTCTGAAAATCGTGTTATCTTTGCAATCAGAAATAGCGTACGCCATTGGCTCACATCGAGCACTTTTGTCCTGTGTGCTGGTCATTTGCGCAGTTTATACCAACTATAAGTACGCGTTTTGAATTTATGACAATTAACACAGTGAAGACAAAAGATAACACGATTTTCAGAATACTGGCCCTGAGTGGCTCTTTAACAGTAATACATTTTTTGCTTGAGGTGATTCAGAATAGATAAATCTGTGTTATTGTGAATATGTATGTATCTGTGTATATATTCATAGGCATACTTGTTGGACTTTGTTAAGACTGCTGATGCATGTTGCATATTTGGTAATGTGCTATAAGTGAATAAATCAGCATTCCTCTCCTCAGTACTTGATAGAAGTGATGGGATAAGCGTGGCTCGTGAAGAATTAAGATGAAGTGCTTCATGCATATTCAACTATCAGTTATAGAATTAAGAGCTGCCATGATGTGAAATGGCTATCAGGGCCCCGTTTCATAAAACTTGTTATCAATAACAAGTTGCAATAACTGTTATATGTTACTGAAATCCTTGCATCTGATTGGCTGAGAGAAAATTTCTCATGAAAATGTGGAAGTTGTTACTGATAACAAGTTTTATGGAATGAAGCCCAGAGTTAGCATTTTATGACCTTGGATTTTCTAATCCTCTGTGCCAAAATAATGTTGGTTTCTGTGTCTTCCTACCTTGATATTTGCAGCAAATCCTGGACCATCATAATTATTTGGAACATTTGAACATAGTATCATTCATACAAGAATTTTTTTTGAAGATGAGAAAAAGAAAAAATAGGAGAAGAAGAGAGAGAAGATGGGAGGGAGTGGGGGGGGGGGAGGGGGGAGAGAGAAAGGGAGAGAGAGAGAGAGAAAGGGAGAGAGAGAGAAAGAGAGATGTATAAAATTTGAAGAACTGGGAGATTCGTATAAGATATGGAAGGAAAGAAAGGGAAGGAAATATGAAATTTAGCATATATCCAGACAAGTAGTAGAATTTGTAGAGTGAAAAACAGAGAGAAGAACCAGAAGAAATGTAAAAAAGGGAAGAGATGGAGTGATACAATGAGAGAGAAAGATAGGAAGACAAACAAGAGAAGTAGAGCGAATTACCCCCCTCGTCAGCGGCATCGGTGTACGGGACAGTGGGAGAGGGTATATCGGATTTCAGAATTTACCGACGTTGAACATACTTGCGCTGACATAAAGGATCGCTGTGACGCCATTGCATATTGACAATATTACCCTGGGTCTCATAAAGATGAGACTCGCATCCAAACTTCATCTCTCCCCGTAGAACAGTCCTGTTATCCATCTCCCCCATTCTGTAGCCCCCATCATCAATGAAACTAATGAATTTATGTATGAAGTCCCTAGCAACTATTTTCTCTATACATCATTTGTGTTTTTATTCTTCTACCCTTCTTTCTCCCTCCAAAATTCAATATGAAATATCGTACAAATATCCTTCTTTTTCTGTGACAACAAATCACTCTCATTTCAAATTCTCTTTTTATCAAGTTTTTTTGATGGTCTTACAAGGTTGAAGGAGTTTATTCACATCCGTTTCTATGCAGTATAGATTTTATTCTGATTTACGTGATCTATACTGTATTTGTAATTAAATTCTGAGGTAGCATGTTTATTTATTGTAGACCAAGATATTTCTGTCACTGTTCAATAAATCGTGACCAGATTCAGGCCTAATAGATTTTGCCAAACAAGTCCATTCTTGCCTGCTCTGTATGATAACTTTTTTTTTTTTGGTCTTTTTGTTTCTTTTGCTTTTTGCATATTTTATTTAGCTTTCCACTTAAATCTTTTCTTGGCTCTCATGGTCAATGCTGTTTATTCACTAAAAATTCCCTTTATGCTTGTGTTCATGTTATGTTACTATCATTATGATATAGAGAATCTTTTTGCCTGAGTAAGGCAATGCCGACAAGATATTACAGGAGTCAAAGTAAAATTTGAAAGAAGCAGCTTCAATATTCTTTTTATATTTCTTTTTCTCTCTTTCTTTCTCATTCTTTCTTTGAACATAACATTAGAATCTTGTTTATTTTTGTTTCTTGTTTTGTTTTTATAGAAATGATAGAAATCAGACAAGAAGTATTTGGTGCCTTGCCTAACCTGTGCATTGTCAAGTTTAATACAGGCCTTTGTATACCCTTAGTGACTTATATTCAATTCTGGAATAGGATGAACGTGGAATAGGGACCTTTTTCCTGTAAATTTCGAGGACTGATGAAATACCAAGCGAATCGATCACCATTAATGTAGTCATTAATGTACTCATACTCAGAGACAAGTCAAATTACTTCTAATCATGTACGTGTTTGTGTTTGCAGTCGGAACTGAATAAATCAAATGAGGTTTGACAGCACCCCTCCATAATTGCTGGTTTTATATTCTTGTATCACAAAGATCTGGCATAGAATTCTCACCCTTAACCTTTAAATGAGTTGTTTAATTGCCATCAGTGCATTTGCACCAACAAGTTGCATTTTAAATAACATTTAATCATGTATGTGTTTGTGTTTGCATTCTTGGCAGATGATTCAAATAAGGTTTGACATTGCCCCTGAATAATTGTTAGTTTTATATTCTGATCTTGTGGGTCTTTTAACTAGAAATTCTTACCTTTAACCTTTGAATTAATGGTTTAATTGATTGCCATCAATACATTCATACCACATAACATGCGACGTGTCAAATTACATTTAGTAATGTGGTTTGCTAGTAATATATCATTGCCATGTCTATATCGTGATATTGTAACTGTAGAACCAAACTGAGAAAGACAAATACCTGCAGCGTTGAGTTCATGGTTTCTGTGTGACATTTAAGCATAACAAAAACATAACTCTTTAAAAAGTTGTGAAATACTGATACTCACAACTGCCAGAGAAAGACATAATATAAAATAATGTTTTGTTTTGTTTTGTTTTTATTTTAAAAGGATTTTCCAAAACTGTTTCAGAGCTTCCAAGACCTTACTTCCTGTTAATTCTAGTTTGCTATAGATGCAGTAACAATATAAATAAAATATTCATTATAAGGTTTTGTTTGCTTATGCTTGTTTTTTCTTTTTTCTTAAGTTTGAAAGACAAATAGTGTTTTGATCCTTTCTATTTGGTTAAGTAAAATCATGATCATACCTTGCCTGTAACTTCACAGTACTGATGAATGAGCGAGTTGATTGATCGTTGTTAATGAGTTTACACCATGTGTGTAACAGCGTTTGATTGATTGCTGTCTGGCACTTGGGGAATGCGTTCTCGTTTTGTGACCCAATACTTGGAAGTGAGTCACAGGTCTCGACAACACAGGTAACAGACATAAAAGTGCTGGTTCAATTATTGATAGTAAAAACAAGTGAAGCATGATGCAGAACATCATAGGCATGAAAATCAATTAATGATTGGTGAATTTCATTTTGAGAATGAAATTTCTAGCAGAAAAGCCTACTTCATTAATTTGCCAAAGATACTTAAAATACAAAGAAAAAAATCTTTATTTAACTATGGGATGAAATTTTTTATAGAAACTCATGTTTCAAATATTTAGAATTAGATGACTTTCATATAACATGAAAAGACAGTTTATTATCTCCAACAGTTGCATATCTTTTGTGCAACTTTCAAATCCTGATTTTCAATGATCAATGCTGTTTATGACATGGCGACAAAGGGCACTTTCAACTTTTTTGGGGGGAGGGGGGTAATCATTTCCCTTCAGTCTGTAAACTGAATTTCAGGTAATATTTGTTTGAATTTATTTCCTGAAATTGTAAGAGATCGCACAATGCTTCTTTCTATAATGATTTTTTAAAGTTGGAATTTTAGAAAATTCAAATTCCATCTTTTTCCTTCATTCATTCATTCCTATTAATCTCTGTCATGAGCTCTATGATAATCTTCTCTTTGGCTCCTGTGTTTGGCTGTAATCAGTGGTCAAGCCAATTAGGCGGTCGGTACCTGTGACGTGATACATATCATACCTCTTGTCTCCTATGCTTAACGTTTTAAGTGGTCAAGCCAATTATGAAGTATGTGTGACTGATGAGGTCCGTTCCCTTAAGAGAATTGATGACATCATCGGGATGGAAGATGCCCTCCAGATATAGTCTCTGTCCTCTCCTCTCCTCTCCTTTGCACTCCTCTCTTTTCCTCCTCCTTCTTTACCTTCTTCTTGAGATATAGATAGTCTGTAATTTGCAGACCTGTAGATGGCACCAATACTGTAAACACTCTTATTTTCGCACGATTAATTTTTCGCGTTGAACGACCCAAAAAACATATTCGCGGGTTCTTAAATTCGCTCTGCACAATTAATTACTCATAAAAGTGCAAGATTTGATTTGATATTTCAATGCATGACAATCATTTTTCTGCCCTAGCTATAACTCAAAATGGTCACATTTGAATGTGAATAATCAGCGCAGCTTCATTTATTATTTCACATACACGCTGTGTCCATTCAAATGCATACGGCAGACACAACTACACAAACATACTCTGAACTGATTTGGATTCAAACACGCATTTCATCAGCTGAAGCGCAATTCAGCATCTGTTCAAAACAAGTATAAGAAGTTGTGCTAATATTTCTGCAAGTTCTATAATTCGCGCTTGCTGAAAATAGCGCAAAATCCGCGAAAATTAATGTACCGTGAATATTTCTGCATTTACAGTATAAGCCAGGATCGCTGAGTAGTAAAATAGATTATGTAAGATCACAGAGCAATGAATTGCTGATATATTTATATTATATTGGATGGCTCTGAATGGGATACCAGAGAATATTCCACGAATTAGGGCCAATATTGCACGAATCGAAGATGAGTGCAATATTGGCCCTAACGAGTGGAATATTCCTGGTATTCCATGAAATAAAGCCATCCAATATAATTATTATTATCTATACCCAACAGGAAAGGGATTTAAAATTCAATAAATGTCATTCCAGCAACTAAAAAGGGCCCCCATCGTACATTTATTTTGATCACACAAGTTTGACTTACCTCTTTATGACGTCTTTAAAGTGTCGTTCGTGCATTGCGTGTATTGCGTATCCGTGCATTGTAATCCTGATTGCGCATGTTTGTTTTATTGCGCGCACGCGAAGAGACCATGCAATATCGCATAATATTGCACGGCAAATTTGTACATGAGCATATGGGGAATTTGGCGTTTTATACAATATGCTCTGATATTGCACAGACAAATCATGCAGTCATGAAATATGTGTTTTTAATGCGCCGCTAAAATGCCCTATATAGATAATAATGTTAAATAACGGATTCATTTCATTACTGAGGGGATTTACAAATGGTTTGTAGTAATAGAAAAATAGACTGAAAAATAAAAATGAATTGATACATAAATAAATGCCCCTACTTCACTGGGCATTAAACTTAGAACTACTATGATTAATGATATGAAATATGACAGTGTAGTCTCTTCACGTAGACTATGCTGTTCTACTTTTAATTAGTTTTTTTCTCTTTTTTTTTTTGGGGGGGGGGGGAACTGTTAATCTCAATGGGGACCCATTGTTTCACTTTCCATGGACTCCCAATTGCCATTCCATGGGGGCAATGGATCATTCTGCACCGAATCCACTTAGATAAAATCCTCTTTCACTGGAAGGGGATAGAGCTTGCTTCATGTCTGAAACTTGTAATTGGGAGAAGAGAGTGTGGGTTGTATGTTCTCCTCATCTAAAATCTTTAAAATAGATCATTCAATAAATTAGGGTGCCTTATTAACCTATTTGATGATTTGATTTTGGTATAGCGAACGTTTTCCATAGACTTCAGCCTGACTTATCTCGGGCTTAGTGCTCATTGGATTAAAACAAACAGGAAACTCTGTTCTTCAGTGGTTGAAAGTATATCCAAGGTTCATCAGATATTAAAGGGGGTACCCAATGCTGAAACAATGTTAGTTCATTTAAAAGAGCATGATTTCATTAGCAGAAAATCATCTGCCTCGAGTTTTTTAAAAAGTCATGTTGCCAAGGAAACCCCCAAATGTGGTAAGATTTCAGGATATTTTTGACCCCTCAGCTGTGACCCAGTTTCACCTGACGTCAAAATGACGTCAAAGTGGGTATGCGCGCAAGGTATAATACATATTGTACAGTCTAGCGCACAGCACAACTGCAGTGCGCGAAGCTGGGTACCCACTTTGACGTCATACCTGATACTCAAATTTTTTGGTCCACTCTTGACCTTTTTGTGAGAAAATTAGCCAAAATGCATTGATTTCGACTGAAAATCATCAAATTTTTAATATTATTCTTCTTAGAATTCTATTCTCGATCATATATCAATTTTTTTTTTACCATTGTATAATCACTTTAAGAGAGAGAGAGAGAGAGAAAAAAGGGAGATGAGGGCAGTAAGATAAGAGACAGATATAGGGCAGAGAGATAGAGAGACAGGGGGAGGGAGAAATAGAAGCAGGAAATTTGGAAGGAAAGGAAAATAGAATGCAGGACAAAATAAAAGAAAAGATTGAAGAGATAGAAACAACATATAGACAGAAATAGAGAAAATGAGAGGGGGTAGGCAAGAGAGATGGAAAGAGGTTGACAAAAGCTAGAAATAGACAATAAGAGATGCAGGAGTAGGAATGAGAGCAGCTAATGATGCAGTGAGAGAAAGCTGCCAAGTGCAATACTTCTCTCTCTCTCCATTAAGATGAAATAAACCATGTATTCCCTTGCTTCTTGACCTTATTCAGTGATCAAACCTGTTGATTGCTATGCCTGGTATTAGAAGTACCATGTTTTCAATTCTACGAGTGTACGCCATTAAATCTGATTTTGTTGTTTGTTTCAAGGGCCAAGAGAGCCATTCCCCTTCTCTATCTTTCTCTCTCTCTCTTTCCTCTTTCTCAAGTAGTATGTTTTTCCATTGACCTGTAGAGACTAGTCTGTGGTTTTTCCAGACGCATTTCTCAACTTTGCACATGTAAATATCAAGATTACGTGCTCTTAACACTATTTATTGTTAAATATGCAGATTTGAATTAACACATTAATGAAATATTTTTGCCTATTTTTTAAAGCCATTTAGTATCTTCTGAAGAAGTGTACTTACCCCCTATATGCTCTGTTTTTTTTACTATGGCATTTTTCTTTAAAAAAACCCCAAAACTTATATGGTTCCCTTACTGTCTGACCCCTCTCCATTACCTCACTCTACATATCTACCATCCAGTCACTTTCCATCCCCTCCTCCCTACCCATCTCCTCTTCCTTCTGCCCCCTTTACCCTTTCCTCCCCTCCTACTCTCCTCATCCTTCCCCTTCTGCCCTGCCCTCCTCTCATCTTACTCATGCACCATTATCACCTGATTCTGCCACCTGTTTTTCAAACACCATTCCTGGAAGGCATCCTGCCCCAAGAACTTGATGGAAAATGCCTTAAGGTGAAGTTTCAAGTATCATTGCTCTACATAGCTAGAGCAATTTCCACCACTTTGTCGAGAAAAGACTAAAGATGGTGGGGCGAGTGAGAAAGGAGCACTTTGACCCATCACAGCGAGTGCTTTACAGGATGGAAGTGGCTTCTAACCTCCTAAATGGCCTTGCTCAAGTTCACGGAGCATGCATCTTGTCTCCAAAAATCAATTCCTGAGACATCCCTGAAACAGTTTTGCCATTGCTCGGGGAGGTTGTCGCCTTTCTCTCCAGGCTTGTCAAAGGATGAGCAATTTACCAGCAAGATTTTGATCAATAATTAGGGGCCATTAGTGAATTAACCGGGGCTTGTGTTTTATGGTTGAGGAAAAAATAAAAAACAAAAGGGAAATATGATCTGCTTGATGAACTGAGAACAAAGTGTAAGAACATTAGGCTGATTTGAAGTGGGTGGGAAAATTCTTAAAATGGATTTTAAGAAAGGTGACATTATTATGATCAGGGGTATTTAGGGAGAGGGACTTAAAGAAGTGCAGGCTTAAGAAAGAGAAGGAGAGGGTCAGGCAAAGGTACTTACAAAAGATTGGGAATCTTACAACATATACGAGTGAAGAGGAGTTTGGCTTTGAAATAAGGATTGAAGTACGTTCTTTGTTGCTCGTCTAGATGCCTGAGGGGAAAAAGCACTGAATGCATTCACTGTCAGGTCCTGTTATATGCACAACATTAATGTTGGAGCATGACACCTCATATCCAAGTTGATCAAACTTGGGGGGAGTAAAGACATTCAGCCTGAAAAAATGATTTCCCAGGAAGAGGAACCGCAGGGGGTACATGGATACAGATAATGAGAAATAGAAAGAATGAAGGGTAGAGGAAGATAGTGAGAGAGAAAGAGAGAGAGAAAGAGAGAAGGATAAGGTAAATGAAAAGAGAAAGAAAATAGATTATCCTTAGTTAAAGGTAATGTGAGAGAGGTAGACAGGAGGGGGGGGGGAGAATCAGTTCAATGAAGTAAGAGAGAGAAGGGGAGGGGAGTAAATGAAAAGAGAGAGATTGGGTTAAAGAAAGATAGTGTGAAAGAGAGAGAGAGAGAGAGAGAGGGAGAGAGGGGGAGAGATGGGGAGTTAGTGGAATGGTGAGACAGACACAGAGACAGAAAAAGACAGACATAGGTGAAAGTGGAAGGTGTGAGAGGGCTTAGGATGAGTAGTAGGAAAGTTGTGATTTGGAAAACATTGCATACCTTGATATATTTTTAAAAGGATTGTAGGAGGAAGAAGGGGGAAATCCCCCCCCCCCTCAAAAAAAAAGAAGAAGATATAATTCCAAGGGATAGCAAAAAAAAAAAAAAAAAAGAAACATGAAAAGGGGAAATATTATGTAACATCTTATATGCCACTCCATCGCTGAAGCATTACTCGTATTCACAGGGACAGCTAGACACCCACCCGCACAGATATGCAACTCAAAATTCTATTAATCTGGTCCCAAGTGGCTGGAATGCTAAGTTTGGTTATCAGTGTTGAGTTTCACTGGGTATAGCTCTTCCGCTTCCTTCTTCCTCTCTATCTTCAAAAGCAACACACTCTCACTCACTCTCTCTCTCTCTCTCTCTCTCTCTCTCTCGCACACACACGCACACACACACACACACACTCACACATTCCCCCACACACGAACCCACTACAAACCTCGAAAAGGAAAGCATTCAAGGGGGTACACACGTGTATGCTCATTTCGGTAGCGAGACTGGAAGTGTTTCCCTCGCTTGGTCATGTGGACTGGCATTTTGTCAAATCGGCATACAGTGGTAGCTGTAGGCATCAATTATGCACACACAAAGCACTCGGGGTTGAATTCTCCATCTCTCTCTGCATCTCTCTATTTCTCTTTCTCTCCTCGCCCGTCATCCTCGTTCAAGCATCTCTGCCATCTCTCTCTCTCTCTCTCTCTCTGCCGCTGTCTCCTTCCTCCTAATTTCCAACCTGTAGCCTGTGTCATAATCTCCTCGGTAGCGATGCTGCCGTCGTCTGTTGTGAGCTGGCCACGAGCAACGTCGGTCCCAAAAAAGGATTAGCGGACAATCACCACTGTATTATCCAATCTTATCTAGTGGGCCTGCCCTACTTTTTTTCCACCAGATCCTGTGCATATCACGTTTGATCGCGTGACATGAGAAGCGCTCTCTGGGCCTGTAACACACACGTTTGAAGATTGTCCAATCCCGCAAACTTTGAATTGTTGAAGCTGCCATGCTGCAGCTTGAACACATTTGTCTGAGTATTGTCAGCTTTGACGCATAGCTTGAACTGGGATGTTGGATCTATAGCCGACATTCAATATTTTGAGGAGTGGTGTTTGTGATTGGTGGGTCCTATCCCCTTAGCGTATCATTCCCTCTAGACAAGGTCGTGGGGGTCATTGGTAAAGGGAAGATCCCTGTTGTCATCGCTTTCATCTGTGTCATCTTGTCAGCATCGATTTGGCATCAGCGTAGCATTCCTCAGCAGCATTAAGATTGCTGACTGTGCACTACAGGTCGCATGTCAGAATTAGACAAGCAGTGGGATTCACAGATCACAGAGATAGTTTCTCATAAATCAGCTCACTTGCTCTCTCTCTCTCTCTCTCTCTCACTCGAACAGTAAATGCACGAATGCTAGGAATTGAGAATTGATTTAGACAAAGTGGCGATACCTTGCTGTGGAGTGATTTTGTAGCCTCACATTCATCAGGGGATAGTCAGAGAATAGATTTGTTCTCTTACAGGTGGTGATGGTTCATCCTCCCCCCCTCCACTGACATTCCCGTCGAGTGATAGATAAATAGATGCAATCAACATGAGATGGGGATAATTGTACTTCAGATTCACCCGCTACTGCACAAGCTTCACAAACACAAGAGTCTTCACGTGGGACTACACAGTACATACTCGAGACACGGTGTGCACTTGGTGTTAATCCTTGCGATGTAATGTGATCAGAATTTCACTTACTTTGGAGTGATCCTTAGCTTGGAAGGTCTTTTCATCCTTCATTTGTTGAGCTCCTTGCATGATACCAGCAAGAACACGGGGTTATAGCACTTTTCAAAATGCATTAGAGCTTCAAGTTCATGATTGTGATGTCACAGAGGAGCGTATTTAAAGTCCCTCCATTTTTCACTCATACCTACAATTCCAATGGACCTGGGCATTTGCAGAAAAGAGACAAGGACAGTGCATGACTGACTGAATCCTGTTTTGCATGAATTCAACTGCCATATCAGAAGGAAAAAACATCTGTTTTTATAGCAGAGTTGTTGGCAATACCATCATTTTTATTTGTGTGTTGTCTTCATGGGAATCATTCTACACTTCATAGTTATCAAGAATTATTACATTGTTATATGACTGAAATGACAATTTTCCCCTCATTTGTGCATTACTATAATTTACGTGAAAAGTTGCAGCTCTCAAACTTAAGATATTCTTAGCATCATAATTGAAGGCATCAAAATATGTGTTGGAAACATGCTGATATGAAAGTGTGAATGCAGTTCATTAACTAACATACATCACTTTCTAATGGAGGCCATTCATTGTCCGTAATATTTATGACACAGAAATCCATCAGTCGCAAGCCGCAGAGAGCATTCTCCTTCCTTAAGTATGCATAGAGCCTAACCTCTTGTGTCATGCTGCCAATGTAATCGTGGTGTCGGTTCCCTCGCTAATAAAGCACACAGATAATCACCCCACTCAACGCAAAATCTGTCGTTAGTAAATGAGCAGCGATTTGCAACCACCGCTCTAGCGCATGCTTCATTCAAAGATTTTCCTCACTTGTAGCGAAACTACCACAAAGTTTCTATTTTCCCCCTTGCTGTGAAAGGTTATACTCACGCATTCTATACGAGGCAAATAATTCATGGAAATCTACCACTCGTTTCCCGATTTACTGCTTGAAAATTCTGAAACTGGAGAGGGAAGAAAAGTGATGAACCAGCACCCATAGGCAACTCTAATAGATGTTGTTGTTTGAAATAATACAGCACGGAGTAAGAGAACAAGATCATGCAAATGTAATTCTTGAAAGTGTTTTCGGCCATCAGTTAATGCTAGGGGAGTACTTCAATGGAGACATGTGTGTCTGATTTGGTTTGAATTGGGGCTTCCATTAGCGTCATACATCTCAAATGTCTCAAGCATATTGCAAGAAGTTTCCTTGTAATTGTCTGTGAGGTACTGTATAGGGAGAAGGGAGGATTATACATGATTTGAATTTGTGTTGGAGATTATTTTTTAAATGACCTATGCAATAATAACTTCTTTTGAGTAAGGCTTACTTTTCTTCTTTTAACTAATATGCAACGTGAATATATTTATATTGAAATAAGAGGAGAAAATCCCTGAAATTCGTAAAGATTCAAGGGACCGAAGAGATGATTTCTTAAATAGAACTTTTTCTTCTTATGAAAGGCAACTGTAAATGACATTTGTTGGACCAAGTTGGAAAATACTTATTTTGTGACTTGCTTCAAGAAAACAAATTGTTCAGAAATTGAAGCTATACTCCAGAATTGAATTCTTGCAGGGGAATAATTGTGAAGAAATCTCATTAAAACTTGTCAGAAGTTGAAGAAGCACAACTTAACATTGCACTGAGTTGATATCTGATTTACTGGACTCTGCAGCCTATGAAGAATTCTGTACTTCTTATGCTCCACTTCTCTACCAAAGTCACCCATCCACCTTGGAATGGATTCATCCGAGTAGAGGAGGAAATCTCAAAGTAATCGAGAGCTTCATCTGGGAGTGTCGCCAACTGGTCTGGAGAAACAGAGGATTACAACAGGCAAGAGTGTGAAAACCAAAGGGAATTACAGTTGATGATTGGAGTTCATACATTCACGGATGCAGCCTTCAGCTTTTAATTCTTTGGGGGAAAAAGAAGAATGATTTCTTGTGGGTGCAGAAATGCAAAAAACCCACTGAAGGATTGAAAAGGTTTGATATGCTTAATGTGAATGCCATGAATAAGCTTGCTTATCACTGTACTACCGCATCATACAAAGAGCCCATCTAGCTTGAATATAAGCAGACCTGCATGAATATTCCAACAGAACATTTCAAATTTGGAAGATCTTGTTGATTAATCCTCTCTGAATCTTTAGCTACAGAATTTATGAATATTTACACCATTGTAGATATTCCCTTACCACACTGCAGACTGTTATGAGAAAAGGAGAGACAGAAATTGAGGGCTACTTATGCAAGCTGATTTTAAACACACTCAAAGGAAGAAGAATCGCAGTGAAACGTAACCCGCCGGGAACCACTTGTTCAGTTTATTGCTTTCACCCGTAATCAGTGGAAGAATGTGCGGGCCAGAGAGGCATGAAAAATATTTGCACAAAATGTTGGGCTGAGTCTAGGGGGAAAGTGGTTTGCTGTGATGCGCGAGAGTAAGTCCCCCTCAACATTCTGGAATGACCCTCAGACTTCGTGGAGCCATCTCTCTTTGGGAGTTACCCACCCTCTTCATCTAAACCTCTCAGGAATGCTCCACTAATGGCGGGCCAGTGATTTGCTGAAAAACTTGAGGCTGAAAATAGAAGAATTCAACTTAATTTGAAGAGTTTATTTTTCCTCATCCCGTTTGCTGAGTACATTTGACTTTCTTTTTATGATGGGGTACGAGACAAAATGCAAGGAATCTTGTGTATATTACAGGGTAACATAATCTCTTGATGGTATCGTTATTGAATCAACAGACGATTGATTTCAGAGATATTGACTACTGACCTACGTAAACTGTGATGTGGAATCCGCCATGCAAGGAATTCCCCAAAACACCAAGAGTATAAACATAAAATCACCAGAATGCTTTGTGCAGCACAGCGGTTTGTTTTTTATTGCGCTGTTTGAAGCAGAGGTAAATACTCATCTTCTTTGATGTTTTTCAAGGAAGAGAAATCACCTTGATTGACACTAACTTCACTTCATTCATTTGCGAATGATCCCAACTTCAGCTTTTCTCTTAGTTCTACTGCCGAGAGAGAGCATCGATGGATGAAGGCAGGAAACCCATTGCTTTTAGCAGACGATTTGGTGAATTGTAATGAAAAGATCGCAGACGGGTGAAAAGCTCATACCATATTCTATTCGAAATGGGTGCTTACCCGCTACTGCTCTCGAATACTGAGGAGTAGAAAGGTGGGTCCGTGTAACCCAGATTGCCAGACCCCATTCTTTATCTCGTGTCTGTGAATAGCAAATGAAGAAAAACTTCTTGAATATCTGGTGCACGATTCTCATCAAAAATACCTAAGTGAGAAAAATATGTGACTCTTTTTCCTCTCCATTCTACTCATAAATTGGACATGTTTTCATCGGTCAAGCACATGTAGAAATTCTGAAACTAGATTCGATCTTTTAGGGGATTGGTTCTTGGCAGAGGGACAAGGCAAGGCACCTGTAATGAAAGTTACTCCATCTCATGCTCTCTACAGAGGTTGAAAACATGAAGAAGTTGATCAGCGTGGGGAGGGTGTGAATTACAAAGTTCGTGCCGGAGTCCTTATGCGCGTGCATGTCCGACATGGGCCATGCACTGGAGAACTTGATACACTCTGAGCCAAGCGGTACATAGACAGGATAGGGGTAGACAAGCTAGAGAGACAGAAAGAGAGGAAGAGAGAGTCTGACTAAAAGAAGTAACGGTGCAATTCGAAATCAAGACTGTTAATACTAGCAGAGTAGTAATCCACCTCGCTCATTAGAAGCGAGCGATCAATACGAGCTTTACCAAACTTAAATAAACGACTGTCACGCACATTCTTCCAGTGCAAAACAGAGTGAGGCATCAGTTAACAAGGAGTTTCACACAGCCAAAGAAAGCTGAGAAGAGCAAATCAAAAAATGTAGTGAATTGGTGGCAACTTTGTGGTCGTTCTGAGGGAATTCTCTCGTTTACTTGTGGAATTCAAGAAGAAGAAGAAAAAGACATTCGTATTTGCCCACCAAGGGAGCTGATATCAGGGAAGGGAATTGTCAGCGGCATGGGAAATACTTGAAGTACCCATGCTGTAGTAGAAGTTTTACTGCACATTTATACCCCTTTTTCTGTTTCATTGTGAATCACATTACAGCCGGGTGGACAGAAAACATATTCTCTTTCAGAACCCTTGATTTGAACATTCTTGAAGCGAAAGTTTGCATATATTGTGGGAGAGAGACCTGTCGTAGGGGTTCTCGGCTTTTGGAGTATCTGCAGGGTGTAGACTTACGCAGGAGCAGTCAGTGGGCGCATTTTGAATTTGATGGGATGGCGCTTGTAGGAGGCATTTGGCGGCCATGTTGAGGTTAGTAGTGTGCCAGAGATGATGGCTGCCGTACATGCCCAAGACCATCTGCTTACTACACATCAGAGGAATAATGAGCTGATTGCACAGACACACTTTGGAGACTGCGAATGCTGCATCTCAGTCGTAAGTTTTCTTATAAATCTAAATATAGCCCAAACTTACCATGATAACCAATCTCAAGCTAAAATTCAAAATAATGTACTTTTATGGGCTTTTACTTTGAAAAAAAAAACAAAAAAACTTTCATTACATTTTTTCAAAAGATAGGTATACTTTACCAGTTTATTTGATATTATTGGTTTCTTCAGGAAGATGATATAACTGATGAAATGAGGTTTAACTTTGATATGGGCAATAGGAATGAATGAATTCTTCAAGTATATCGAATGTATGGGCTACTTACTTTCTTTTAATTTGCAACGACCGAAGGATTTCCTATGAAGGATTTATTGAGATTAACAAGTACTTGAATTCAAAAATGATGTTTTAATTCAACAAAACAGGAGCAACAACAACAATAAAAACTTTAATCTTGATTTGGCAAAGTGAGATGAAATAATCAATTCAATTCCTGGCAGCAGTCAGGTAGCTGGCACTGGTCACATATGGAATTGATCATTTCATCTCACTTTGCTAAAAAATTGAGATTCAAAAAGTTGTTCTTCTTCTTCTTCTTCCAGTAGTGTGCATAAACCTCCTAGGAGTATCGTCGCACAACAGTTGGTTGTCTATCAGCTAATTATACGTGTTGCTCGTAGCAAAGCTCGATGAAAATAAGTCCAAAAACGAACGCATATACACTATATACAAATTGTTCTCATATTTTGAGTTAGTTTAAGACGACATCTCTGACTCGTGTTATTGTTGCTGTTGTTTTTTTGTAAGATATTACTTGTTCTATGTGCAAGGTTTATATTACAGCTTGAATTTCAGACATGATGGATTTCTGAATGTAGTTTTGATATCACATACAACCCATTGAAGAATTTACCTCTACCACCCGTTATAAGGATAAAAACAAAACAAAGCAAAAAACAAAACACAAAAACAACAACTAGTCAAAACATACAGAACAGTTATTTAAAAAAAAAACAGTGGAAAGATAGTATTCCGTTGACTTCTTTTATGTGAGGATGTTGTGACTGATTTGATTGTTTATGCTGCTGCATGGTGAATACACATTCTCCATTGCTCATTTGGCATTGGCATTATTCAAGGGGCTTTATATGAGCTTAGATCCTCAATACTTTAAGCAGGATCACATAACATGTCCTTGAGAAAAAGCAGAGACTTGGATTTGTTTTTTATTATTTCTGCTTTCGTTGACAAGCCATGGAGCTCCCTCTATTCCTAACCTTTTCGCAGCTAGTCCCCTGGGGTTGGGGCGACCAGTCGTAGCCCTGCCCGCATGCACTGCGTTGGCGTCTACCACACCATTCCCCATGAGGGTTGGTGTGGGCTGGTGGGTGGGGGGCAAGGAGTGCTTGAATTTCAGTGTGGCCTAAGACATATACCCTGCCCTATTCTCTTGACTTTCAACAAGTAGCAAGTGTTTTCAGTGACCTTTTGCAACGGCTTCAAGCTGTGGTCATCCAGGTTTATTGGGGGATATGGATGGTTCACTTAAATGATTGGAAAAGATCATGTATTGATTATAGAGAAAATCTCACCATATTAGCTACCAGACACTGTATGAATTTTGGTTTGTCCTATGAGACTGTAGTGGGAGCAGTATAACCTTTAGAAAGATCATATTGATTACCAGCAATGCAATTATATTTTGAAAGAGACTCTGGAAATTAATCTGAGTAGTTGGCTATATTTTTGATCTAGGAATTATTGTTAAAATTTTTTGAATTATCATTATTTCAAAACAAATGGACTAAATATTATTGAAAATTGGAAGCAAAAGAAAAAAAAACCCAGTGGACTTGATGCTTATCTGTTGTTTTGTTTACATTTCTAGAGTACATAGATATCTTGAAGTTATCAATAAAAAATTTAGATTCATTTTTCATGCATTGAAGAATGAAAAGAAGGACAATTAACTTGAGCATGAATGTATTTGCATTTCTCCTGTTGCAGATAATCTCTGGTAAATTAAAAGTATATCCCAGAAGAATAATTCCTTTTGGGGCACTCAGTAAATCTTTCCTTAATTTGCAAATTGACTTTTGAGTATCGCTGATGACAATTTCTGCTTGCCTTTCACTATCATTCATTGTTTATTCATATCTCCCTGCGTCAATGAATTCAGAAATCCATTCCGTAAAAGGAGAGTTGGGAGGGACACCTTTTCAGAAATTGATAAATATTGGAACAAAGAAGCAAACTGCAATTAGAATTTGATATTGCTGCTGAATGAAATCTTATCCAACCAGTAATAACATGGTATGCAAATAGTCATAGTGTGAAAATTGCCCATTAGGACGAGCAAATAAATTATGTCTAAATATATAATATAAAGTGGTCATCATTCTACTGGTTGTCCATAAGAGCATTAATGTAAAAGGATTCATTCGCAGTCTAGCTTGAAGATAAATATTCAGGGATGGGAATGCAACAGAGTTATGTTGTGATATATTTTATTAAAATATACTTTTTCCTAGAATAAGCTTTTTGTATGGTAATAGTAAGTACTTTGAAAATGGAGTAAATACTATCTAAAATCATAAAATATTCTAATGAAAACCACGATGGTTTGAAGGTTATGTTTTACCTCAGGAATACAAATGAATTGTTTGAAATATTGAGTGACATCTTTGAATATTTGGTGATTTGTTTTCTTTTAATTTGCAAACCTAAACTGAAAAGCTCAACTAAAAATTTGCATGTTAGCCCATCTGTCACCCGTTTATTACTGCAAAATCTTTCAGACTTGACTAGAAGTATAACAATTTCACTGTTTGCCAGAACAGAGCTCAAATAAGTCTTTTGCAAACTACCATTGCAGTATTCTTTTCCATTTCCAACAAGTAATTTTAGACTAGCGTAATATTTACCCAGTTTCATCTTTTAGTTTGCATTTATCACATTTTCTGTGGATATATCTACTACTGATATGAACTTATTGGACCCAAATTTTATGTATCAATAAAACAGTCATTGAATCACTTTGAAAGGAAAGGCTATACCAAGCATTGGCTTGGGGATTTTATGTTTATTATCTTACCACTTGGCAAGTTATATTTTGGTGATAAATTCATACTTTTAAATAATAACTATTTTCAAATAATAATAGGAGTGATAAGTACATACAGTGAGATAGCCTTCCCGGGTTGTAATTTAAAGAAATTACTCAATTAGGAGCAAGCAGTTTAGTTTGCTATTTCAAACAATTGACAAAGAATATAGTTTTTAACAATGTCAAACCATACATAAAGGCCACCTGTTGTAAACAGTAAAACAAAACTTGCCTTTGTAGTCAGTTCGCCTTTCAATTTAGATTTTAGAACAGGCATGACAAAATTGAGAAAAATAATGTACATTAAGGTGACTAATATAGACAGGTGGCCCCTATATAGAGGTGACCATGGTTCTCGCCAGTACATAATACCCATGGTTCCAATACCATGTGTAAAGGGTTTCAGACAAGGAAGAACCATGTGTGAAATTGCTGCACCATGCGTGGCAACAAGGATAAAAAATATTGGAGTATATATTCCTAACAATAATGATAAATGTCACATATTGTTTTGCTTTTTGGCAATGTATTTTTACTTTTATGCCATTAGTAGACAACTCCTGCTTACCAAGAAGTATTTTTCATCCTTTTACTATAGCTTATACTGCCGCCACACCTAACTTTGGGTGTTATTCCGTAAAACTTCCGAAATTTCCACGCTTTGCGCAGAGTGGGAACCGTGTGTGGATTTTTTTTTTAGTGAGAACCCTGGAGGTGACTACTATGGCATGTTATCCATTGGACAGTGTGAGCCAATAAAAAGGAAATTCAGATTCAACCATTATGTGTAGATAGAATTAGTGCAAATATATTTAGCAAAAGATACCCTCTTGGAAGTGAAATGTGCTTTCTTTAGTTTGACCCTTTGATCAATAAAAGCTTACCATGGAAGGCTTAGCAGCGGTGTTTTTCTGATTTATGTCAAATTTACCATGCCCAAGTTTTGAATGAAATGGATGGTCACCCAAACTGCCTCCTTTCCAGTTGAATGCCTTCACACATAATGAAGACAACTCATGAATGCTTATTGATCCAAACTTGGGCAAAGCTGATTTTGACATGCTTTTCAAAGTTAGCAAGTGTCCAGTCATCGTCCTATGTTGGTGAGCTGGACAATGAATTAAAAAAGACATTCTCAGCTATCTTACCATTGTAATATATTTTCAGTATTTCCACTTTGGCCGGAATTCACAAAGGGGGTTTAAATTTATACCATGGTTAAGGTAAATTTTGTGGTATAAGTGCACTTGATTTAGCGCGTACACGAAGAAAGGTCCAATGATGAATTTGTGTGTGTGGCAAATGGTGCTAAATTCGCGCGAGTTGCCATGGTTTAGACCACGGTTTATGAAAAATTATTTCAAATAAATCGTGCGTAAATTTACATAAACTGTGGTCTAAACCATGGCAACATGCGTGAATTTAGCGCCCTTTGCCACACACACGCGCGTTCATGATTGGACCTTTCTTAGCATACGTGCTAAATCAAGCGCACTTATACCATAAAATTTGCCTAAACCATTGCCTAAATTTAAACCACTTTTGTGAATTCCAGCCTAAGTGTTTGAGATATATGGGTTTGAATATGGGTTTCCTTTTTACTGACTCACCCTGTATATAAGCATCATCTCTTTTAGAGCCAGAAGTCTTTCCAAAGGCTATAACTTTCACCTTTTTGACTTGGCAGACCATATTTCCTTCTAATAGTCCATGAAAAACTAGATCTTTAAGCAATTATTGTATCATATAGTGCTGCAAGTAGTAATAAATATTTTATTGATTTGCACACATTATATGATTGCCCTTTAGTTTTGAGCATAAATCAATGTTCATTTCGTAAATTGAAAGATATGAAATTTCACTCTTTGAAATTGTCACCTGCAATCAATAGCAGTGAAATATTCACGAACAGATAGACTCAAAAGTGAAAGATTCAAATCTGTAAATAGCAAGAGACGGGGTTTATTTATTCATTTATATTTTTTGTTTTTACAAAATTAAGCACTGATTACAATTTTCAGTACAAAAACCTTTTCTTTTTTGATTAAGCTGGCTATGACTCTGGGTGCCTTATGTAACATTTTAACCTGTTGACTACTGAATTCTCTCATTCTCAGCATAGGTGTAAACAAGTCCTCAATACTGGGGAATGATTCCCCTGTAGATATATATATATATATATATATATATATATATATATATATATGTATACACCAACTTCAAGAAATGGGGAATGCATACCCCATCCCCCCCCCCCCCCACCTGCCCGCTATCTATGCTCCTGTCTCATAGACTTAATACATGAGCCATCCAATTCCAGTAAGCAATGGATTGAAGGAGATACAGATACATGTCAGGTACATACTTTTTTTTTTGGAATGCATCATTGAAAAAGAAAATTGCTGTTTTGAGAGGAGGTGAAACATTGGAGAAGAAATTTTATACTGTTCTTTTGCTAGATGTAAGCAAAATTACTAGAAATGACCCAAATCCACTAAATCGTTGACAGTCATCCGAACCAGCATATAGAGATACGATAATGCAAAATGTTATTTTGAGAAAATCGAGTCTAAATCTAATCATATATTCCCACTGTTCATGCCAATCCATCCAAGATATTTATTCCTAGAAAAATACATGACAGGGGATGCTTAGGACATCTTATTCAAAGCAGTGTCTTTATGTTTAAATAAAATCAAGGATCGGAGGAGAAATCGCAAGAGAGCAGGCAAGCAGGCAAGCTTTTCTACTGTACAAAAAAGCCATAGACAGTACAACACTTATGACCACACATTCAATGCGTGCATTCAACCAAACTGTCGTATCGGTCAGTTTACATGCAAAGTCAATGCGCGCCTATATGGCACTTGGCTGACTGCACTTTTAATGCGCATGGTCAACCGAACCATCGTATCGCTTTGCAGCAGTACACTTTTCAGTGGGAAATGTGCATTTGTTATTTACAAGATTGATATGTCCTTGCATTCAAAACATTTTGATATCTCGAAAACTAAAAGTTTTTATATCATGGAACTTTCACTAGATATTGAATTCGACTTCTACTTTCATTTGACACCAGACTAACAGATACGATGGTTCACATGACAGCTGACAAAATGTAACATATTGCCTCTCCCTAGTTATGCCTTTAGGTGTATAAAAACATAAATGTGAATTTTATAAACAAAAAAATTGAAAATGTGCATTAGTACAAACATGCAGTGACAGATTTGGGAATGAAATTTAAGAAAGCCATAACAGATTCTTTGTAAGAGTAACTGTTTGCTTCAAATGTATGATTTTTTGGTCAGAATTGGCTCATTTGTGCAGTCCATTAGCTTAATGAGATAAGATGGATTCTTTTAGACAGACATAATAGATTTGTTTTGCCACCAATGTCATCTGTGCTGAGGGAGTTGCCTTGTTTTTTCTTCACTACAGAACTGAAGGGAAGGGTCCGAGGTATCTGCTCTCAGAGGGTTTTAATATATTATTTGATTGCAGAGAGGTAAATGAGTAGGCAATAGAAACAAAGATACAAATTTTATGAAGCAGAGAGATGATGAAAAACAACCAGGATACCCTAGAAATTTAAAAAGATGATTGTAGAGATATATGATGATGAGGA
>CM057154.1:30908560-30954612 GCA_029962745.1 Echinometra lucunter | reverse complement strand
TGTGACCTGAACAAACCACTTATGTCAAAGCCCAAAATTTGTTCGCGAGTGTTTGCGTTTCCCTCAGAAAGGGAGTCTGCCTGTTTAACTTTTACCATCTGTCATTAAAGAAGATGAATCGTTATCTCAAAAGCAATAAGGCTCATTTTATTTTTCTTTGAGAATAAAAAGGGGGCTTTGGGAATACCGGTACATTACTTCTCCTTAAATGTAGTAATTTGTACGTGCTATTTAGAAGCTGCAGGGAGGAAATTTGTATGTATGACTTTAATTTGTATACAAGCCTTTCATTTTGACTTTCCCAAATATTAAATAAGATAATAATGAGACAACACTTATTGTATTGATGCCCTATTTATTGTGAAGCAGTTTACTTTTCAATTTGATTTTTAAAAAAAATGAAATTTAGTAAAGTATCTGTATAACATAAATAAGACAATAAGCTCCCCTCCCTTCCTTTATTCTAAATTGCACCACCTTCATCTCCCTATAAGCTGATGAAAAGGAAAGAACCATATGTTAGGACCTGTTGCCCCAGGACTAAAGCAATGATATATGCCTCCTTCAATGCCTTGATACATTTAACCCTGTTTAGATACATGAGGAATAGGAACAAGCCATGATTGCAGGTAGGGGCACATTGACTTTTCACCTAACCCACTTGGTAAAAAAAAAACCCAGCTTTTTGTGCCCTACTTTGACAAGTGGACCATGCCTGGTTAAACCAAACCCAGTTGGTTTGTATACATGGCCTGATATTCAGGAAAGAGGCAAATGTCAGAAGCAGTTGCCTTCGGAGGCATTCCGCATCCCCTCAGTATCAGACCAAGGAATGAGCTCCTTCTGAATGCCCCTTTCCCCAATTTCCTTGACAAGTGCTGAATGCTTGGTTGAAAACCAAACACTGTTAGAACATGAATGTACACATGAATTCATGTCCAGGAAAGGGGCTAATTGTCAGGAGCCATACCCTTTCGCATCAGGCCCAACTATCAATCCCCCCCCCCCCCTCCCCATCATAAATGTTTCATTCTAGAAACCAAGCTTTGTTAATGCATTTGATAACCAGGAAAGAGCAGAATATCATGAGTTGAAGTCTTCATGGGAAGGTAACCCTTCTCCCCCTTTCCAACCCGTTGGAGTCCATCTCAGCCACACATGCCCCTATCTGACAAGTGTTTCATGTTCTGCTGGTATGTACTCACATGACCTGATAATCAGGAAAGAGTCAAAATGTCAACAGTAGTTGCCTCGAAGGGTAGACTTCCTTCCCTTAGCCTCCAACATCTTAACCCTTACATTGTCAAGAAGATTAAGAGCATTAGAGTCAAGGAAAACGTTCTGAGACAAATTTTCAAAACGGTTGGTTAAAAATCATTAGGGCTTTTGAAATATGAACCCACCAACTGTTGGGAAAAAATTGTATTTAAATCATGTGGGGATTTTTTTTTCAACCAACAGTTGGTAAGTTCATATTTCAATCATCCTAATGATTCTTAACCACCTGTTCTGAGAGTGCAAGATATTCAGTTGTTTGCTTATCTGATTATTCTTTTTAATACAGACTTGATTCCTTGATATTTGATATAGCAATTCATAAAGCAATTCAAATTTTTTCAGAGCAAGGCAAGCCCACCAAACTTATAGGCATAATCACAAATTTGGATAACAATGAAAAGGTGGCATCGGGTGAGCCACCATCTGAAATTTTAGCATGTTGCATAAAAACATCCACCTATACATTATGTGTGTGAAGCGTACATCACGAGCTTGGAGCACAAAGTCCTTAGCGGCCAAGGTCCAGGGCCTGCTTTTAGGCCTGGAAGCTCTAAGATTCTAGATGCTGTGTGGTTTTACAAATTGTAATCATATACATTTAACATAAACCTTGTTTTTGACATGTTGCTATTTTTTAAAGGATGTTGTGCAAAGTTTCAGCATGTTGCTCAAAATTATACTGAACAAATTTTTGGCATGTTGCAGTGACATGCTAAAACCCCTCATGGACCACCCTGTGGCATAATGAAATTATGATCTACTGCATGTATCTTCTGCATGAAGAATCCTACTGGCTGTTCATGTGTTTACATGGGTCTACTAGGCGACAAGATGTCCTTTGAGAGTGGATCTAGGTTAGATGAAGAAGAACTAATGCCATGACCGAGTGATTAAGTCAGAAAAGCAGGTCATGTGTGTTCACTGACCTTGTGATTTGAAGGACTGCGTTTCATTTGTGGTTCTCGATTCAGGGAAATTTTTGATGAAGTTTGTTTGTCCAGTTCAAATGAGTGGAAGAATATGCTTCTAAAATATCAAGGACGAAGTCCATGCAATAATTCTGCAGCTATATTATAAATGATGTACTTTATTCTAGATTGCAAATCTACACATTATGTACAATTTTTTTTCTCCAAGGTATAAAGTTGTTTACTTCCTGGTTAGGTGATTTAGTGCATTTGGTCATGAGGTTAGGATTTAGCATTAATCCAAATATCTCAGGTAAGCATGACTAGATTTTGAGAAAAAATAAAATATGAAACTTTTCAAACTATAATTTTCTCTCATCATTGTCATTAATGGTTATGTGAATTTATTGAAGAAGAGGATTGCTGCACCCTTGAGGGTGTCTTCTATTAATGTGCAATATTACAGTTTTGTATGTGGTTGCTGCAAATACCTATACATGCCAAAGGGAATCATTTTGAAATCTACTCCATTCCAATTAGAGTACAACAAAAAAAGACAAATATGAAATTAACTCAATCATCTAAGCAACAAAGAAGAAAGCTCATATTTATAGTCATTTTCTTTGAATAGCACATCCTCACGAAATCTAATTGATTTTTATGGTTAGTTACATCCCACACGCTACCATCTCAGGTTTGTGTTTACCCAGCACGTGTACGCATCGCAATTACGCTAAGAGCAAATAGAGCAAAGCGCCTCTCATAATGAACGTTTTTGTGATGCTCACACACAATGTGCCTGAAAGCAAATCGAGGCTTGGTAAATGCAAGTGGCTAATAGAACGTGTAATGTGTCGGCGGCGTTATTTTGGCGGCAGGCCGTAATTAGATGAGCGCGTGTGGCTGCCCATGGGCAATTTTTCTTGTGGCAGGTGAATATCGGTCGTGGGAGTTGGCTGCTATGAAGAGGAATTCATGTTGCATTGACCTACTAACCCAAGTTATGCTTTGATTGATAAAAAATATTGCAGACTCATTTCAACACGTATTGTACTAGAAGGGGGCAGTTTCAACAAGATCGCTTTAGTCTCTTATGATACGCTTCATTCCTCATGATCTACTCTGCATCTTTATTTATGGATAGGAATTCAACGTTATAAGGACAGATAATCTTCTGTATTTACATTTAAAGGAAAACTATTCTGCTTTTAATTTTTTGTTTGGATGCAAAGTAAGTGAAGTATTGGATTTCTGAATAAATGGAGCTGAAAAAGTAAATTGCAAAATGGGCATTTTTTAAAAAAGAGAATTGGACTTAGGGAGTGTGAACTTGGTTACAGGAAGATTATGAATGAGTGACTCTAAGGAAGGGAGAGGGTGCTTTTTTTACCATCATTTTTCATTACACACCTCTTCTCATATACCTTCCTCCCCCTCCCCCTCACCCCCTTCCTCTTCTATCTCTTTCTCTCTCTCTCTCTCTCTATCTTCCTATCTCTCTCATGTGATAACTCCATACTGTGCAACATTAACACAACCTTTATTTGTAACAGGAGCTCTGTAAGTGAACTCCACGCTGACATTTTCGGCAAAGTGCAAATCGTTTCCCAAACATACAAGCCCTGGTCGTAATTTTCAGCTCTGTCCTCGGGCTTCAATTGTGCAGCCATTGATATTGGTCATTAAACCCAGATTCGATGGATGGGGGAGAGCACACCTGCACCTCTGTCCAAACATTGATGAAACCTCTAGACGAAAAGCTAAATTTGTAGAGTTTGTTTGATGGATTTAATTTTGTCTTAATCTCCAAAATACAGAAGAATGTTCATAGGCCACAAGTGCCTGTAAATTGAAATGATGCTACAATTTTTTATGATGTGGATTTTTCTTCTGATTTTTGTAAAACACTTGCTTGTAACCCTTTATATTTCAGGTAATTTCTTTTGCTTTGTTCGAAACTTTGACATGATTCGTTATATACGGGACTTATAAAACCAGCCATAACTCTTCCTACCTGATTAATTGTGACTTGGGTTGTGGCAAGAATGAGTAATGGTCCCCATTTCTCTGGCTTGTTTTTCACCATCCGTACATTGATGAGTGCGTGACTCAGAATCAATAGACATGATAATCAACCAGTCTGAAGATCCCTGATGAAAAAGGCAGAGCATTCAAGTTGACTTAGTCTCTTCCAGTGAGTGATTGTCTGCCAAATTGGAAAGAAATGCTACCATGCAGAAATATGCCTCTCATTTTAAAATAAACATCGCAGTCCACAAATGAGACAAATGTACATTAAGAAAAGAAAAGCACACACTGTTAAGGTCAACTAGAATCCAGGTAACAAACTCATATTTTTGAGACAGTTTGTCCTGATATGAATCTGAGGTTATGTTCCTGGAATCGTAGAAACACTGCATTGTTCCTGTCGCCTTTTGGCATAACTCAATTTAAGTTTAATAATACTAGATTTGACTCCTGAGATCTATGTTAGACTGGGGCTGTTACAACACAGACTTATCTTTTGTCAATGTCAAATACCCAGCATTGTCATGAAGCAAACCAAAGTCTGTCTATGTTTATAGCATGTTTTTAAGACCACTTTTGATAGGAAAACAATACTTGAAATGATGGAACAAAAATTTTAGAGAAATGTTTTCAATCCGTACAGCTTGATACTGGGATGAAAATGAATTATCAGCCCACAAAACCCACAAATTTCAAATACTATTGACTCAGTATATACCTGCATGTACCATTAGTGGTCTAAAAGCATTTGATCCCATAAAGATTTGGAATTTCTTTCAAAAGAAATCAATCATTTCAGATGTAGACCCCATTCAGAGCATTTTCTAAATGACCGTTCAGCATAAAAGCACTGCTGGAGCCCTGATTTCTTGCATGGTATTGGCAGGTTTGAAGATCTTGATGGACATGGAAAAAGTATTCTTGATGGAAAGGAGATGGGCTAGTTGCCTTTAATTGAATTCAAGGCAATTTAGTGCTGTGTTCTGAAGCTTGTTCTGTGTTATCCCATTACATCATGGGTCTTTGAACCTGACAAAAGCGATGTCAGCGAGATTAAATCCGGAGGCAGGAGAGGAAATTAGATGCTGTCCAGTTGAAAATATTATTTCAGACAAACAGCTCCAACAGGCTGGAGTAATACTGGACTTTCCACTTTCATTGGAAGTGGACCTGCCACAAAGATTTGTCCTTCGACTGTTCGTCTTTATTTCAGAAGTTCCTTCATGACTGTTGTGTTTTATAGCTATCTCGATTGGCATGTCGAGACGGATTTAGTGGCTAGCATTGTGATCCAATTACACCATAGATATTTGAACTTGGCACACACTTGGTGGAATGGAGATGCGACAAAAACGTGTTGAAAAAGAGAAGCGGGAGAAGGGCGTGAGGGTGATAAACAGGGAGAGGCGAAGAGTAGGGGACTTTCGTGAACTTTCTCCATGGAAGGCAATACCTGAGTTGGCTAGGATTTATGAAAATCATGTCCCCTATCTTGTTGAGATCTTTATGTTCTTGATTGGCAATATGGATGTTGCAAATCAGAGGCCACATGTTATTGTGTTACATCCAGAGTGCAGAGCTCTCAGACCAGTAGAAATCATCAGAGTGCAGAAATAGGATATATTGGGGACTGGAAATTGGAGAGGAGGCCATAGAGTAGCTAACGTTTCAGGTGACGAGAAAAGTACAGCATCACATTGGGGAGTCATTTGGAATCCATCTTGCTAGCAATTGTCATCTTGGCCCCATCTTTTCTTGTTTAACTTTTGATTGAACTATTCTGTGCCTCTGACTTGACCTTTGGATGGAGATGTAGTACATGCAAGGGCCTTGGTTAACTCTTGAACTGTGAAGAAGTTGTGGTGTAGGTCAGGACTGCCCTTTTACATAGAGTGTATGTTGCCTCGATCCTGATGATACTCTCTGGTATTGCCTCAATGTCTCTGCTGAAGGTTGTGGTGTGCAAGAAAGCAGATAGACCCATGGTAACTACTATATTTTGTGATGTGTCTGCTGCCAGAAGAGCATTAACTCAGTGGTGGCTACTGACCTTCTGGCTCTTAACAGACACTAACTCCTAGTGATAAAAATTGAGTACTTTTTTTCTGTCTACTGTGGTTTGTCTTTTAGCATAAATGAAATCCTTATTTTCATTTTTTTTTTTTGTTGCTCTGCTGACTATTAGGAAGATTTTAAAAATTTGAACAGCAGATAGTGACTGGCTCATGCCTTACATGTTTATGTTGCATTAATTTACTCCTTTGTATATTCAACAATTGATTTTCAGTTTGTTATCTCATCGGTCTCTGGTCATCTTTCAATCTTTACCCATATTTACCTGTACTTACCTGTTCGTTAGTCTGTCTCTGTCTCTACTGCCTTCAGTTTATCTTCAGTTTATCTTTACCTGTAATGTAGATCCATCCCATCTTTCTTCCTTCACTATTTTTTGCCTAGTATTTGACCTTAACATCCCTGAAATGAGTTCACATCTACTAAAGATGTCATACTAGTATTTGAAATATTAACCCTTTGCCGATTGGCACCAAGTTTTTCTGTATTCAATATTAAAACATCATATAATTTACTAATCAACAGGATAAATAGCTAGGCATTGCACACAATTATTGCAAAGTCAAGTGGTGTGACTAACTTGAGTGATGACTGAGAAAAGTGCTACTTACTCTCTTGCTGATAAAGAATGTGTTTTATGTGTCAGTAAGATATAGAATGTTCTTTCAGTGTACAGATATGATTAACCCCCTTTGATAAGCTACATTGTCATCATCTGTTTTCTGAAAATTACCTATAGCTGCAGTGTAGTTGCAATGTTTAATAGCAATTTGCAATCAGGAGTCTATTTTCTTCCTGCTGATTTCAGTATGTAGAGTCACATCATCTACTTAGTTTATCACCCAGTCATTTAAGAGGATGGGAAAATCTTCATACCCATCACTCTGTGATTAGTAATGTATGTCTGCCCCATTCAGACTTGATGTCATGTAATGCACTGGAAAAAACACTGCAGCAATCTTTTCTATCTTAATTGGTGGAAAGAGGAAATTTTGGGGTGAAACCATCTTCACCATGTTTTGGCATATACTGACTGATTTTTGTCGTGTAGGAAACAAATATCTGAAGTGCTCTATACTATTATTATTCTTTCATTTTGCTGCAGTTTTATTTTAAATTGATTTATTGCCTGCTGTCTGAATGAACCTTAATGCTAATACACACTTGTTTGCATGTCTGTGCAAAACGAGTGCTTGCCTCACTGAAACTTCTCCCATGCATAAAGATTGGTGTAGTGTAAGAGGCAAGTGATTGTGCTTGTTATCAACTAGGGTATGTTCTAGACCCCAAATCTTTATGGGATCCTGTGAAATACATTGTCATCAATGTGTAATGAAATATAGAAAATGCTTTCATTATTAGGGGTAACATCTCTGTTAAAGCTTTCCCATAGTTTGATTTTAGCTGCTCAAATCTCTATTTTTTAAAATTCCTTGGACAGGTTGGGAAATGTGTTTGTAGAGCTTTTTGTTCATGTGCATTTCTAAATCTCCTCGATTTTAAATAATGGCAATTTAAATGTTGTAATCCTTCATTTTTTTTTTAAATACAGGAAGTTGAGGTCAGTCAACAGAGGAAGACCTGTGAAGCTTTAGAGAGAGATCTCTGTGAGGAGAGACAGAAATCAAACCAATTGGTGAGTGAAGATATCATAGCTTCCCTCTTGATATATATATATATATATATATATATAGATATAGATATAGCAACAAAGAAGCATATTAACCCTTTGAACACTATAGCCTGAGATAACTTGTGCTAGGGTCTATGGAAATGTGTGTTATACTGAAATCAAATCATGCTCAACAGGTTAAGGTCCTACCTGTTTTAAAATTTAACAGGGATGCCCTTTGAGTATAGATGGTTGAAAACAAATTATGGAAAAGTGAAAGAATTGAGTGAATGATATGAAAGATAAAGAAGATTTCTGAAAAGAAAAGTGACAGAAACAGAAGAGAAAATAAATAGAAAAGAATTTGAAATTAAGATGGAGAGTAGAAAAATTGAAAAATAGTAAGACCCACAGATACAAATGGAGAGGAAGACAAGATTGAGAATGCTATGACATGTGGAAAAGAGAAAGAGAGAGAGAGAGATAAAGACAAACAGATGCAGGGAGATAGAAAAAGAAAAAGAAAGAGTGAGAGAGACAGAGATAGCAAGAGTTGAAATAACGGAGGACAAACTTTTCACAACGTGAATGAGAAGATGACCACAGCTTACTAAAACCTCCCTATAACTTCCTGTAATATATCTTTTGGTAAGGTTCATCTTTATCCTTAGTCATCATTGGCATCCCCTGGAGATTTATGTCCTTTTTGATCGCTGTATATAATCAAGTGAAGCATGAAGAAGCATCTAAACATGCTGGTCCCAAAACACCACATAAAGAGCTGTTGATGAGCCGTAGAGTCGGCCTGCTCGCGTCATCAGCGGTCTCCTTCCGTTAGCGTCTCTCTCCATTTCCTGGTATCTTGAATGATGTCGGTAGACTACTTTGATGCTATTGTTTATGCTGTCTTCTGTCTTGCATTGTGCAGTAAGTGCACTCTCAGTGGTGCTTGGGGAGTTGGCATAGTTTGAGCGGAAACTGGTGACAAAAGAGGGTCGTAGCGAGATGTGAGCTTACCCGAGGGTTTAGCAGCTATTGGAGTGTTTTGCTTGATACAGATGCATATTTGCAGTGGAAGAAAATGGAGGGAGGGAGGGAGAGAGAAAGAGTGAAAGAAGGGTAGATTTATTCCAGGGAAATATCCACAACCACACAAGTGTATCAAAAATAAAGAGAGAAAGGGAGAGAGAGAGAGAGGGACAGAGAGACAGGGGAGGGGGGGTCTGGGAGGAAAATGATAATTCAAGTTGCAGATTTGATATTGAAATACAAAATATGTTGGAAGACTGGTACATATAGAAATATGATAAGGAAAAATGTATCTCTCTGCTAGAAAATTGTATGTTTTTAATATTTCTCCATGTTTTTTCATTCTCTCGAACTTTCTTTCCAACTCCCTTTTTTGTTTTCTTTATTTCTTTCAGCCTATTCATATCAGTCATACTGTAATCCACAGGGATTTTAACTCGGGATTTTTAAATATTTGCCTCTCATAATCTTGCGGATCACAAAAATAACCTGTTTTGTTCTTTCTCTGTGGCTGAGTCACGTCACCCCCTTATCATATCATTTTTTTTCAACTTCCATATGCAGCTTGAGTTCTAACCGCATTGTCATGTTTGATAAATGACTTTTGTACTGCATTCAAATCACCATAGAATTAAACAAAGTTTCCATTAAAGCCTTGTGGGAGAAAGTGTATGAGTTTGATGACACTGCATTACTTGTTCAGTATATCCTTTTACCAATCTTCATTTGCAACTGGTGTTCTAAAAGCAGTGTCACTTTTGATGAATGACTTTTGTACTGCTGCAGAATTACCTTGGAAATACAAACCAAATGGCAGTTTTCTGCTCTCTTGCAATAGCCCTTAGTGTTTTATGTCTTATTTAATGCTTCCCGTTTTTTCAACACTATTTGTAATTGTAGTTTGACTGATCACAAAATGAGTAAAAGACAGGTGTTTCAAATTTTACAAAACTACCTTGTTCTGATAATTATTCATCAAAGAATGTCCCTGTTTATGAGACGGAAGGAGTCAACTTTCTTCAAACAAATGAGCATTTCAGCATTACGAATTCTGTAAATCTGTCATATATTTTCACCTGTAATTATTAGATATCCAAGAAGAAAATGATACAGTATCATATTCTTCTGTAACTTATACAGGTCAAAAGTGATACTCTGCTAGTAGTGCTTTTGTATATTTTACAGGGTTTTTTTTTTTAAAGTTATGTCTGAGTTGTCTCCTGTTCATTTCCTACCTCATCCTCTTCAGCTTACCACCATCCTTCTGCAGTCTTCCCTTTACAAATAGGGAATGTCAGTTATGATGAATTGGGCCAAAAAAGGAACAGACAATGCATGTCAAATGTAGACATGTATCCTGCCTAAAACGGCAATTATATTGCAGGCTGAACGTCAGAAGCAATACACTCTTGAGAGGTAATATAGAGGAAGATGCACTCATTTAGATTGGTCATGTGATGCAGCTCCAGCTTCCGCATCCCCATGAGCTACAGTAGAGCTCGGCAAATTAGAATGTGGGTTTGTGAGAATTTTTAGAAGTATGCCTTACCATTACATACTGGTATCTAGCTTTGTGCATCATTGAGGTTGAATGAGTTAAGGAGGGTTCCATTTTAATGTTCAAGGGAGCTCTGCATGTAATTATACGAGTAGAACATTAGCTGGGCATTAGGATAATAGAATTTCCACTTCCAATTTAGTCCCGCTGGTTCCTCTCTATCCCTCTTCTGTCACCATCAACCTAAAGGTCCCGCTCACTTACAGTCATACGCTGAAAACAACATCTTTTTGTGATGTAGATCTCGTGTCTGATAGAATTTCCTCTTTTCATTTGGACTTCATGTTCGCCTAAGTCCCCTCTCTGTATTGACTCAATTTATCTCAAATCAAAATGAAAGAACATTTGCTTAGCTGAGGAAGTTTGAGATTTACCTGTTTCATTTGATTTGTAAGGTACATCAGCTAAGTGGTCTCCGTTATTTGTCAGTATTAGAGAGGGTACGAGTCCGATGTCAGAAGAGTACTCTGGGCTTTTACTCTACCGGCATTACTCATCGACAACCAGAACGCATGTTCCTATTACTTTTTGTTTCAATTCCTCACGTTGTCATCCCAGCTTTATAAGATTGGACAAGGATTTCAACATTTTTGTCTACAAATACAACAAAGTCATTCGCTTCTCAAATAAATTTCTTAAAAGCTTTTATACCATCATGCTGCTAAATTGTCGAAATACAATAGTAACGTGTTTACATGAGTTTCACTCCCATTCCATTTGCAAATTCATTTGTCATTCGGATTATTCATTAAGTCCTGAAAGTTTTGCAAAGTGGGGACAAATTTTCGATATGGAATTTGTCTTTGAATTGTAAAGAGAGATTTTAGATGCTGGTGACCTGTACCCTCGATGAGAGAAACGTGAGCCCTCGTTAGTCCCTCGAGAGGGCAAAGCTAACCTCAGGTTGGCTGCTGTGTGGTACATTCCTCCTGATTTTTTTTAAATTTTTTTTTGGGGGGATGTCCTTTTTTACTCTTGTATAAAACATCTGTGCATGATAGTAGAAATAGTTTGGATAAGAAATGAATATGTCATGATACAAATAAATTCTTGAATGTTTCCAATTTTCAAAAGCCCAATTTAATCTTAAAGGGGGTACCCAATGCTGAAACAATGTTAGTTCATTTAAAAGAGCATGATTTTACTAGCAGAAAATCATCTGCCTAAAGTTTTTTAAAAAGTTGTATTGCCAAGAAAACCCCCAAATGTAAGATTTCAGGATATTTTTGACCCCTCAGCTGTGACCCAGTTTCAACTGGGTACCCACTTTGACGTCAAAATGACGTCAAAGTGGGTACTTTGTCGCGCACTTCTAGCAAAATGCGCGCAAGGTATAATACATATTGTACAGTCTAGCGTGCAGCACAACTGCAATGCGCGCAGCTGGGTACCCACTTTTACATCATACCTCATACTCAAATTTTTTGGTCAACTCTTGAGTTTTCATGAGAAAATTAGCCAAAATACATCAAATTTTTAATGTTATTCTTCTTAGAATTCTATCCTCGTGTGATACAACCATTTGAAAGAGAAAGTGGATTGCATTCTTCAGCATCTTTGCCTTGAAAAAAGAAGTACATGTATACGATAAATGTTAATATTGAAAAAATATTTTATTAAGGGCTACTCATATCCCATGTGTCTTTCTTATTGAATCAGGAATATTTCTGTGACAAGGCTGACTCAGAGCTTGGTATTTTCTTGAAGGTTGTGCAAGGTGACACTTTTGTGACAATTTCATTGAAATCCACCCTCATTATTTATGAGAAAGGGTTGACCATTATGGAGGGAGGAGGGGTGGTCGTCTTGCAAATTTGATATAGAAAAAAAGAAGTAGCAGCATTGGAAGAAGTGCAAATGCTGCTTCTTTTTTATGTCATTTGTGTTTGATCACTTAGGTTTTAAGTCAAACCACATGAAACATTTCAATGTGCTTTAAAATACATGTAGACAATTAAAAAAGACATGCACTTAGAGACTACATTCTACATTCTACATTCACTTAACTGTGCAATTACAGTGGTAGGAAAATTAGACTTGTGAAATACATGTACAGCTGTATATAATTGTCTATTACACTCCAATGTGTTTTTTTATCTCTTCCCCTTCACATCCCTAACCCAAGTCCCTGTATTTACCCAGACGTGTCTAAGGTAAATGATACGCTTTGCTCTCCCTTTCGGTCTATTTGCGTCCCGCCACCAGCAGGCTTACATGCGAAGCTGAAACCTTGGCTGCCTTGAGCTTGGCGGCTTTACCGTTACACCTGTACCCTGGCCGAGAGAAACGTGAGCCCTCGTTCGTCCCTGGGGAGGGCAATGCTAGCCTTAGATTGGCCTCTGCGCGGTACATTTGACTAACATTCCAGTGCCGTCTATTCTTTCTTTTGTATTTTTTTCCTGTGGACACTTATTTTTTCCTTTTTTTCTTAAAATGTTGTTTGGTGGCACACTTGTTAAATTCATACAATGAATAACCTGTTGATTGGAGAGAGTGAGTGAGAGAGAGAGAGAGGTGGAAATAGAGAGGGGTAGATAGCCAGAGAAAGCGGGGGAAAGAGAGGGAGAGAGAGAAAGTCACTAATATATACGGAGCAAGAAAGAAGAAGGGAAGAAAGAAAGAGAGAAAGAAAAAGAAAGAAAGATAGATAGATAGAAAAAATACTACTAAAAGAGAAAGGAAAAGAGTGAGATATGTGGAGAAAGAGAAGATATAAAGCTCATTTACACATTCAATGTTAGTTCACACATAATTGAAGGAGAGTTTTGCCAAAAACTGTGCAGACTACACTCACGATGTCATATTTTATACCAAGTTTATAAGAATTTGACGGTCAACACCTTTTTGCTGCTCAGAGACACAAAAGATAATTTTTGCCTCAGCATTCTCTTCATTTTTGTCTTTACACCAACTTATACAGTCTGTGTAAGTTGTTTTTGTGATGTAAACCTACATCCATCCAGATTTATGCAAATTACCTGAAGTTGCTGTTTTAGCAACAAAGCTGAAAATGTTCAAGGTTGCATAGGATCACCAGTCAGTAAGAAAACTTCAATGGAAAGAACTTTTCTCGGATGCAGTGCAGGATAAATAGGACTGTTAACACTGACTAGATAGATTTAGCAGAGAAGACACATCAAATATCTTGAGTTCAGTCCTTTAGTTTTTATCATGATATCAATCTATGCATAATAAAAAAATTATACAAATCATTTTTGCGTGTAGCTGTATGTAAATTCTTGAGGGGGGGATGGGAAGTAAACAGTTATATACATGTACCTTCAGTTAGAAAGGACCTGAACTGATCATTGAAAATAGCCTGAAAAGTTCCACCTTCCCCATCCACTGTCCCTTCGATTTCATAAATATTCAAGTACTCTCACTAAATTCTTCATCTTTGTCAAGGATATAATGTATTTGTCTTTTTCTTGTTGCATTGACACTCAATTCTCTCCCGCAGACTGAATTTTCATGATGGCCTCGAACAGGATGTAGTTCTGGATTTTCCAGCACAGTTCTATCAAGTTCTCAAACAGTCATTACTGTGAATTAGGTCCTCATCTTCTGATGCTCAAGTTCCTTTCAGCTTTCCCCTCCATCTCCCAATTTCCTTCTCTGTCTTGTCTTCATCTCTCTCTCCCTCTCTCTCTCTCTCTCTCTCTCCCTCTCTTTCCCTCTCTTTTCCAAGGTAAACCTCTTGCGAACCCACAATTCCTCCATAATCAGTTTATATCCTGTTCAACTTGAAATTCGACTCCTCAAACGCGAAATGCCCAGCGCCCAACCAAATATTGGCACTTCACGTCTTGGCTTGCAATCTTGAAGGTGACAGCGGTTTATTACCATGTTGCGCACCAGGTGTCTTTGTCCCGTTTATGCTTTTCCAGTTTTTTCCTCCCACGTCTGCAACTGCTTCTACTTTTCTCTTATCCTTCCGCGGCTTCTGAGAGGAATTCCTAAGTGATGAAACCCAATTCGTTTGAGGTTAAGACCCCTAGCTCGCGCCAAACGTCTCCTACAGATTCTGATCATTTCGTTTTTCATTTACTGCTAGAGAGACTTGCATTGATTACGACCAAGAGCTTAGAGGTGTACTGTTTGCGATTACGTTTCCACCTCTCCGCTGTCGTTGGAGAGCCGACTCCCGCGAGCCTGCTCCAGGCTCTGGCAACCGAAAAGAGTAAACCAACACAAAAACACAACATAGGTAATGGCCTGGTAGATTGGAGATGTAATTTTGACAAGGAACAATTAAGGTGAAATTTCATCTGATGTGTAATATGACTGCTTAATGGCATCTGGTTACTGTAGCTCCTGGTATAGAATGGGGTTAGATAATGCTGTCTTGAACATGTTATTCAAACTCTTTCTGAAGTAATTTTGTGCTACTCGAGGTTACTGACTCATTCAGGCTCTCCAATATCAGTTGGTAAAGCTTTTTGTGCTCCCTTTTGAACAACTTTCAGAAAATTGAGGAGCCATGAATATTCTTCTTTTTTCTCTCTCTCACTTACAATTTGTCGAAGGAAAACTGAAAACAGAAATGTAAAAGATTATATTTGTTTTAAATGAAAATCTTAGAGATTTTAGCAACTGAATACAACCACAATAGGAAAGCAGGTGGCAAAAGCAATGCATTGTTTTTTACCATATAACATTTAATCCTTTTGTCACGCACAACAGGTGATTGAACATTTGTCTGTTTGCCTGTATGTTTTAAAGATAGTAGTTGTGAAGAAAATCTGTTTTCAATACATTTTGGGAAAAAAAAACTCATTTACATGAATGTTCTGAATGTGTTTCACAAAAAGAAAGATGATAAAATTATGTTACCATATGAGGATGAAATGGCAATAAAGGCAAATGAGAAAAGAGAGAGAAGGGAATGAAGTGTAGAAGAAGACTTAATAATAATAAGCAGTGCTTGGGGGAGAGAGATTGATATTCAATTCATTGAAAATCAAAAAGCTTTTTACAGACAGTATCCTGAATGAAAGGAATACAATGCATTTCCTGACATCAAATATTGAAATCTAATTTGAGAAATAGGGTTGTCCCAGTTTTCAGGTGCAGAAAAATGGATTTGGAAGCTTTTTTCAGTATAAAATGGAAAGCAATACTTTATCCATTATGATATTTTGTTTCTTTCTATTCATTTGTATCTTCAATTTCTCACACAGGGTGTGTGTCATGAAGACTGATGTACTCTGAGGGGGAATGATCTCACTTTTAAAAGGAAATCTTTTCCCACTCCAATTTGATCAAGAGATAGATGCTTCACCCCTAGATAATAGTTTTCAGTGTTACTCAATTCTCTCTGAACTTGTAGACGAACAGTTTGTTGTGTCTCTGGCATACTTACCTCATGCTCAGTAGATGTACATTAAAAATAGTTTGCATTTTCAAGTTCTTACTTTGTAAAATTTTCATTTACCCATTACATTTCATTCTGTACATATATAGTTAGCAAGATTATTTCTCTGTATTTCTTTATTCTTTTGGCATAAAACCAAGAATGTAAAGTCTAGAAATTGACAAAAGTCACCAAAATTTATGTTTGCATCCTTCTGAAAAGAAACAAATTTCTTCCCTTTACTTAAAGGTATATAATAGTTCAATATGTAATCTAAAACAGTAATAGTACTTAAGAGTACCTTGACTGAAATGCAGTATTATTAAAGGAACCTAAGGCAATCTGTAATGTATTAGTCTAACATCATCACTTCTTGTTGATGTTGTAAAGCAACATGATGAAACCGTGTCTTATAGAAATGCCCTGAAGCTGTGCTGTCAATCAAACCCAATCCTATCCAATAACCTGACACACAGGTCAGACTACTTAGGGCTATTGTTCATACTGAATACCAATGAGGGATTGTTTTCTTGATATGGTGGATGATGTACTGTGTGCCCATTCCCCTGGTACATGCCAAGAATAAGGTTATACATGATGCTGCCATACCCTTTGGCTATGCATGGTGCCCCCCCCCCCCCTCCCTTTGATGTCAGGAGCAGGATAGTTGGTTCTCTTATCCCCCTCCCCAATCATTCTTAAGGCTATTGTTCAGAGTGAATACCAATCAGGGATTGTTTTCTGGATATCATGGATGTTGTACGGTTGTACCATTTCTTAGATTTGAATCACTGACAAATCAAAAATTTGATTAAATGTATTATTCTTAATCCACAAGATTTAGAAGACAATCATATTGATTATAGTATCTTAATCTAATTTTGGATTTTTCCCTAATCTAAGAAATTTTAGAGTATAAATTCTATCCTCCCACAGCCCCCATTGCTTTGGGTAAAGGGTTTGGAGGTGGGGGGGGGGGGGGAGGGGGGGTCATGTATGACAAATATATAACTTTATTTCTTGATTTTTCAGGGATGAAAAATAATAAGGCAACATTTATGTACAGTAGACTCCTTCCTTTCACCGATCCCACCAATATACCAACCCTCTTTTTCATGCTTGAATTCTTGCAGCACTTTTTGCTCTCTGATATCACATTCTGCCAGTCAAGAACGCCAACAATCACAGTCACAGTGCCATGTCTAGAATCATACCACGGAGACAAATTGGCAGATGGAATATTGGGATTGGTTACCCTAATCAGTCTGGCAGTCCTTGTCATTTAATGAGTCCGGCTGGTTAATACGATAGTAATTCCTTAAATTTGCTGAATGTTCTGGTGGTATTTGGGACTGTGCTTCCATGTACCTTGTCACCCCGAGTCTCCTTTTTGTGGCCATCTTTTTGACTGTCGTCATTGATTAATTGACTCTGATTTATATGACCTTTGTCTGCTTCATATGTTTGTTTGTCTGCTGTTCTTTTGACTTTGGTTGAAAGGGTCTCCCTTGAGTGAAAAAAAAGAATCTTTGGTGAAGATGTTCATGCACTTTTTAAAAAAAAATCTTGAAGCTTTTATGGTATCAAACTTTGGAGAGGTTGAAAGATGACCTTTTTGGAGGGTAAAATCTTTTGTAAATTGCAGAAATTCAGTGCTGAGAATCAGTTGTGATTTACATCATGAAAGGTGAGCAAACTGGATCATCATTGAAAAAATGCTAAAACTTTTAGCTTTTGGCAGACTCTTTTTTTAGGGGGGAGGGAAGGGAATACTTTATATATGTGATCTTTTATAAAAAGGCTCATGCCTGCTTGATAAATTGCAAAGATTACCATCAAGTTAGCTCTATGTTTCATAAAGATTCATTTGATTTGGTTTTGCTTCAGATTGCCTCTCGTAAAGAGTAATTGGAGCTTATCATAAGATAAATTTCCATTAAATAGATTTTGAGGATTGCTCAAAGAAAAAAAAGTAAAAATTATATTAAGATGTCAGTCACAAAGTATCAAGTTATTTCCGGAAGGAGAGAATTTGATTATACAGCTAATTACATATTTGCCACAATCAGATGTGTTAGAAATTTGAAGTTTAGGTATAAATCTTCAAATCTTAAAACAAGATGCAGAGAAGCTAATGTTGATTTATATCTGAATAGTTCTTAAACAAATGCTTAGGGAAAAGTGGAATAAAGGTAAATGAAAGTCCAGAGGAGGTATCAAATTTTCCGAAGAAATCTCCAGTGGTCTACCATGAACAAAAAAAAACAAATTTACAATGTTTCAACAAATAACATGTATGAACAAATCAGTATTGATCATCTAACAAGGGAAAACAAACTCAGGGGACAAATTGTTTGATTGAACATTTGTTTTCCATTTGTTCACCCAGCCTAATCTTGTGCAGTAGTCATACTTAAGAAAGATTTGTTTCAAATGCATATTTTCAAATGTATTTAAAGGTACTCCTGTGACGGTACTTACATCTCTCTCTCTCTCTCTCTCTTCCTCTCCCCCTCTCTCTTTCCTCTCTCTCCCCTGTCTGAGTTCCGGGATTCCGGATTGAGAACAAAATACAGATTATAGCTTTTGCTACTCTCTGGGAGTGGGTGGCTAATATACCTCAATTTGTGACAGTTATTATTGCTCTTATATTGTACATATGTTTATTATTATCCTGTTTGTTTCTTTTTTCCCTTTGTTTGTATTGTTCTCATGCCAATTATTGCCATTGTTATAACCTGTTAAATTTCTTCCATGCCCCCAGGAGGGGCTGTCCAAGAAATAAAATCATTGTCATTGTCATTGTCATTGTCCGTTCTCTCTCTCTCTCTCTCTCTCTCTCTCTCTCTCTCTCTCTCTCTCTTTCTCTCTCTCATCTCTCTGAATATACTTTGAATTTTGAATAATGCTCAGGGTGGAGACTTAAAAAGTGAGAAAAAGAAGAGACAGGAGAGAAGAGAGAGAGAGAGAGAGAGAAAGAGATAAAACACATATAGTGGAGAAGCGATGGAAGGAGCCAAAGTTAAGGAGAGAAAGTAAGATAGAGAGAAAGAAAGGAAGTAGCAAAAAAGGAGATGATGAATTTATTCATTAGGCTTCTCATGGACGTGCAATTCCTCTGAGTGAGACAAATTATCATAGACGAAAATGAAGAATTAAACGGAGGAAGTAGCATTCACTTATTATGTGTATTCTCTGCTGTGAGATTCAATGATGAATCAGGTACTATTGACTAGATTGAATTATCCCATTCAGAATTTGAATTTACAAACTTTCTGTTCACGTGCACTTTACTCCAGTAAAATTTGCATTGATAAGACAGAGAGTATCTCTTCTTTTTACATTTATAAAGTGCAATTAACATCATCAAAAAGAAGAGTTTTTTTCTTTAGGTGGAAGTGCGGGGGGAGAGAGAAAAGATTATATGAGACTGAAAATTAATATCCCGAGACAGACTTGCTATCTTTTTTTTTTTAAGTTGGGGGGGGGGGGGAATCAGAGAAACAGTGGATTACCTGACATTTGCAATTAAATTATCCATGAAGTATGTAATACTTCATCTTCCGGCATGGATGTAGGAACCCATCTCCACGACAAACAATCAAATGTACTCTTAGAAGATCATGGTAGGGGATGGAGATGTATGAAGCATGGGTAGGAAAAATATAGAAGAAATGCACTGCACATACAAATTATGGTGTTTGAGATTGCCCCCGTGCATGTACCCTGTCAGATTTAGTTTATTGGAACCGCCAATAACGCTACAAATTTTATTCCAATTGTGATTGATGTATCTCAACGCAAATTGCAAAGACGAGGGAAAAGGTCAGTAAGAAGGGCCCCCATCTCCACGACAAAATTGAAATTTGAAGAGATTTATTGAATTGGCTTCACAGCGCTCCCAGTTATTGGGGCTGAAAACACAGAACGATAATAAGAAATGAAATATGTATATGTTCTTGATGTGCTCATGTAGTATGGGTTAATATTTGCTATGTTCATCTTGTATTTTATGCCTTCTTTTTATGGTGAGGAGAAACTCTGTCGTAGGTAGCCGAAGAATATTACATTGAAAAATATTGATTCAACCTTCCATGCAGGCCGCAAATGTTTCCTTCAAATGAATACTAGTATATTGGGATGCATGAATTTGTTTCTTTTCAGTTATATTTGGCAACTCTTGCAATTCTATTATGTATGGGATAGACTTGAGGTGAATAGATCCAATCTAGATGCCTGTCTATGTGGGTGTATGTTTATTTGAAAGAGTTGCTTTTTGTCACGTTTATTACCTGGTTACATCTTGTAAAAGCAGAAAGTTATAATAGCTTCATGACTTCTGTAAAGTAAAAAAAACTATATGAGGACAAACATAGAGTAAGCTGAAATATTTACACAAAGTTAAACTTTGAAATAAATATATACTCTTATTATTAGGAATTTTATATTTTACCAAATGCCCTGTTTATGTCATATTAGGTCTGAATTCTGTTTTTAGACATATAGCTTTTTGGCTCTTTTAAAGTAGACCAATCACCAAAAGTTATTTTGCTCTGAATGGTAGAGTCCATATCACTTTACTTTATACAAAATACAAGCTTTGACATAACGTAAAAGCAACTAGTGAATGAACTAGTCAACATAGTTATGCGCCTCTGTGAATTAGGGCGGGGGGGGGGGGGGGTATTTCATAAGTACCAACTGTACACAAACAATTTCTTTCAGGTGATTTGTACATGCTAAGACAGGATTGTTACTTTAGTAGAGAAAACTGTATTGTGATGGCTAGTATTCATGGAGTTCAAATCAGATTACATTCCCTAGTAATTGAATCGATTCTTTACAGCAACATCATGAAAGGAGATTGTACTTGTAGCAGTGTTGCAGAGTTCTTTCAACTATGATGACATTGAAATATATTGATCGAACATTTCCTTGCAACGGCTTTACGGAAAATTGTGTGTGCCGGTGAGGTAATTGATTTAGTCTCTGCACTTCTCTACTTAAAATAAACAGTACTTGTCCACTATTTCATTGAAAGTAACTTATAAAGATATGCAATTATGCTACATTTTTATTTGAAGTTATGGTTATCAGGGATTTTCAAATAAAAGCATATTTTATAAGAAACTTGTTTAACACTACAATTACAGCATAATCAGACGTGCAGAACAACTTAACTTTCCTTTTGAAATTCAAATGCTTCACTCATATATATCTTCTGTTTGGAGCCAGAAGGGCATTAACTCAAATGCTTTAACACAAAATCAATGCCCTTCTGGCTCTGAACTGACGATATATCCAACATCATCTTTGAATATGAAGTGGGATGGATTAGAAATCCATGTTATGATAACTTGTTTTAGATAGAGTAGCAGAGTATGTGTTATGAATGTTATGAATGTTATTGTAACTCACTTGGAAATAGTAGCAGAGTCTGTATGATGAAGTGGTCATGTGTAAAGGTTAAACAAACTTAGCACACATTAGGAACATTCGAAGCAGACATAAGTATATTATTTCAGGCTGGTTCTAGAGTGCTTCTGGCAACACATTGTCTGCTTTGGAGGAGAATATTATGCCATGCTAAATGAATGATCTGATAACCACAACGCTAACCCTTTTTCACACTAGATATATGCTAAATAGTTGCACAATTATCACAGCAAAAAAAAAAGAGTGAAGAAACCATTTTACTTGTAGATGAATTTGAACATGGGGGTGGGAAAAAATTGAGGAAAAGGTAGCAGGATATAGATTTTTTAGTGATAGTGGCTTCTCATTTTGCATTTCTTTTCTTTTTTTTTCTTCTGTGAGAGAGTAGAATGTGATAGAAGTGCTGGATTGGTTTCCGAGAAGTGCTATCTGTGTCATGTGATCAAGTGTGGGTCATGTGATCTTAGATTGATTTGACGATGTTGTTTCAGCTTGTTGCAGCCAGACAAGTAGCGAATGGGGAGACCATTTACCATAACATGATACCAGTTTAAATGCATTGCCAGCCATTTAGCGAGACCCTAGCGAAATATTCAAGCACGATGCCTAACCCGTTGGATTACCAAGCCTGAGATATCAATAGTCTAAGGCGAGAGACTTTGTATAGTGTGCGTTATAGCCAAATCAAATGGTGTCGCATGGGTTAAAACACCTTTCATAAGGAACCCAAAGCATGATGCCAGTCTTTTACAAAATTTGGTATCAGGACATGAAATTCTGTGGCTGAAAAATCTACTGACAACTAGTGTGTTTCAAAATGCTCTGAGCAATATTCAGCCTTCTGCCTGGTATCAGGACATGAAAAAAATGAAATAAATGAAATGGTAGATAATCATGGTAGAAAATATGAGATGAATTCAGAATTACATTTTTCTGACCAGATAGTTCACAAAAATGGGGGGGGGGGGGGGACAAACTATCATCCGTGAGAAAAAGCTGTATGCAAAATGATGTGGTTTTTAAAGCATCATGCTTGTTAGCAGATGCAATCTTGAAGGAAGGGGGCGGCAGAAAGAAGAGGATGAGTAGAAAATGTTTAAAGTAGTGAGATTGATCAAAGGCTACACAGAATTCAAATAAAAAGTTAAAGAATGTTAGTTTGCCAGCAAGATAGCTTGAGGGGTGGATCTTGGTTTATAGTTAATTATCTACCGAGGAACTGAATCACAGGAAGCAGAGTTTTAGCTGCAAACCAACATTCTTGCCTCCAGCAGTCAGGTGGCTCAGAATAGGAAATTAGAGAGGAATTTGCAAGTGCCTTTCCAACATCTCATGTTCTATTCCTTGTTTTCTGACAGCGTGAAGCTCATTGAAGTAAACTTTAAAGAATTAAGTTGAATAGCATTTGGATGCATGTTTCATGATGGATATATATATATATATATTCTGTTAAAAACATTTTATGGTCAAGAAGGAATTAACAATGTGATGGTTGAATTTTTATTACATTCCCTCTTCATGTGTTTAAACAGTATGTGGGGAATGAAGCTTGTATATCCAGACTTTTGAAACGTATAACAGACAAAAGAGACACGCTTCTTTGTAATGCACGTTATGATAAATCATTATACTTGAAAAAAATCAGTTATGCTTTATGTAATTAGTTTGGTAAATTCATGTGTACTTCAACCCTTGCAATTTTATTATAAATTCTTCAAAATGTTCCCTGCTGTTCATGTTGCAGCCTTCTTTTATGAGATACAATTTAAATTATCATTGTTCACTAAACAATAATTGTATCTAAAAGGGAAAGGGAGAAAAGAAAGGGTAGAGTGAGTAGAGTCATAGGGCATTCTGTCATTTCAATAAATGTTGATCTGTTTAAGGAAAAACTACTCAATTTCCTCTTGAAGTGATCATGAAAACAGATAGGAGGACTTGTCAAGGCTTTTGAATGAAAATAAAAAAAGGGTTATGTCAGGTAAGTGACTTTGTGAACATCTTGTCAATACAACACACGCCAGTTGTGCGAGATGTGATCAGACAAGCGGACAACATAAAAGCAAGAATCGGCAAATCATTGACCCATGTATACCCAGTTGGTTTGTTTCTATGTCCATATGCTGCCTCTGTAATTTTCTGTCTCTCTCTCCATCATTTTATTGATTTTCCTTTCTGTTCCATTTCAGCATTTCACTGTGGCCTTATTCATTTTTTTCCTTTCAGTCTATCATTACCATCCAATATTTGCTCCTTTTATCCTTGCCTGTTCCCCCCCCCCCCCCCCCCGTCTCTTATGTCCTCCTGTATTCATATCCATCCTTGTTCATCAGAGAGAGAGAGAGAGAGAGAGAGAGGGAGAGGGAGAGAGAAGGGTGAGAGTTAAAGATGGGAAGGGAACTAGGAGGAAGAGAGATTGAGACAGACAGAATATACCAAGGGGGAGATGAAAGGAAGATGAATAGAAATACTGAGATATAGAGAGAAAAGAAAGGAAAACATGTAGCACAGAAACAGTCAAGAGATAGACTTAGGGATAGAAAGAGAGATGGAAATATAAAAGGGAAAAAGAGAAAGATGAGAGGACAGGGGAGGAGGAGGAGTAGTATCAAGGAGACAGAGAGAGAGAAAGAGGAAGAGAGAAATGGAAATATGAAAGGGAAAAATGAGAGGACAGGGAAGGAGGAGTAACAAAGAGAGAGAGAGAGGGGGAGAGGGAGAGAGAAATGGAAATATGAAAGGGAAAAATGAGAGGACAGGGAAGGAGGAGGAATACGAAAGAGAGAGAGAGAGAGAGAGAGGGAGGGAGAGAGAGAGAGAAATGGAAATATGAAAGGGAAAAATGAGAGGACAGGGAAGGAGGAGGAATACGAAAGAGAGAGAGAGAGAGAGAGAGAGGGAGGGAGAGAGAGAGAAATGGAAATATAAAAGGGAAAATTGAGAGGACAGGGTAGGAGGAGGAATATGAAAGAGAGAGAAATGGAAATATGAAAGGGAAAAATGAGAGGACAGGGAAGGAGGAGTATCAAAGAGAGAGAGAGAGGAGAGAGAGAGGGAGAAAGAAATGGAAATATGAAAGGGAAAAATGCGAGAACAAGGGAGGAGGAGGAGGAGTATCAAGGAGAGGGAAAAAGGAAGAAAAGGGAAGATAATTGGCCTAAATTTGATTTCCAATTTTAGTAGGAGGAGGAATATAATAAAAGCCCTAAACAAGAATTCGTCTGTCCTGTGTAGTAAGATTAGTGATTAATTTGAAGAATTCGAGTAGAAAACTGCCTGGGCGTTATTGATTTTGCCTTGCTCCACATTCTGCACGAATTGGCTTTATGAATTTTTGATAAATTGCTCAAAGAAATGAAATGTGTAATTTTTGCAATACTTTCGGTGTTTGTTATTGTAGAATTTATAGATGGGAACAAATTTCTGATAATACTCAGAGTAAATTACTTTTGCTAGTAACTAATGAAAAGAGCCAAATATATTTTGCCTTTGAATTCAGCATGTATCCAAGAGTGTTATCCTTTATGGAAGATATGACATTACTTATTGCGATGATATTATTAGAAATGAGTTCTTCAGTTTATTGAACTTTATATAACCCTGCAGTGACTTTATTACTTGATAAATCATCAGCAAATATGGATGTGGACTGCAAAAGTTATGAGATGATTATTGAAAAATGGAGGGCAACAAAAGGATCACTGTAGTTATTATATTAATGTTTGATTTTTTTTCTTTCTTTTTTTGTTTAGTTTGTTTGTTTCATTTCTTGCAATTTATTATTAAAATTCTATTTTTCTTTTCCACAGGCCCTTGATTTACAACAGGCAGTGAACCAGAATGCATTTCTAAGCAAACAGTTAGGAGATCTACACAGAAAACTTTCTCTTCTTGATCAGGTATATGATGATTTGTAGCAACTATGATGATGTTGGTGGTGATGATGATGACGATGATGATGATGATGATGATGATAGTGATGTTTATGATAATGATGGTGATGATGATGATGATTATGGTGGTGGTGGTGGTGGTCAGGGTGATGATGGTGATGTTAATGAGATGATGATATTGATGATTATGATAGTAATGGTTGGCTTCATCAATTAAATGAAGAAAAAGAATTAAAATACAAACAGTTAATACAAGAATGAGACTATTTTCACATCTTCCCGAGATGTCAATAGATGACAAAGAAAATGAGTGCTTCAGTAGATTACACTCAGTTGACAACAGGTCCAGCCTTTATTTTATAAAAAGATACAGGTTTAGGATTAAGGCTGCAATTTAGTTGTAGGTTAAGTTTGGGATCAAAGCTAGAATTGGATTAAGGTGAAGTGTTTAGTCCAGAGTTGATTAAGTTACGACTTGTGTCAGTATAGGATATCGATTCAAGTAGGTGTTGCACAACCATGCCTTTCTCTTAACTTTCTCTTAACTTTCTCTTTAGGTTTTACATCCTGTATTCTGAATTGAAAGTTGTAGTTTCTTAATAATAAATATCTCAAACTAATACCTCTGTCTGTTTTCCCTGCATTGTTCACACCCGAAGGTACTAGAAGAATGCCGTCAGTTGAGGGAAGATTTCTCGGAGCAGCGCCAAATCCTTCACTCAACGATCGCCGAGAGAGATTGGCTCAGAGACTCTGTCATCAAGTTAAACAGTGAAGTTGCAGTAAGTCACTTCATCTATTCTTTAGCACCATCAAGCATGTATTTCAACACTCCTGTCACTTTTATCCTCTTACACAGATGTTAAAGATGAACACGATTTCTCTTCTTGCTATTTTATTGGGAAGGAACTGTCTGAAAGTAATTGGGAATCATTGATTATGTTGTGATAAAGTATAGCATTAGTGTTTTTTGCGAGGTTTTAGAATCACCGAAATTGTTAGAAATTGCTTTTATTTTGCTCAAAGGGCTAATATTCAATACACACAGAAATATGTTTATGGGACTATACATATATGGCATGGTATATTGTGTCTCGTTTCTTTTATGTTTTATATGATTGTTATTGAAGATTAATCCTTTTCAGAGATCATTTTTTTCAATGGATTTTTTTTTAGTGACATAAAAGAAAGCAAAGGCTTACAAATTATTCTTTGTCTTTACCAAAACTTGTCTGTCTCTTTAACGTAGACCACATGCATGGAGAAAATGACATGTAATGGGGTGAATGTATTCTCCCAACAGGCATATGTGAAGTGTTAAACACATGGAACATGCCACCAGTTATGATCAATATTGATCACATTTCATGCATTGAAAGGTGCTTTCAGGAACAGTAATGTTACAGAAGGGACTTGCATTGTTCTGTGTTACTCTTGACACACGCATGCAATGGAATCCTGCATTTCTTTTCCTCCTATGATCACATCTCATAGGGTGCTCACTCCTCAAAAGTACAGATTTCCACCTGAAAAATCCTTGCTTGGTATTTAGAGAGTCTTCTTATGGAAAACATCTGCTGAGAGACAGAAAAGCACCGTGGATTCCGAAGAAAGAGGAAATATTTTCACAAGTGGCATGCGTTTTTCCTCTTCCTCTGGAGACAAGGGGAAATCAAAGTTTTGCTGGGTGATGTGCACTTCTGGAGTGGTTGTAACCTCTGCAGTGCTGTCGTAGTCACTGCTGTGGGAGGAAAACAGCCATGAAATTATTGCTCAACAAATCTTAGAGTGATTTGATTCGAGTAGTTGGTCTGCTTTAGCTTTATTTTGAGGTGTACTTTTCCTGAGCTCTTTGTCTCTTTCTGTGCCACTTTTTTCTTTCTCCATCTCCTCTCTCCAACTTCCTTTTTTCTCTCTCTTTTCTGACTTTCTCTCTCTCTCTCTCTCCCTCTCTTGTTTCTAACTCTCTCTCTCTCTTTCTCTCTTTTCTCACTTTTTCTCTTTCTCTCTCTCTGGTTAGAATGTAATATATTTCATCATCCCGCCCATGTAGTCGGTCATTCTCTTTTAGCTACAAGCATCTTATCCTAGTCACTTCTAATTATATCATTCTCATTACACCCAACCAGAGGCTCCAATTTGAAGCTGAAGGCCTTTCTTGTGAAACTTTCTCTATGTGTCTCTCCTCTGCTACAAACATCATGTAATGTGTTTTTCCTCTTAACTTATCTGTCTCTGTCACATTACCTAATGTTACTTGTTTGCTCTTACAATAGCTAGGCTCCTGGTGTTCTGGAGCTCTTTGTCCCCACTTATTCACAGAATTTGAAGCTTTTAAGTGATTTTTCATCCAAGTTTGCCTCTTTCTGTGTTTTTTTAGGTTTAAAAAGTGTTTTCAGTACAAACCATGTTGAGAGGAGGAAAAAAATCCTTTTCACCTTGTGTGATTTAAAGGAGGCAGAAACTGAGAAATCGTGGGGAAAAGCAGGGTGATCTCGGATGAGAGAGGGGGAATGCAGTCGGTCGCTCGAGTTTCAAGACAAGGGACATTCTCTTCTAAATAACTGTGATTTAATGCCCTGTTTCAAATTTCACACAATGAAAAAGCGATGCAACAGCTAGTCATATGGGAAAACAATTTTGTATGGCCAGCTCCTTGGGAGAGCCTGAGGGATGTTACGTAATCCGCAGCGATGACATGTCGGGGGGGGGGGGGGAAGGCTAGACTAATGGCTAGACTAATCAACCAGAAGTAAACTATATTTTGTATTTTGAAATTTTGGAGCATTATACAAGACGTTTCTTCAAGTGAATATGATGAGACCCGTTAAGAGTCTAAACACTTAATATTGTTGAGAAATGTGAGAACCCGAAGTATGTGACTAGACTGAATTTGGTAAACTTCGTGCTGTCTGAACTTTTATCGCATTAGTCCAACGGGCTCGCATAACGGACGGGTTATAATGTACAAGTAAACAAGCCTTTTGCAAATTCATTTTCCCCATGATTTCCCAGCTGCTGGCCCCTTTAATGGGGCAAACATTACTTCCAGATAGATTTCTCCTTGTTCTCTAGCTTGTGTTTGATATGTTCTACATTCTCCATCTGTTCTTTCTATTGCTTAGTTTTTTATTCCAACTTGTTGGCTCCCTCTCTCTCTCTCTCTCTCTCTCTCTTGCCCTCTGATTGATTGATTGATTTATTCTCATACAAATTGTGGCATCATCATATACAGATTATCAGTTACTTGGTGTAATCTTCAAATGGTGTATACACTCATGAATAGATTGATTAGAAAGAGGATGCAGAAGAGCATGAATGTAGGCAGGTGGATGGAGAGAGAGTGAGAGAGAGAGAGAGAGAGAGGGGGGGGGGAGTAAAGGTAAAAGGGGATCATCGAGAGAAGAAGGGTAATCTTCTCTCCCCCTTCTCTCTTACCTTTTTTCCCATGTCCCAGAGTTCTTAAATCACTACCCCTATCTCCCTCTTTGTGCATACTCTCTCTGTCTGCTGTGGTATCACATCCCATGTATCTCCATACCCATCTCAGTCTATCTCTACGTCCATCTTTCTCAGTCTCTTTTACCCTCCTTATCTCCAATTATGCTAAGGATGTTTTGCTTGACAGCCAGCTTGTTATCAGAGCCCCGAAAGAGTGCCTCAGCCAAGAAGAAAAACGGCGCGGCGCCCACCACGTCGACATGTGCCCTGCGAAACGGGGAGAACTGGAGCAGATAATCATGTATGAACCTAACAAAAGTCACCAAAATTGCAACACGTGGTCGGGCTTTGAAAGGAAATGTCAACAGAGTCCGCTGGGGGTTAAACACCAGCCTTATTTCACAAAGCCTCTTTTTTATACCCTCTTGATGAATATTTACCAGAGGAAAAGATTGTATCCATCCTATACATCATCACTAGTCATTCTGTCTATTGGAATGAAACTTGTTTATGACCAATGTACATTTCCCCCCAGGTAAATTTAATTAATTGGACTAAGTACTGGATACAGGGGAATGGTGAAATAGAGAGGCGCACTGGATTGTTTGGTAGCCAGAAACCTTGTCTCAATAACACCAGATTATTCTGTAATATGATAACCAGAAATGCACTAAAAAGAATGTGATTGTCAACTAGAACATTTGCCAAGATCTAATTTGTGATATGTGTGCATCTGATGCTATTTTTAAGTATTTTTGTTTACAGGTCTGCTTTTGACAAAATCGTTGTTATTTGGTCATTCCAGACAGAGGGGATACATAATGAGTTCATGTAGCTATCAGTGCAAAGCAAATACTCCTTTGCTTACCATATGGTTACCTCTTGATCTATTCTACCTTAACTCTGCACCCTTAAAGACCAGGAGGGGTGCAACCCTAAGGCCGAATCCTGCACCTCAGTCCTGGATGGATGCTGTGTAGTGACCCACGAACAAGAGGAACAGTCATGTGAAGACCCAATAAAATGATAAGTTTGTCATACTAAGACCCAAATGGTGCAAATACTGTTTCGCAATGTGCATTTGTAATGCTCCAGTTCTTGTATTTGTACTGCTGGTCTTTGCTCTCTGGTGGCCCGAATTTTGGGCTGCAATAAACAGATAAGCACACCTGACTTTTCCTTTCTTTGCCATGTAAGAGGAGTTTTAGTTTAAACTGAATGTGGTGGGTGGAGTTTGTTAGCTTAATACCTGACTGCTTTCCTATCTTTCTCTTCCTTCTGATCTCTTCCTACCCCTCTCCTCCTTTTCTCTCTTTCTCCTTTTCTCCTAGAAAAAAGTCTTTATCTCTGTCTTTCATCCTTGACCCTTTTCATATTTTTAAAACGTAATTCCTAATTTTGTTTTCTTTCTTTTCTATTTAATTTATTTTTCTTTGCCCCTACCCTTTCCTCTGTTTCCTTACCTTTTTCCACCCCCCTCCATATCCCTTCCCTTTCTCACTCTCTCACCCTCGTTCTCTCTCTACTCATCACTTTCACCAACCATATCTGTACTTGAGCCCGATCTAGACATCTCCCGTCATAGGATACTTAATCATCACTTTTACTTTTACTTTTGTTTGCCCCCCCCCTCCCATCTCCTCTGTTTCCTTACCTTTCTCCTTCTCCCCCCCCCCTATCCCTTCCCTTCCCTTTCTCATTCTTTCACCCTCACCTTCCCCACACTCATCACTTTCACCAACCATATCTCTTTCTCTATTCTGCCCTACTTTAACAAAAGGAAGAAAGTGACATATCAACTGAATTTGAGTTATTGATATTTTCATGTTTTATTTACTATGCTGTTCTTCCGGGCCAAATATTGTACATGAACACTCATCCTGCTAAGAAATATGTTAGGCATGACTTTATGGTATGTCATTGATGTCAGTGTAAATGACAGATAGATTTTGCTCATTTACAGGAAATGTCACTTTTGTCACTTGCGTCCTTTTGCCAAAGTAGGGCAGTATTTATCCAGCATGTGCTTGAGCCCAATCTTGACATACCCCTTCATAGGATACTTAATCATATGACCGATGAACAAACATCACTTTTACTTTTACTTTTGTTTGCCCCCTTCCCATCTCCTCTGTTTCCTTACCTTTCTCCATCTCCCCCCCCCCCCCCATATCCCTTCCCTTTCTACTCTCTCACCCTCTCTCTACCAACACTCATCACTTTCACCAACCATATCTCTTTCTCTATTTATACAGCATGTACTTGAGCCCATTCTAGACATACCCTGTCATAGGATACTTAATCATATCACCGATGAACAAACATCACTCTCTCGTGTCGCAACAAGCCAAGAATTAGGCTGAGAAAGAAAAATTAGAGCTCGGTGAAAACAAAAAAGCCCTAAAAGCAACATGAGCGCTGTTACTCCGATGAGTTTTCAAGAGCTGTTGTTGTTGTTCCTAACGCCTTCTGCCTTCCAACATCTTGTTCCAATTCTGTCAGTCTGTGCTACAAGAACCCGGAACTTGTAGACGGAGGAGATCGTAGGCGAATATCACCGAAATGCCAGGGCTCTTGAATGCTGGCATTCAGATGGCTTGATATATTGTCTAATATAATCAAAATGTGTGTACCAATTAGCATGATAAACTCTTCATGCAGTCAGTACTTTCCCTTCACAACACATCTTGGAAGCTGATCTTTTGTTTGATGAAATATTGGCTGCCAGCAGTAAAGCCCCTCCCCCTCTCTTCTGCCATTGAAAATATATGGTTGTTATGCCTTTACTGAATGCAAATAGTGACAAACAGCATAGAGGTATTGTAGCCCTATATATGAATTTCGAGTGGTTCCAAATGTCATAACTTTGGAGTTAGTGTGTAATGTACCATCTGGAGATATCTCAATAATATTAAGTACAGAGTGTCCTTTGCCACAGTGTAGTCAAGTATTGATTCCTAATGGGATACAAATGTAGTTCAAAATACCATAAATGGATCTGTAAGTTCTCATGGGTGCAGAGTGGCAGATATAGAAGAATACCATGCCATTTGATGCCATCATATGATGATGTCATAATCCTATTAACAATGTTTTAGATCTAATCTTCCTGTCCCATTGGGCAAAACAACTGATATCTTGAGGAGCCATGAGACGCAATTTGGCGTTTCAGACGTTGCTCTGACTGCAGTGTAAATGCCTCTTTTAAGGTTTGTTCAGGTATGAGGCAACGAATCCCCACAACATTTTTAGTGTTCAGATATGGCGCAACCAACCACCCCACTTATTTGAATGAATGCACATTAACGCGTCAACTCTCAAATCAAAGAGAGTTTTGTCAAAAGTTGTGCAGACAAACTCATGACAACATATTTTGCGCTGACTTTTTAAGAATTTGATTGGTCCACAGCTACTGAAAGCAGCCAAGCAACAACAAAAAAAATATCTCCTGCCTTGGCGACATTTTTTTTGCTGCCTCATACCCCATTGACTTGTACGCAAAAAATGTTGCGGGGATGTGTCTCCTCATATCTGAGAGAGCCTTTAGTCTGTAAGGTTGGTTTGCAGCATACATCTCTGTCTACAGCTCTCAATCTCTCTCTGAGGAGTAGGGGATTTACTCCAACTGAAAACAATACTTGGATGTTTCAAATAAACATGACCTAGTAGAGATCCACAAGCTCTGAAAGTTTTACATTCTTTCCCATTCTCTCTCTCTCTCTCTTTCTGTCGTTCTCTTCCTCTCCCTCTTTCAAAGTAGAGATTTTTCGTCAGTATCCTTCTCCTTTCTCATCTGTATCCTCTTCTTCCCTTTGCTCTTGCTCTTCTCTTTTCAATGTTTCATTCTTCTCTCTATCTCTGTTCTCTCTTCTGTTTATATTTCTCCTTTGTGCTTTATTTTTTTCTGCTTCCACTTATCTCCCTCTCTCCATGCCCCCATTTCACAAAACTTTTTATCCATAACAAATTGCAATAATTGTTAAAAGCTACTGAAAATCCTTGCATCTGATTGGCTGGGAGCAAATTTGTCATAGAAATGTGGCAGTTGTTACTGATAACATGTTTCATGAAACCAGAGCCCTTATCCTTCTACCTGTCTCTTATTTATCTCTTCAACTTCACCACATTGCTCTTTCACTGTTCCTCCGCTCTCTCTCTCTCTCTCTCTGTTTTTCATCGTTCTCAAACTCTCACATCTCTCCCTATCTTTCTCTCTCTTTCTCAGCTCTGGGGTCATCCAATATTACTAAATCCATGTCTGTCACTATCCCCCTCATATCCCTCTTAAGCCTGGTATGATATGTCACTAACCAATATATCTTTGACGATGTAAATCCCGAAGACTAGGTGGAGGAGCATTTTGTCAGATGACCGTCTTTGCAATTTCAAGGTTACGGCCAAGCGAGAATACTTAGGAGTCCGCTATCGTTTTGACAATTGTAGCCTGTGATGAAATAGATATTAAAGGAATACACCAAGGAATTTTTTCTTGCATATACATCAAATTTTTCTTCATAAGCATCTCCAATAGCAGTTACAAGATTTAGGTGAAAAAGTAGTCTGTATGAAATATCATTAGGGAGATTGTAGCACACAATGAAATACTTATTTTGTATTTTGTTAGATGAACTGCTTTACAATTTCAAGATGAAGGCCAAGCATTGTATGTGTACTTAAGTGTCCATATCATTTTGACAATTGTGGCTTGTGATGTAATATGCATTAAAGCAATACACCAGGGATTTTTTTTCCATAAAAATATAGAATTCTTCCATATAAGCATGGTATCTTTCTCTTTTCAGTTTCAAGATAGAGGTGAAAATCGAGTCAGTGCAAAATATAACTAAGAAAATTGTATCACACATTGAAATACTTACAATTGCAATACATGAAAGAAAGTTTGACAATTCATCAAAGATAGTTTGAGAACAGTACTTGTACTCACTCATATTTGCTTAAATTCCAGGGTGTTTCATTTGTGGTTGACAAATTTCTTGATTTTTTTCCCAATATAATTAAAGGCTGAAAAGAATATTAACATGCAGTTGTCTATGATGCATTGGTCATTGAAGTGCTTCTCAGCTGATAAAATGCATTAAACAATAGATGTCTTTGATAATCTGAGACCTTGCATCTTTCATCCACGCAGCAAACTCAGTCCTTTCTTTATTTGTAGTCATTTCAATTCTGGTGCTTTGGTGGTTGCGAGAAAATGCCTGAATAATTCAAAAATAGCAACTTCTCCCTCGATAAATTGATGGATGAGCCTACTGAAGCAGAATAGAAGACTGTCAGTATTTATAAACCAAACGATATACAACCTGGACAGACATGTAATTAATTTGATCCCTTTGGATTATGCTTTCTCTGAAAGCATTGGCCTGAAAAGTCGTAATTGCCATTATATTCATCCCATGTCTCTTGATGATAAAAATGATCATATTGTAACCTAAGGCGGAGGTGCTCCTTTGGAATGGGAAAGAAAAATCCACTTGAGCATAAAGAGTAAGATAATTGCCAATGTATCTTGCAAGTGCAATGCAAGAATTGTAGGATTTGCAAGTAAAATTGGCAATCTGTGATGTCCATTGTCATCTGCATGTACTTCAATATTTGATCTGAGCATTGGCAATCTCTCTGTTTGATGTTTTCACCACTTGTACAGTGCTGATGATTTATGCTACAACTTTGATGAATCTTTGCAAATTTTCAAGTCATGCTTGGAAACCAAACTTGAGTTATATGAAGGCATTCTCATCATAAACCCCTTTCTTTGTTCCTTCCTATCACCCTCCCCCCCCCCCCACCCCCCCCCCCCTCCCTGTCCTTCCTCCCTCTCCAAATATTATTGCACATATCAGGGGTAGATGTAGAAGTAGTGAATTAATTACTCTATAAGATATGTCTCCATCTTAAAAATTTGGACGACAATTGCTTTTCATCTTTCTCTTTTAGTTTTTGTGTTACTTCCTGTGTGTCTTTGCTTTTTTTTCTCTCTGTCTTTATTTTATGTTCTAGCAATTGACATCTCTGGTAGATGTGAATTCATTGTACACCTCTTCATCTCTTTCAGGATCTCTTCCACAGGCAGGTGTATGAGGGGTATAACCTGCCCTCCCTCCTGTCCAGGGTGTTCTTGATATTTACTTTCAGTGTTTTCACATTCTATCCATCATTCAAAGGAGAGAGAGGGGGGGGGGGGGGGGAGATGGTACTTTCTTTAGATAGTACACCTGTTCCTTCCACCCAAGTAATCATCAAATTAATACCCTCACAATCCTATGAAACATACTTTAAGGTCAAGAGGTCATATCAGAATCACATTAAATGGATGTATGTTGGTGCACTGAGGCCCTTACTTGTACTAATGGATGGCATTATGTAAAGCATTACATTTGACCTTTGGAAAAAATTTTGGAAGATCTTGATCTGGTAGATACCCGTCAGAATCGACGCCAGCCCAGACAAGTGCATGGTCTACCAAAGCCAATCTTTATGAGATTAGGCTTAGAGCATTAAGTGCGTTAGCCTAGGCAAATGTTTCTGATGTTTAATGCACAAGGCATTTCCCTGTCTGTTAGGATTAAGTAAACAGAACATCTTCTTTCAGTTTTTGGGTGAAAGAAAAGAGGTCTTTTTAAGGTATATGCAGCAATGTATCGTCTTGTTGAATATGCTGTTAGTGAAAATGATTATGTTTAGAAATTACCCAGTTGATTTAACCAATTGAATACTAAGTGTGAAATGTCTCAGACTGAAGTATAATGGATAAAGACATATTTTACTTGTAAAGGAAAACATGAAGTTACATTCAACAGGTACATAACGCAACCCTTGGGGAAACTGCACAGTGGGGCTGCCTGTTCCTGTTTCAGGGAGTAAGACACAGCCATTTGTACACCAGCATTCATATTTCTATGATGGCATGTGCCATCCGTCACATTGAATGGGTTAAGCAGTAACTGCAGTTTTTGATATTCCCTCGCAAATGCTTACTGTATACAAATGACAAAAGAAGTAATGTAATGCAAATTGCAGACCGGAAACAGGTCATTAGAGGAATTATTGCCCATTATCTGTGCTGATCGATGAATTAGATACACAAGGGAATATGATACCTCCTTGGTAGAGTCTAGATGTAGATGTGCATAACTTGTTTCAGACATATTTGGAGGATGGGGTAGGGATGAAAAAGCCCATGCAAAGGAAACTTCAGTTAGTGGTAGTTGCATTAATCTCTCTCTCTCTCTCTCTCTCTCTCTCTCTCTTTCTCTTTAGTTCTCTATACATAACCCACTCTCTTCAGCCTCTCTCATTCCTCCATTGTCCCCCACTCTCAGTCTCTCTCTGTCTGTCTGTCTCTCTTTCTCTGTGTCTATCTCTGTGTCTTTCTTTCTCTTTATCTCTTTTCACACCCACTCTTGTTACCCTCTCTCCTCCACTCTCCCTCTTTTTGTCTCTCTCTCTGTACACCCCACACTCTTCATCCTCTCTTTCCTGCACTCTTCCTCTCTCTCTGTCTCTCTCTCTCCACTCTTTACAACTCATTTGGAAAGGATAAAGAATGTTCCATTGCATGTTTAGAGCCTTATAGAGATGTGTTAAATTTTGTCCCCTCCCTGTGCCCCTGTTGGCAAATGCATGGTTTCTTACTGTGGTGCTGTGGTTATTTCATATGACAACATTCATTAGATCTACAAGATGCTAGATTGGTATGAGAGGACAGTGGAGAGAAGAAGAAGAATGAGTGTAGGAGAGCACTGAAATAAGGGTTACAGTTCGTTATTCCGAAGATTCATTAGTTCGTTAGTTATTTTCGGACTAACAAACCTTATTTCATTTTCGGACTATCAAACCTTCGGAATAACGAACCTTTTTTCATTTTCGGACTATTGAACCTTTGGAATAATGAACCTTATTTCATTATCAGTAAAGGAGACTTAGTAATAACAAAACTTATTTCATTTTTGGACTAACGAACCTTCGGAATAATGCCACAAATGTTCGGACTAACGAACATCTAGATATATGCAATTTGCGTGTTTCGGAATAATGAACCTTCAGAAAAACGAACCTTTGGAATAATGAACTGTCGGAATAACTAACATCACCCCAAAATAAGAGGGTAAGAGAAGACTGAAAATGGAATGAAATAGAGGAAAGAAAAAGGGAGTGTGAATGATTGAAATGAGCAAGGGAGAGAAAAAGAGAGAGAGAGAGAAAGAGAGAGATGGAAAGAAGAGGAAGAGAGGGGTAAGACATTGAAAAAAATATTTAAAGGGAAAAGGTAATTTAAGTATAAAAAAAAATACATTTCTGGGGATGTAGGGGTGCAATCATGAAAACAGCTAAGAGTGTTAGCTTTCCAACTCACATGGCCAATAAAATATTGGGCGCGATTAAAAAGCAGGGTAGGAGTTAGATCGCTTACCTAGATTTTTGTAACAGTAGTAAACACCATTACTGCATGTGAAAAAAGACATGTCCCCTCAAACCGAATGTTTAATTCATGTTGCTGAACTCAAGCAGATTTGGGCCGATTTGGGCATAGTTTGAGAGCGTAAGCTAATACAGTCCCTTCTTGGGTCCCTCTCCGGGGTTCATTTTGACCCGCTTCTCCTGCCTTCTGAAATTGTAGAAAACTGGGTTAGACGAAAAATATGGATTGCGGTCGAGCACACTTGAGCCAGATTGAAAGAAAAGGTGTTGCGCTATCCTAAATCGAGCTCTACAAAGGAAGCCCTAAATTTAGTGCAGGAGACTGCCGCTGATCAAATGTATTGTCTCAGGAAGTGGGTGTTGAATTTCCCATTTTCATTACGAATTTAGTCTTCAAGTTCTTTTTGAACTATTCTAAATCTGATTACATGAGCTATTGTGTGAAGGCATTTAACAAACTTCAAGGTTTAGCGATATTAACTGAACTTCTCAACATTTTTGTTATGGAAGGGTAGGAAAGGAGTGGTTATTCAATACCCTGAGAAAATTTAGACGATGAGGGAACTCATTAAGGGTTAAGTGTCATAAAGTGAATTGTCTGCTGAGAGTCTTAAAGCCATAAGTTTATATTTTTCACATACACCCTTTAGCTGTCAGTAGACAGTATAAAAACAATTGACTCTTTGTAACCTTATTCTTTATCATCATCAATATCATCAACACCACTACCACCACCTCCATCATCGTCACTGCCATCATTATTATCATCACCATCACCACGACTACCACTACTGCCACCTTCTAGCATCGATCACTTCACTTTCATATTCATCATTTCCTTAACCTCATTCTTGATTCTTCCTTCTTTCACTACAATCATAATCATCAGCATTATTGTCAGTTTTATGATCTGTTCCCCAATCATTTTCTCTGGTATTTCCATCTTCGTCTGCATAATGTCTGTCTATGTCTTCTCTTTCATGCTCAGTGTCTATTTCCTCCTCCTAATCTTCATCATTCATTTGTGTTCCTCCTTCGGCCTTTCTGGTACCTCTCCATCCCCACCCACTACCTCCTCCTCCTCCAGTTCGTGTGAAAACTAAAATCAACACCATTACGTATTCAATCAAGCACAAATGTTCCAAGGTTGGAGCAGTGAAGATTCCTAAACTGTTTCCTGTTAGAAAGGTCCCTCCATTTCCTGCCTGACTAAGTGGAAAATCAATAGTTTATTTCTGGACTTACCTCCTTTTAAGCCATGTTGTCAATGTGAGAGTCTGGAGTGAGGGGGCATGGAGGGATGCTCCAAGAGAATGAAAGAGGACAGAGAAGGATGGGAGAAAATGGAGATGGAGAGAAAGAGAGAGTTACTGGAAGAGGGGGATGAGGAATGAGAAGGGGAAAGGGAGGCAAGGGACCAGGGAGGAAGGGAGAATGATGAAAAATGAAACAGAGTCAAATGAAAAAGAAAAGAAGAAGAAAAAAAAAGAGTGAAAAGGAAGGGTAGTATGTAAAGTGGAAGAGACCATGTAAAGAGGGAGAGACAAAAAGAAAATACAGGGATTAAGAAAGGCAGATAAATATGGAGAAACAGAGAGAGAGAGGGGGGGGGAGTGGGGAGAGTGGTAGGAGCAGAAGGAGAAAGGTCAGGGGATATTCATTGTTGTATACTTCAAAATGATAGCCAGATTGAAATGACAGGCCCGGAAAAACATACACCCCCAAGTTCCTGAATCATTTGCACCAGCAACCGTCCATTGAGTGCAAGAAGTCTGTTTATCCGTATTCTGTTGCATACAGTTAATGCCTTTTGACTCTTAGCAGATGAGATCATTGTGAACATTGATACTCTACATGTTTTTGAAGATTTTGTTGTGGTTTTTTTTAATGGGAAGTCTTTTGTGTATCCTTTTGTGTGTTCTCATCCCACATATCTTAGAAGCTCTTTCAACCACCTACCAACATCCCATATTTTCCATTACTTTAGAAAATGGTTAAACAAAATATGGTGAAATTGATATCATGTACAGCATGTAATGTGATACTCACTGATTCCTTGTTCAGCCAGTGGCAGTTCTTTCCACACAATGGGCATATTGTACACATGTGAATAACTCTTGACGAATTATCCATTATTTCTGCACATCAGTCAAGAAAATATCTGCTCCATTTCCCTAATGGACATGATACGGACGTCGTGACGGCTGCTACATTAATGTTAGACACATCCCTAAGGCATTTTCAAAAGTAGCCTTTGTTCTTCTATTCATCTAAAGTGACATTTTACAGATTTTGAGCGATTAGGCTAAGTAAGAGGCACTCCTTCTTCAAGATCGTTGTCAGTACAGTTTGACAAACCCTATCTCCTTTATCCTCTCATTTTTCATACAGTGTTTAAGTTGATAGTGAGTTAGGTTTATGGAATATCATGTCAGTAGAGACTGCCAGAGATTAAATGAATGGGTTGTTTGAACCAGCAAAGTAGTTTAAATGATGAACCTGCTTAAAATCAGATTGAGGTGAACAGTATAGTTGCATTCAGATATGATGCGACTTTGTGCCGCTACATTTTTTCAATGTCGCCGAGGCAGGACACATTTTTGTTTGCTGCCTGACTGCAAAGAAATGTGCACCAATCAAATTCCTAAAAAGTTAACGCAAAAAGTTTTGACAAAGTTCTCTCTTGTTTTAGAGTTCACACGTTAATGCGCATTCATTAGCATATGTGGCGCCACAACGTTGTGCCATATCTGGACACAAAAAAAGTGGCAGCACAATGTGGTGGCACAAAGTCGCGTCATATCTGAGTGCATCTTATCTGACATATGCTTTTATAATGGTGACATTACAAGACAAATTTGAATTTGCTGTACTTCTGTGCTCCTTCTTAATGACTATACGTTTCCTCCTAAAGTCTTTTCGCAGATACTGTTCATCTGTAGTCTTAAGCATAATATGTTTGATTCTGTTTGAAGAATTGATATTCATTAACTACCAGGATTCCTGTTACCTTTAATCACTCTTTACATTGATGGACATGTCACCCGGTGAATATAATATCATTATTTGTGCATTGCTGTTTTAGATGAGGTCTTATCTCAGATATCATGATGTCTGAGTAGTTGAAGCATTCAACTGATACTCCTCATGCCATCTTCCTGTAATCATTTGTAATCTTGTAACATGCAGCGTCTGCCTTCGTGTAGTCAATTTCCCCTGCGAGGTATTTGCCTCATCCATATCACCATGGCTATCTTGCTGCGAGCACATTTTGCAGCTAAACTTTTGAACTTTCATTTTTTCATCTTTTCCTTTCCCCTCTTTTTTCTTCAGCCCCCCTTATCCACCTCTATCTATCTCTGGCTAGATCTTTGTGCATTAATTCTTCCTCATGCTTTAATGAAATGAATATGAGTTTTGGATCACCTTTCCGCCTACTAACTCTTCTGAGTTTAATGGCACCTGACCACTCTCTGGTTGTTACTTGGTGGTCAAGTTTCATCAATCCTCTGAGAATATTTTTCTTTGTGTGCAGAGACTTAAAGGGGAAGTCCACCCTGAAAATAAGTGTGGTTGAAGAGGAGCAGAAAAATGAGATGAACAGGACAGTGAAAATTTGATCAAGTTCCAATTAAAAGCAAGAAGTTATTAAATTTCGAAGTTGTGATCAATCAAACACAAATTGGAAACTCTGACGGAACATGCAAGCTCACTTTCCATTTGCCCTGTGCATAAAGATAGGCTTCCCCTTTAAATATGATTATATTTCATTATTACTATCTGTGACATCAACCCTAAATGTATGTATGGTAGTTATTTTTGTTGTATTTCAGAATTTTCATAACTTTCTACAGGAATAGGCATGTACAAATTGCAGGATTTGTCAGAAGGTATTCGGCAAAAAAGTAAAAAAATATATATCATGAAAAATCTTTCTTTCTTGATAAAAAGTTATGTATTGTGATGTGAGGTAGGAGTACTGGTTGGATGCCATTTTTCCATGTTGCTCATATATTATTTATCTAATCTTCAAGCTTTGTGAATATGAGCCTTGATCCGAGCAAGACATGCTCTGCTGACTACGCCAGGAGGCTACGTGCTATGAATCTGAATCTGTGAAATCCATGAAATGGCTCGGTTTTTCGCCTTCTTTTCAGGCCCAATCAATTATGCTAATTCAGTCTCCAAAATGAAAGATTTATTTTGAGTACTTGTGGCTGGAGCCTTAAGGCCATACCAATCCTAGACTTCAGCCATCCATTTCAAAAAGAAGCTTGTTCACTGTCTGTGATATGGATGCTGAGGGCATGCAATGAATCGTCATGATATAAAGAGAAAAATAAGACTACATATATCCATTGCATCACACACATTGTTGTTTTTATGATAGTGAGATGTTTTCTGATGCTTTCATTCAGTCAATGATTTTTTTATTTCTATCATTTCTGTAATCTTTTTCTGCAAGCAGAAGATACTTCCTTGTCATATTTTTCTTTTGTGCAGTATATCTGACACTAACCCCAACTACCACTTCCACACAAGTGTGTCCTGGGTCATATGGGAGTGGGTTGGGCTTTCACATATTCCTGGAGCATGTTGCTTGGAATTGTGATTGTTATATCTCATCTAGCATATTTTTCATGAACAAAATTATTTTACAGTTTACTGTACTGAAGTGTTACCTTTTGCTTGGTCACTTGCCTCGTTGGCTGGCAAGACATAAAAATCCAGAGAGATTATTATTTTGGCAGTCATCAATCCCCTGCCCAAACAAAAATGTACCTGTGATGTTCAGTGTTTGATATTTTATGGAGGATTTGATGATGGTTCAGTTCAATTATGCATTGACAGTTTGAGCATGCCAAACATCCAACCAGGCAGACAGTGAAATATGGATCCTGTCCATGAGCATCACAATCTCTGTCGAGTTGCTCTAGATTCTTGCATCCATCTATTGTCAGATGAGATCGTTAATGCTAATCTCTCACTCTCAAGCGGAAAATGTCTGTGGTTATGACCCTCCAACACCCGAGGCAAGACGAAAAGAAGAAGATGAAATCACCTTCACTATCTCATATTGATAAGAACCAGATGAAGTAAGAATATAATGGACAGAAGGTAGTAAGTCATTATTTTTCAATAAGTGGAAATCAAAGTACATTGTTGGTGGATAGAGGGATATAATTGACAAAACTGAAGAAGACAAGAAGAAGTAGGATCCTTGGGTGTGAAACAGAGAAGAAGTAGAACTTTGAAAATGATTGTTTCACATCTTAAGTTACCATGTAACATAGATACTCCTATCATCCTTATTTTTCATCTGTTTTTGCCCTTTCCAAATAAATTTTGGCATATCTTAGGTTTCATATGCATCCATTTGCCACAGTTATGTAGGTCTTTGGAGATAGATTTTAAACACAAGAACAAAATAAGTTGGCAGCACAGTGCATTGTGGGAAAAACAAAATGAGTGGGTGGGCTTGTATGCAGAGTGAAATGATCTTGATGAAGATGTTTTAAAGTATATATGCTTCCAAACAAAAGCATGACGATTCTTTCAAGCATTCGGTATTTCTCTGTAACCGTTCATGTGTATCTGCAAGCTCTTGAGACATAGATGATAGTCCTTTGATGAAGAAGCCTCTATTTGATTACTTCAAGCCAAACATCTTAGCTTTCAGACGAAACCTTATAAACATCCGTCTTGCTCCCCCTCCAACCAACCAATGGCCACTGTGGAGAAGGGCAATGTTCTTACAAGTGGCTTCCCCCGGAAACATTGACAAACAATCCCAGCAACTTCTTCAAACTGCTGTTTTTTAAAAGCAAAGCCATCGAATTGTCAATAAATGTACATTATACATGCCCTGGCGATGGAGTCATGTGTGATTAGGTTACCCAATGACTTATGTTTATATTTGCTTTGTGAGCTAAAATGCTTCCAGGGTGATTAAATTACACTTGAATCTTTCCCCCTAGAATGGTTGAATAAACATGAATGTTCTGAGGATGATCCTGGTCCATTAAAGATATTTGTTAAGAGAGATGTGGGAAACATTTGCATACTGCCAGTGTAACCAATGGGTTTTTAACCAAACCGCTGAGAATCATTATCAAAAACCCCAAAATATAAGTATATCAGTTTCTATGATTTTCATCCTTTTAAACATTCTGATTCATATTTCTCCCATCTCTTCTATTACTCCTCAAACCTGATGAAAGTAGATTTCAAGAGAGGTATACTGTACCTCTGGAACATTTTAACTCCATATTTCATAAGGTGGCTCAAGTATTCCTATTCTGAGAATACTGAACATGTTTTGAATGTTGAAGTGCATCAAGCGAAGTGCTAGGTCTCTGTTTCATGGACCTTTGGCAGATTAGCCTTGTGCTAAACAAGTCATCCAGTAAAGTCTACTACTACTACGACTACTACTACTTTCCAAGTGTTATTTAGAAATTTTTATTGGGAAATTGGAAAGTTAGGAGATTGGGAAATTCCCTTACTGCTATTTTGTCCTACATGCACATGACCCTTGTTTTTCTCACAACTGATATCCATTTCCTCCAGATTGTTCACTTGTTGAATACCGATTTCCTTTTTTCAACAGGTTGAATACAAGAACCACCGTCTTTCCTCCATAGGTAGTGGGTTAAGCAATGAGAAGAAAGTTGAACTTCGTGTTTTAACAACTCTGTTTAACAAAATTTTTGCAAGACGCCATATATTTAGACATTTAAAATCAACCTCCTTTTATTTATACTGGCTGTTTGCCTCTCCCACAGAGGCACGGCATCATGGTGTCTACTAGATGAAAGTCTTTCGTGTTGACAGAAAACTTATACCACAGGATCTTATGGTAGAGCCGGTAAGAATGTCAACAGGTATCACTAGAGTTCAATTTCAATATCTCATCTTCCAAATAAATTCATAGTCACAAACTCCTGACCAAACCTGTTAAATTCCAGTAAATGTCTCTTGTCAGTTACAATTGAAAGTGATCCACCACATTCTCCAGTGCAACTGCTGCAAGCTTTTTTTTTTATCGAGTGTTTAGGATAAGGGTTAGAGGTTGCATTTGGGTTATATGTTAGGATTAGGATTAGGTTAGATTTAGGGTTAGGGTTATATATAGGTTTTGGTCTGGGATTCAAGTTAAGAATTCTGTGGGAGTACCATATTGTTGAGGAACAACTGTTTTGCATGCATGTGTTACACACCACTCTCACCCCAGCTGCACATTTTATTTACGCTTGAAAATAAGTTTTATTTTAGTTAAAATTTGCAGTATATATATATTTTTTAAACTGTCCTTTTTGATTGGAAATAAAGAGCTAGTTTGATGTCTGTACTTACCAGCACATACAGTATCTCCTGTAAATGTTTTAGGTATGATATCTTTAAAATTTCCATACGTCATATTTGTTGCCAAGACTAGCTCTTCCTTTATGATACTGTGCCACACAGATAAACATACTCCAGGAATGTGTGGGTGTTGTGCAGCTCTACGAATTTTTTAAGGAAGGTGTAAAAAATTGTTCCGAATCAGCAAACATTTAAAAAATCTGAATCCAGTGAGATGGACTGAAAGGTTTTTCATTGAATAAGTAATTGGAAATGCAGTGATCGTGAAACAAGAACCATGAATGCACTGTGACAAAGCTGCATTCCAGAAATATCATTAAATTGACACGAGATATTTCTATTTTTGTACACTTGTAATCAATTTCTATGTTGACTGGTGAGGCAGCTGTCTTTGTCGGTGACAGACCCACCGCCATGCAGACGTGCGGTCGCAAACGTGGCTCTGTGTTCCATACAATGAGACCGCCAATCCATTCGTCATGCACGCCTTGCGCCTGTAATTTCCTCGCATTTGCGTTGCAGGGCCGTGCAAACAAGCACTGATAGGAGAGTCAACAGGTAGAAAAAAAAAAAGTATCTGGCCCTGCTCAATTTTCAGTGCTCGCCTTACAAAGCATACGGCGACGTATCATCTTGTTGAAACTGTTTAGGATGCCACCAGACCATTCACTCTCAAGTGAACAAATTGAGGCAATGTATTCCTCTGCACCTCAAAGTCGGCACAAACTTGTAATCTGTCTCTCTCAAGATTGCCAGCTATGTCGGTGCTTTCAGTGAAGAACAAATAGTTTCAAAAGAAGACGTGCATGTGTTCATGTTTTGGCATGCAATCGTGCATTTATTGCCGTATAAGATGTATATAGGGTAGTTGCATCTTCAATCATGACCGATGTTTGAAGATGGCTCAGACAAGTGTTCTAGGCGCTGCTCAGACAATCAGTGCAATTCGTTTTATTATCTGAGTGAGGCTTTTCCCGGGAGAGTTGTTATGAAACCCTCTCTGCTCCCATGCACTTAAAGTGAAATGAAAGCAAAAGTTTGCCAATTGGCAACATTATTCTCATGCTGTGCTATCCTGTGCTAATGATTAATCTTGCCACTTCCTGAAAGGATAATATATTGTTTAAGACATATTAATCTCCTCTTGGGGCCAGGCTCATGAAATGAAAGAGGAAGTTCGCAAACTGGCAACATTCTTATGCTATGCACTCCTTCTGTAATGATTAACGTAGCCTAATTTCTCAAAGATCCAAGATGCTTTGCCCCTAGTAATCTTGTGCTTATGACATGATTCGAAACTGGAAGCATTACTCCAATGATATTCAGTTCATTTCTTATGGCGAGATACCTGATTTCAAGCCCTTGTTGGTTAGTGAAATTGGTTTGTCAATAATTCTAAAATCGATAACAATCTAGGTTAGATGTGAAGCTATTCTACAATTAGTTGTTTGACTTGTGAATCCGTGATTACTATTATGTGTGCATTTTTCATATGAAAGTGAAATACCTCTAATGGAATAAGCATTTTCCCCTCTCTTAGCTTTCAAAATCTTTTGATCTTTATTTTTTTCAAAATCTAACTCAGTGGATCTGATTATGTACCACTTGTTATTCCTCCTCCTTTGTTCTCCCCTCCCCC
>CM057154.1:30884108-30908060 GCA_029962745.1 Echinometra lucunter | reverse complement strand
CTTTCTCCATCTCCCCCCCCCCCCCCTATCCCTTCCCTTTCTACTCTCTCACCCTCTCTCTACCAACCACTCATCACTTTCACCAACCATATCTCTTTCTCTATTTATACAGCATGTACTTGAGCCCATTCTAGACATACCCTGTCATAGGATACTTAATCATATCACCGATGAACAAACATCACTCTCTCGTGTCGCAACAAGCCAAGAATTAGGCTGAGAAAGAAAAATTAGAGCTCGGTGAAACAAAAAAGCCCTAAAAGCAACATGAACGCTGTTACTGACCTCCGATGAGTTTTCAAGAGCTGTTGTTGTTGTTCCTAACGCCTTCTGCCTTCCAACATCTTGTTCCAATTCTGTCAGTCTGTGCTACAAGAACCCGGAACTTGTAGACGGAGGAGATCGTAGGCGAATATCACCAAAATGCCAGGGCTCTTGAATGCTGGCATTCAGATGGCTTGATATATTGTCTAATATAATCAAAATGTGTGTACCAATTAGCATGATAAACTCTTCATGCAGTCAGTACTTTCCCTTCACAAAACATCTTGGAAGCTGATCTTTTGTTTGATGAAATATTGGCTGCCAGCAGTAAAGCCCCTCCCCCTCTCTTCTGCCATTGAAAATATATGGTTGTTATGCCTTTACTGAATGCAAATAGTGACAAACAGCATAGAGGTATTGTAACCCTATATATGAATTTCGAGTGGTTCCAAATGTCATAACTTTGGAGTTAGTGTGTAATGTACCATCTGGAGATATCTCAATAAATTAAGCAGAGTGTCCTTTGCAACAGTGTAGTTAAGTATTGATTCCTAATGGGATACAAATTGTAGTTCAAAATACCATAAATGGATCTGTAAGTTCTCATGGGTGCAGAGTGGCAGATATAGAAGAATACCATGCCATTTGATGCCATCATATGATGATGTCATAATCCTATTAACAATGTTTTAGATCTAATCTTCCTGTCCCATTGGGCAAACAAACTGATGTCTTGAGGAGCCATGAGACGCAATTTGGCGTTTCAGACGTTGCTCTGACTGCAGTGTAAATGCCTCTTTTAAGGTTTGTTCAGTATGAGGCAACGAATCCCCACAACATTTTTAGTGTTCAGATATGGCGCAACAAACCACCCCACTTATTTGAATGAATGCACATTAACGCGTCAACTCTCAAATCAAAGAGAGTTTTGTCAAAAGTTGTGCAGACAAACTCATGACAACATATTTTGCGCTGACTTTTTAAGAATTTGATTGGTCCACAGCTACTGAAAGCAGCCAAGCAACAACAAAAAATATCTCCTGCCTTGGCGACATTTTTTTTGCTGCCTCATACCCCATTGACTTGTACGCAAAAAATTTTGCGGGGATGTGTCTCCTCATATCTGAGAGAGCCTTTAGTCTGTAAGGTTGGTTTGCAGCATACATCTCTGTCTACAGCTCTCAATCTCTCTCTGAGGAGTAGGGGATTTACTCCAACTGAAAACAATACTTGGATGTTTCAATAAACGTACCTAGTAGAGATCCACAAGCTCTGAAAGTTTACATTCTTTCCCATTCTCTCTCTCTCTTCTTTCTGTCGTTCTCTCTTCTCCTCTTTCAAAGTAGAGATTTTCGTCGTATCACCCATATCTCCTTTCTCATCTGTATCCTCTTCTTCGCCTTGTGCTCTTGCTCTTCTCTTTTCAATGTTTCATTCTTCTCTCTATCTCTGTTCTCTCTTCTGTCTATATTTCTCCTTTGTGCTTTATTTTTTTCTACTTCCACTTCTTATCTCCCTCTCTCCATGCCCCCGTTTCACAAAACTTGTTATCAATAACAAGTTGCATCATTGTTAAAAGCTACTGAAAATCCTTGCATCTGGATTGGCTGGGAGCAAATTTGTCATAGAAATGTGACAGTTGTTACTGGATAACAAGGTGATCATGAAATGCAGCCCTTATCTTTCTACCTTTCCTCTTATTTATCTCTTCAGCTTTACCACATTGCTCTTTCACTGTTCCTTCCCCTCTCGCTCTTTCTGTTTTTCATCTTTCTCAAACTCTCACATCTCTCCCTTATCTTTCTCTCTCTCTCTCACTCTGGGGGTCAGTCCAATATTACTAAATCCATGTCGGTCACTATCACCCCTCATATCCCTCTAGAAGCCTGGTAATGATATGTCACTAACCAATATATCTTTGACAATGTAAATCCTGAAGACTATGTGGAGGACTTTTTGTCAGATACCCTCTTTGCAATTTCAAGGTTAAGCCAAGCGAGAATACTTAGGAGTCCGCTATCGTTTGGACAATTGTAGCCTGTGAAGAAATAGATATTAAGGATACACCAAGGAATTTTTCTTGCATAGACATCAATTTTTCTTCATAAGCATCTCTAATAGCAGTTACAAGATTAGTGAAAAAGTAGTCTGTATGAAATATCATTAGGGAGATTGTAGCACACATGAAATACTTATTTTGTATTTTGTTAGATGAACCGTTTTACAATTTCAAGGTGAAGCCAAGCTTGTATGTGTACTAAGTGTCCATATCATTTTGACAATTGTGGCTGTGATGTAATATGCATTAAAGCAATTCCACCAGGGATTTTTTTCCCCATAAAAATATAGAATTCTTCCATATAAGCATGGTATCTTTCTCTTTTCAGTTTCAAGATAGAGGTGAAAATTGAGTCAATGTAAAAAAATAACTAAGAAAATTGTATCACACATTGAAATACTTACAATTGCAATACATGAAAGAAAGTTTGACAATACATCAAAGATAGTTTGAGAACAGTACTTGTACTCACTCACATTTGCTTAAATTCCAGGGTGTTTCATCTGTGGTTGACAAATTTCTTGATTTTTTTCCCAATATAATTAAAGGCTGAAAAGAATATTAACATGCAGTTGTCTATGATGCATTGGTCATTGAAGTGCTTCTCAGCTGATAAAATGCATTAAACAATAAATGTCTTTGATAATCTGAGACCTTGCATCTTTCATCCACACAGCAAACACAATCCTTTCTTTATTTGTAGTCATTCCAATTCTGGTGTTTCGGTGGTTGCGAGAAAATGCCTGAATAATTCAAAAATAGCAACTTCTCCCTCGATAAATTGATGGATGAGCCTACTCAAGCAGAATAGAAGACTGTCAGTATTTATAAACCAAACGATATATAACCTGGACAGACATGTAATTAATTTGATCCCTTTGGATTATGCTTTCTGTAGAATATTGGCCTGAAAAGTCGTAATTGCCATTATATTCATCCCGTGTCTCTTGATGATAAAAATGATCATATTGTAACCTAAGGCGGAGGTGCTCCTTTGGAATGGGAAAGAAAATCCACTTGAGCATAAAGAGTAAGATAATTGCCAATGTATCTTGCAAGTGCAATGCAAGAATTGTAGGATTTGCAAGTAAAATTGGCAATCTGTGATGTCCATTGTCATCTGCATGTACTTCAATATTTGATCTGAGCATTGGCAATCTCTCTGTTTGATGTTTTCACCACTTGTACAGTGCTGATGATTTATGCTACAACTTTGATGAATCTTTGCAAATTTTCAAGTCATGCTTGGAAACCAAACTTGAGTTATATGAAGGCATTTTCATCATAAACCCCTTTCTTTGTTCCTTCCTATCACCCTCCCCCCTCCCAGTCCTTCCTCCCTCTCCAAATATTATTGCACCTATCAGGGGTAGATGTAGAAGTAGTGAATTTATCATTCTATAAGATATGTCTCCATCTTAAAAATTTGGAAGACAATTGCTTTTCATCTTTCTCTTTTAGTTTTTATGTTACTTCCTGTGTGTCTTTGCTTTTTTTTTCTCTATTTTCTCTATTTTTCTTTATTTTATGTTCTAGCAATTGACATCTCTGGTAGATGTGAATTCATTGTACACCTCTTCATCTCTTTCAGGATCTCTTCCACAGGCAGGTTTATGAGGGGTATAACCTGCCCTCCCTCCTATCCAGGGTGTTTCAGTGTTTTCACATTCTATCCATCATTCAAAAGAGAGAGAGAGAGGGGGGGGGGGGGAGAGATGGTACTTCCTTTAGATAGTACACCTGTTCCTTCCACCCAAGTAATCATCAAATTAATACCCTCACAGTCCTATGAAACATACTTTAAGGTCAAGAGGTCATATCAGAATCACATTAAATGGATGTATGTTGGTGCATTGAGACCCTTACTTGTACTAATGGATGGCATTATGTAAAGCATTACATTTGACCTTTGAAAAAAATTTTGGAAGATCTTGATCTGGTAGATACCCGTCAGAATCGACGCCAGCCCAGACAAGTGCATGGTTTACCAAAGCCAATCTTTATAAGATTAGGCTTAGAGCATTTAAGTAGGTTAGCCTAGGCAAATGTTTCTGATGTTTAATGCACAAGGCATTTCCCTGTCTGTTAGGATTAAGTAAACAGAACATCTTCTTTCAGTTTTGGGGTGAAAGAAAAGAGGTCTTTTTAAGGTATATACAGCAACAGATTGTCTTGTTGAATATGCTGTTAATGAAAATGATTATGTTTAGAAATTACCCAAGTGATTTAACTGGTTGAATACTAAGTGTAAAATTTCTCAGACTGAAGTATAATGGATAAAGACATATTTTACTTGTAAAGGAAAACATGAAGTTACATTCAACAGGTACATAACACAACCCTTGGGGAAACTGCACAGTGGGGCTGCCTGTTCCTGTTTCAGGGAGTAAGACATTGCCATTTGTACACCAGCATTCATATTTCTATGATGGCATGTGCCATCCGTCACATTGAATGGGTTAAGCAGTAACTGCAGTGTTTGATATTCCCTTGCAAATGCTTACTGTATACAAATGACAAAAGAAGTAATGTAATGCAAATTGCAGACCGGAAACAGGTCATTAGAGGAATTATTGCCCATTATCTGTGCTGATCGATGAATCAGGTACACAAGGGAATATGGTACCTCCTTGGTAGAATGTAGAGGTAGATGTGTATAACTTGTTTCAGACATATTTGAAGGATGGGGTGGGATGAAAAAGCCCATGCAAAGGAAATTTCAGGTAGTGGTAGTTGCATTAATCTCTCTCTCTCTCTCTCTCTCTCTCTCTCTCTCTCTCTCTCTCTCTCTCTCTCTCTCTCTGTCTCTCTCTCTCTTGAGTTCTCTATACACAACCCGCTCTCTTCAGCCTCTCTCATTCCTCCATTGTCCCCCACTCTCAGTCTCTCTCTGTCTCTGTCTCTCTTTCTTGTGTCTATCTCTGTGTCTTTCTTTCTCTTTATCTCTTTTCACACCCACTCTTGTTACCCTCTCTCCTCCACTCTCCCTCTTTTTGTCTCTCTTTCTCTGTACACCCCACTCTCTTCACCATCTCTTTCCTTCACTCTTCCTCTCTCTCTGTCTCTCTCTCTCCACTCTTTACAACTCATTTGGAAAGGATAGAGAATGTTCCATTGCATGTTTAGAGCCTTATAGAGATGTGTTAAACTATGTCCCCTCCCTGTGCCCCTGTTGCCAAATGCATGGTTTCTTACTGTGGTGCTGTGGTTATTTCATATGACAACATTCATTAGATCTACAAGATGCTAGATTGGTATGAGAGGACAGTGGAGAGAAGAAGAAGAATGAGTGTAGGAGAGCACTGAAATAAGGGTTACAGTTCGTTATCCGAAGATTCGTTAGTTCGTTAGTTTTTTCGGACTAACAAACCTTATTTCATTTTCGGACTATCAAACCTTTGGAATAACGAACCTTATTTCATTTTTGGACTATTGAACCTTTGGAATAATGAACCTTATTTCATTATCGGTAAAGGAAACTTAGTAATAACAAAACTTATTTCATTTTTGGACTAACGAAACTTAGGAATAACGAACCTTCGGAATAATGCTACAAATGTTCGGACTAACGAACATCTAGATATATGCAATTTGCGTGTTTCGGAATAATGAACTTCAGAAAAACGAACTGTCGGAATAACTAACATCACCCCGAAATAAGAGGGTAAGAGAAGACTGAAAATGGAATGAAATAGAGGAAAGAAGAAGGGAGTGTGAATGATTGATATGAGCAAGGGAGAGAAAAAGAGAGAGAGAGAAAGAGAGAGATGGAAGAAGAGGAAGAGAGAGGTAAGATATTGACAAAAATATTTAAAGGGAAAAGGTAATTTAAGTACAAAAAATACATTTCTGGGGATGTAGGGGTGCAATCATGAAAACAGCTAAGAGTGTTAGCTTTCCAACTCACATGGCCAATAAAATATTGGGCGCAATTAAAAAGCAGGGTAGGAGTTAGATCGCTTACCTAGATTTTTGTAACAGTAGTAAACACCATACTGCATGTGAAAAAAGACATGTCCCCTCAAACCGAATGTTTAATTCATGTTGCTGAACTCAAGCAGATTTGGGCCGATTTGGGCATAGTTTGAGAGCGTAAGCTAATACAGTCCCTTCTTGGGTCCCTCTCCGGGGTTCATTTTGACCCGCTTCTCCTGCCTTCTGAAATCGTAGAAAACTGGGTTAGACGAAAAATATGGATTGCGGTCGAGCACACTTGAGCCAGATTGAAAGAAAAGGTGTTGCGCTATCCTAAATCGAGCTCTACAAAGGAAGCCCTAAATTTAGTGCAGGAGACTGCCGCTGATCAAATGTATTGTCTCAGGAAGTGGGTGTTGAATTTCCCATTTTCATTACGAATTTATTCTTCAAGTTCTTTTTGAACTATTCTAAATCTGATTACACGAGCACTAGTGTGAAGGCATCTAACAAACTTCAAGGTTTAGCGATATTGACTGAACTTCTCAACATTTTTGTTATGGAAGGGTAGGAAAGGAGTGCTTATTCAATACCCTGAGAAAATTTAGACGATGAGGGAACTCATTAAGGGTTAAGTGTCATAAAGTGAATTGTCTGCTGAGTCTTAAAGCCATAAGTTTATATTTTTCACATACAACCTTTAGCTGTCAGTAGACAGTATAAAAACACTTGACCCTTTGTAACCTTATTCTTTATCATCATCAATATCATCAACACCACTACCACCACCTCCATCATCGTCACTGCCATCATTATCATCATCACCATCACCACGACTACCACTACTGCCACCTTCTAGCATCGATCACTTCAATTTCATATTCATCATTTCCTTAACCTCATTCTTGATTCTTCCTTCTTTCACTACAATCATAATCATCAGCATTATTATCAGTTTTATGATCTGTTCCCCAATCATTTTCTCTGATATTTCCATCTTCTTCTGCATAATGTCTGTCTGTGTCTTCTCTTTCATGCTCAATGTCTATTTCCTCCTCCTAATCTTCATCATTCATTTGTGTTCCTCCTTCGGCTTTTCTGGTACCTCTCCATCCCCACCCACTACCTCCTCCTCCTCCAGTTCGTGTGAAAACTAAAATCAACACCATTACGTATTCAATCAAGCACAAATGTTCCAAGGTTGGAGCAGTGAAGATTCCTAAACTGTTTCCTGTTAGAAAGGTCCCTCCATTTCCTGCCTGACTAAGTGGAAAATCAATAGTTTATTTCTGGACTTACCTCCTTTTAAGCCATGTTGTCAATGTGAGAGTCTGGAGTGAGGGGGCATGGAGGGATGCTCCAAGAGAATGAAAGAGGACAGAGAAGGATGGGAGAAAATGGAGATGGAGAGAAAGAGAAAGTTACTGAGAGAAGGGGATGAGGAAAGAGAATGAGAAAGAGAGGGGAAGGGAGAGAGGGAGGGAGGGAGAGAGAAAGAAAATGACACAGAGTCAAATAAGAAAGAAAAAAGTGAAAGGGAAGGAAAGGAATAGGTGAAAGGAGAAAGGGGGATATAGAGAATGAATGAAAGAATAGTATGTAAAGTGGAAAAGGCTATGTAAAGAGGGAGAGACAAAAAGAAACTATAGGGATTAAGAAATACAGAGATATGGAGAAACAGAGAGAGAGAGAGAGAGAGAGAGAGAGAGAGAGAGAGAGGAAGAAGGGGAAGGGGCAGAAGGAGATATGAATGGAGAGAGATAAGGGGATATTCATTGTTAAATACTCAAAATGATAGCCAGATTGAAATGACAGGCCCGGAAAAACATACACCCCCAAGTTCCTGAATCATTTGCACCAGCAACCATCCATTGAGAGCAAGAAGTCTGTTTATCCGTATTCTGTTGCATACAGTTAATGCCTTTTGACTCTTAGCAGATGAGATCATTGTGAACATTGATACTCTACATGTTTTGAAGATTTTGTTGTGGTTTTTCTAATGGGAAGTAGTTTGTGTATCCTTTTGTGTGTTCTCATCCCACATATCTTAGAAGCTCTTTCAACCACCTACCAACATCCCATATTTTCCACTACTTTAGAAAATGGTTAAACAAAATATGGTGAAATTGATATCATGTACAGCATGTAATGTGATACTCACTGATTCCTTGTTCAGCCAGTGGCAGTTCTTTCCACACAATGGGCATATTGCACACATGTGAATAACTCTTGACGAATTATCCATTATTTCTGCACATCAGTCGAGAAAATATCTGCTCCATTTCCCTAATGGACATGATACGGACGTCATGACGGCTGCTACATTAATGTTAGACACATCCCTAAGGCATTTTCAAAAGTAGCCTTTGTTCTTCTATTCATCTAAAGTGACATTTTACAGATTTTGAGCGATTAGGCTAAGTAAGAGGCACTCCTTCTTCAAGATCGTTGTCAGTACAGTTTGACAAACCCTATCTCCTTTATCCTCTCATTTTTCATACAGTGTTTAAGCTGATAGTGAGTTAGGTTTATGGAATATCATGTCAGTAGAGACTGCCAGAGATTAAATGAATGGGTTGTTTGGACCAGCAAAGTAGTTTAAATGATGAACCTGCTTAAAATCAGATTGAGGTGAACAGTATAGTTGCATTCAGATATGATGCGACTTTGTGCCGCTACATTTTTTCAATGTCGCCGAGGCAGGACACATTTTTGTTTGCTGCCTGGCTGCAAAAAAATGTGCACCAATCAAATTCCTAAAAAGTTAACGCAAAAAGTTTTGACAAAGTTCTCTCTTATTTTAGAGTTCACGCGTTAATGCGCATTCATTAGCATATGTGGCGCCACAACGTCGCGCCATATCTGGACACAAAAAATGTGGCAGCACAATGTGGTGGCACAAAGTCGCGTCATACCTGAGCGCACCTTATCTGACATATGCTTGTATAACGGTGACATTACAAGACAAATTTGAATTTGCTGTACTTCTGTGCTCCTTCTTAATGACTATACGTTTCCTCCTAAAGTCTTTTCGCAGATACTGTTCATCTGTTCATTGATATTCATTAACTACCTTTAATCACTCTTTACGTTGATGGACATGTCACCTGGTGAATATAATATCATTATTTGTGCATTGCTGTTTTGGATGATGTCTTATCTCAGATATCATGATGTCTGAGTAGTTGAAGCATTCAACTGATACTCCTCGTGCCATCTTCCTGTAATCATTTGTAATCTTGTAACATGCAGCGTCTGCCTTCGTGTAGTCAATTTCCCCTGCGAGGCATTTGTCTCATCCATATCGCCATGGCTATCTTGCTCCGAGCACATTTTGCAGCTAAACTTTTGAACTTTCATTTTTTTCATCTTTTACTTTCCCCTCTTCTTTCTTCAGCCCCCCCCCCCCTTATCCACCTCTATCTATCTCTGGCTAGATCTGTGTGCATTAATTCTTCCTCATGCTTTAATGAAATGAATATGAGTTTTGGATCACCTTTCCGCCTACTAACTCTTCTGAGTTTAATGGCACCTGACCACTCTCTGGTTGTTACTTGGTGGTCAAGTTTCATCAATCCTCTGAGAATATTTTTCTTTGTGTGCAGAGACTTAAAGGGGAAGTCCACCCTGAAAATAAGTGTGGTTGAAGAGGAGCAGAAAAATGAGATGAACAGGACAGTGAAAATTTGAGCAAGTCCCAATTAAAAGCAAGAAGTTATTAAATTTCGAAGTTGTGATCAATCAAACACAAATTGGAAACTCTGACGGAACATGCAAGCTCACTTTCCATTTGCCCTGTGCATAAAGATAGGCTTCCCCTTTAAATATGATTATATTTCATTATTACTATCTGTGACACCAACCCTAAATGTATGTTTGGTAGTTATTTTTGTTGTATTTCAGAATTTTCATAACTTTCTACAGGAATAGGCATGTACAAATTGCAGGATTTGTCAGAAGGTATTCTGCAAAAAAGTATTTAAAAAAATACATCATGAAAAATCTTTCTTTCTTGATAAAAAGTTATGTATTGTGATGTGAGGTAGGAGTACTGGTTGGATGCCATTTTTCCATGTTGCTCATATATTATTTATCTAATCTTCAAGCTTTGTGAATATGAGCCTTGATCCAAGCAAGACATGCTCTGATGACTACGCCAGAAGGCTACGTGCTATGAATCTGAATCTGTGAAATCCATGAAATGGCTCGGTTTTTCACCTTCTTTTCAAGCCCAATCAATTATGCTAATTCAGTCTCCAAAATGAAAGATTTATTTTGAGTACTTGTGGCTGGAGCCTTAAGGCCATACCAATCCTAGACTTCAGCCATCCATTTCAAAAAGAAGCTTGTTCACTGTCTGTGATATGGATGCTGAGGGCATGCAATGAATCGTCATGATATAAAGAGAAAAATAAGGCTACATATATCCATTGCATCACACACATTGTTGTTTTTATGATAGTGAGATGGTTTCTGATGCTTTCATTCAGTCAATGATTTTTTATTTCTATCATTTCTGTAATCTCTTTCTGCAAGCAGAAGATACTTTGTTGTCATATTTTTCTTTTGTGCAGTATATCTGACACTAACCCCAACTACCACTTCCACACAAGCGTGTCCTGGGTCATATGGGATTGGGTTGGGCTTTCACATCATATTCCTGGAGCATGTTGCTTGGAATTGTGATTGTTATATTTCATCTAGCATATTTTTGATGAACAAAATTATTTTACAGTTTACTGTACTGAAGTGTTACCTTTTGCTTGGTCACTTGCCTCGTTGGCTGGCAAGACATAAAAATCCAGAGAGATTATTATTTTGGCAGTCATCAATCCCCTGCCCAGACAAAAATGTACCTGTGATGTTCAGTGTTTGATATTTTATGGAGGATTTGATGATGGTTCAGTTCAATTATGCATTGACAGTTTGAGCATGCCAAACATCCAACCAGGCAGACATTGAAATATGGATCCTGTCCATGAGCATCACAATCTCTGTCGAGTTGCTCTAGATTCTTGCATCCATCTATTGTCAGATGAGATCGTTAATGCTAATCTCTCACTCTCAAGCGGAAAATGTCTGTGGTTATGACCCTCCAACACCCGAGGCAAGACGAAAAGAAGAAGATGAAATCACCTTCACTATCTCATATTGATAAGAACCAGATGAAGTAAGAATGTAATGGACAGAAGGTAGTAAGTCATTATTTTTCAATAAGTGGAAATCAAAGTACATTGTTGGTGGATAGAGGGATATAATTGACAAAACTGAAGAAGACAAGAAGAAGTAGGATCCTTGGATGTGAAACAGAGAAGAAGTAGAACTTTGAAAATGATTGTTTCACATCTTGAGTTACCATGTAACATAGATACTCCTATCATCCTTATTTTTCATCTGTTTTTGCCCTTTCCAAATAAATTTTGGCATATCTTAGGTTTCATATGCATCCATTTGCCACAGTTATGTAGGTCTTTGGAGATAGATTTTAAACACAAGAACAAAATAAGTTGGCAGCACAGTGCATTGTGGGGAAAACAAAATGAGTGGGTGGGCTTGTATGCAGAGTGAAATGATCTTGATGAAGATGTTTTAAAGTATATATGCTTCCAGACAAAAGCATGAGGATTCTTTCAAGCATTCGGTATTTCTCTGTAACCGTTTGTGTGTATCTGCAAGCTCTTGAGACATAGATGATAGTCCTTTGATGAAGAACCCTCTATTTGATTACTTCAAGCCAAACATCTTAGCTTTCAGACGAAACCTTATAAACATCCGTCTTGCTCCCCCTCCAACCAACCAATGGCCACTTTGGAGAAGGGCAATGTTCTTACAAGTGGCTTCCCCCGGAAACATTGACAAACAATCCCAGCAACTTCTTCAAACTGCTGTTTTTTAAAAGCAAAGCCATCGAATTGTCAATAAATGTACATTATACATGCCCTGGTGATGGAGTCATGTGTGATTAGGTTACCCAATGACTTAGGTTTATATTTGCTTTGTGAGCTAAAATGCTTCCAGGGTGATTAAATTACACTTGAATCTTTCCCACTAGAATGGTTGAATAAACATGAATGTTCTGAAGACGATCCTGGTCCATTAAAGATATTTGTTAAGAGAGATGTGGGAAACTTTTGCATACTGCCAGTGTAACCAATGGGTTTTTAACCAAACCACTGAGAATCATTATCAAAAACCCCAAAACATAAGTATATCAGTTTCTATGATTTTCATCCTTTTAAACATTCTGATTCATATTTCTTCCACCTCTTCTATTACTCCTAAAACTTGATGAAAGTAGATTTCAAGAGAGGTATACCTCTGGAACATTTTAACTCCATATTTCATAAGGTGGCTCAAGTATTCCTATTCTGAGAATACTGAACATGTTTTGAATGTTGAAGTGCATCAAGCGAAGTGCTAGGTCTCTGTTTCATGGACCTTTGGCAGATTAGCCTTGTGCTAAACAAGTCATCCAGTAAAGTCTACTACTACGATGACTACTGCTACTTTCCAAGTGTTATTTAGAAATTTTTATTGGGAAATTGGAAAGTTAGGAGATTGGGAAATTCCCTTACTGCTATTTTGTCTTACATGCACATGACCCTTGTTTTTCTCACAACTGATATCCATTTCCTCCAGATTGTTAACTTGTAATACCGATTTCCTTTTTTCAACAGGTTGAATACAAGAACCACCGTCTTTCCTCCATAGGTAGTGGGTTAAGCAATGAGAAGAAAATTGAACTTCATGTTTTAACAACTCTGTTCAACAAAATTTTTGCAAGACACCATATATTTGGACATTTAAAATCAACCTCCTTTTATTTCTACTGGCTGTGTGCCTCTCCCACAGAGGCCCGGCATCATGGTGTCTACTAGATGAAAGTCTTTCGTGTTGACAGAAAACTTATACCACAGGATCTTATGGTAGAGCCGTTAAGAATGTCAACAGGTATCACTAGAGTTCAATTTCAATGTCTCATCTTCCAAATAAATTCATAGTCACAAACTCCTGACCAAACCTGTTAAATTCCAGTAAATGTCTCTTGTCAGTTACAATTGAAATTGCTCCACCATATTCTCCAGTGACAACTGCTGCAAGCTTTATTTTATCGAGTGTTTAGGATAAGGGTTAGAGGTTGCATTTGGGTTATATGTTAGGATTAGGATTAGGTTAGATTTAGGGTTAGGGTTATATATAGGTTTTGGTCTGGGATTCAAGTTAAGAATTCTGTGGGAGTACCATATTGTTGAGGAACAACTGTTGTGCATGCATGTGTTACACACCACTCTCACCCCAGCTGTACATTTTATTTACGTTTGGAAATAAGTTTTTATTTTAGTTAAAATTTGCAGTATATATATTTTTTAAACTGTCCTTTTTGATTGGAAATAAAAAGCTAGTTGTCTGTACTTACCAGCACATACAATATCTCCTGTAAATGTTTTAGGTATGATATCCTTAAAATTTTCATACGTCATATTTGTTGACAAGACTAGCTCTTCCTTTTTGACTACTGTGCCACACAGATAAACATACTCCAGGAATGTGTGGGTGTTGTGCAGCTCTACGAATTTTTTAAGGAAGGTGTAAAAAATTGTTCCGAATCAGCAAACATTTAAAAAATCTGAATCCAGTGAGATGGACTGAAAGGTTTTTCATTGAATAAGTAATTGGAAATGCAGTGATCGTGAAACAAGAACCATGAATGCACTGTGACAAAGCTGCATTCCAGAAATATCATTAAATTGACACGAGATATTTCTATTTTTGTACACTTGTAATCAATTTCTATGTTGACTGGTGAGGCAGCTGTCTTTGTCGGTGACAGACCCACCGCCATGCAGACGTGTGGTCGCAAACGTGGCTCTGTGTTCCATACAATGAGACCGCCAATCCATTCGTCATGCACGCCTTGCGCCTGTAATTTCCTCGCATTTGCGTTGCAGGGCCGTGCAAACAAGCACTGATAGGAGAGTCAACAGGTAGAAAAAAAAAGTATCTGGCCCTGCTCAATTTTCAGTGCTCGCCTTACAAAGCATACGGCGACGTATCATCTTGTTGAAACTGTTTAGGATGCCACCAGACCATTCACTCTCAAGTGAACAAATTGAGGCAATGTATTCCTCTGCACCTCAAAGTCGGCACAAACTTGTAATCTGTCTCTCTCAAGATTGCCAGCTATGTCGGTGCTTTCAGTGAAGAACAAATAGTTTCAAAAGAAGACGTGCATGTGTTCATGTTTTGGCATGCAATCGTGCATTTATTGCCGTATAAGATGTATATAGGGTAGTTGCATCTTCAATCATGACCGATGTTTGAAGATGGCTCAGACAAGTGTTCTAGGCGCTGCTCAGACAATCAGTGCAATTCGTTTTATTATCTGAGTGAGGCTTTTCCCGGGAGAGTTGTTATGAAACCCTCTCTGCTCCCATGCACTTAAAGTGAAATGAAAGCAAAAGTTTGCAAATTGGCAACATTATTCTCATGCTGTGCTATCCTGTGCTAATGATTAATCTTGCCACTTCCTGAAGGGATAATATATTGTTTAAGACATATTAATCTCCTCTTGGGGCCAGGCTCATGAAATGAAAGAGGAAGTTCGCAAACTGGCAACATTCTTATGCTATGCACTCCTTCTGTAATGATTAACGTAGCCTAATTTCTCAAAGATCCAAGATGCTTTGCCCCTAGTAATCTTGTGCTTATGACATGATTCGAAACTGGAAGCATTACTCCAATGATATTCAGTTCATTTCTTATGGCGAGATACCTGATTTCAAGCCCTTGTTGGTTAGTGAAATTGGTTTGTCAATAATTCTAAAATCGATAACAATCTAGGTTAGATGTGAAGCTATTCCACAATTAAATGTTTGACTTGTGAATCCGTGAGTACTGTTATGTGTGCATTTTTCATATGAAAGTGAAATACTTCTAATGGAATAAGGATTTTCCCCTCTCTTAGCTTTCAGAATCTTTTGATCTTTATTTTTTTCAAAATCTAACTCAGTGGATCTGATTATGTACCACTTGTTATTCCTCCTCCTTTGTTCTCCCCTCCCCCTCCTCTCTCTCTCTCTCTCTCTCTCTCTCTCTTTCTTTATATTGTCTTAGGTTCGTAAAAGCTTTGTATTTCTCTTTCTCCCTCTCTTTCCCACTCTCTGAATATATATTTCTCTGGCTGTGATGTTTTACTTTGTTTTCTATCTATCATGTTATGCTAGGAGTCCACTGGGCCGGCGCCAGTTCGCGCCAATGCAATTTGCTGTGGCACCTAGTGTCGCCAATAAGGTGCCTAGTGGCGTGCAGTGGCTCAAACTGCCTCCCAACTGGCCCGTGGTGGCTCGTAACGGCGCCAAATTTGAATTTGGTGGCAAGGAAATTTCAAAATGTTTAAAATTTTCGTCGCGCCACTTGCATCGAGCAATCAGCGCGAAGTGTCCACCAAGTGGCACCAAATGGCGCAAACAATCCGCCTATTGGAATCCACTGGAATGTAATGGCGCACGCCATGTGACACCTAGTTTATTCCACTTGGCGACACACAACATGCCGAGCGGACATTAATTCGGCGCCACAGCGAGCCACTACGCACCAATCACATAGTCTTTGGCGCGAACTGGCGCGAACTGGCGCGAACTGGCGCCGGCCCAGTGGACTCCTAGCATAACTCACCTGCAAACCATAAGTTCCTAATAACCCCTCCAAACCGGAATCTAGACCTGCAGAATGAAGGCGATTTTCTGCTTGCAGGAAAATAAAATTCACTGCATTAATTTACATACCAGTCACTACCAAACTCATGAATGTACCGTTTTTTCTTTTCTGATTTGTCTCTTGTAGCTGATGCAGGCATCGGAGGATAAGCGCAAGCAGCTTGAGAGAGATTATGAGGAGGCACTTAGAGACCTGGAGGAGAGGCAGAGCGAAATCAGAAGACTGCAAATGGTAAGAAATGAATGAGAAAAAGATAGAAGAAGAGAGGATGGATGAGAGGGGGAGAATGGGTATAAGGAGTGTCTTAAAGACCTGAAGAAAAGGCAGAGTGAAATCAGAAGACTACAAATGGTAAGGAATGAATAAGAAAGACATGGAGGGAGAGAGGATGGATGAGAGGGGGAGAGAGGAGGGGAGAATGGGTATAAGGAGTGGCTTAGAGACCTGAAGAAAGGCAGAGTGAAATCAGAAGACTACAAATGGTAAGGAATGAATGAGAAAAATATAGGGGAAGAGAGGATGGGTGATAGGGGGAGAGAGGAGAGAGGAGGGGGGTATAAGGAGTGGCTTAAAGACCTGGAGGAGAGGCAGAGTGAAATCAGAAGACTACAAATGGTAAGGAATAAATATGAAAGAGATAGAGGAAGAGAGGATGGGTGAGAGGGGAGAGAGGGGAAGAATGGGTATAAGGAGTGGCTTAAAGACCTGAAGAAAAGGCAGAGTGAAATCAGAAGACTACAAATGGTAAGGAATGAATGAGAAAAATATAGGAGAAGAGAGGATGGGTGATAGGGGGAGAGAGGAGGGGGGAATGGATATAAGGAGTGGCTTAAAGACCTGGAGGAGAAGCAGAGCGAAATTTGAAGACTACAAATGGTAAGGAATGAATATGAAAGAGATAGAGGAAGAAAGGATGGGTGAGAGGGGGAGAGAGGAGGGGGGAATGGATATAAGGAGTTGCTTAAAGACCTGGAGGAGAAGCAGAGTGAAATCTGAAGACTACAAATGGTAAGGAATGAAAATGAAAGAGATAGAGGAAGAAAGGATGGGTGATAGGGGGAGAGAGGAGGGGGAGTGGGTATAAGGAGTGGCTTAAAGACCTAAAGGAAAGGCAGAGCGAAATCTGAAGACTACAAATGGTAAGGAATGAATAAGAAAGACATGGAGAGAGAGAGACAGTGGGAGGGGGATGAGAGAGAGAGAAGAGGAGGGGAGAAAAGAGGTATGTGGAATGGCTGAGAGTCTAGAGACCTGGTGGAAAGACAGAGTAAAAATCAGAAGACTACAAATGGTCGAGATAGATTGAATGGTATGTATAGAGATATTATTCAGTAAAAAAAGAGATTCAGTATACAAGACAAAGAATTCATTGATAGTTAGAGAGGAAGAGAGGAACAGAGAGGGATGGAGAGAAGTTTGGAGGAGATGCTTAGAAATCTGGATCAGCGAGAGAGACAGAATGAATTCAAAATGTTGCCAATAGAATTGAAAGAAAGAAAGAGATAGAGAAGGAACAGTGATATGAAGAAGCAGAGAAGAGGATTGCTAGATGGGATGCAGAGGAAGTGGATGAGGAATCAAGAAATGAAAAGAGCAAGAGAGAGAAAGGGAGATGGAGAGAGATGGAGCGATTTCATTTATAGGTGGTGTTACGAAATTGGGGTGATAGAGGTACACCCAAATAAACAGAGTGGAAAAGAAAGAAACAGGGAAACATTAGAAGAATATAGATTTCAAAGGATACTGTAATCTGAGATTGTACAAGTCTTCAGAAAATGTGCACTATTTATTGTTGAGTATAGAATAAAGAAAAGAAAAGGGCAGAGTTAGAAACAAAGATAGAAAGCTGTTTGAATATGAGAGGAGAGAAAGCGAAGTTGATACAAATGAAAAGTACATGAGAAAAGTGAGACAAGAGAAAGAAAGTTTAACCTAAGAGAGGGGACCTGGAAAGTACAAAACCATGCTCCGTTGAGAGATTTCTCGAGAAGAGATGGAGATGATAACCCCAGTATCATCAAACTAAAGTACTCTCTGATACGCATAGATTGTTATCTGATATCTCTAGCCATCATTATTCAAAAGAGTGAACAACGGATCCGATATCTCCTTCACTAAGAAAGAAAACAAACAGATTCCTCTCTTGCATCCTCTCAGTGTCTTACACGTGACTGCATGAAGACTGACATTGCAACAGAGATGGGTGCATTCTTCAAGTTTGTGCCAAGGAAAAAGTGATCAGTTTGTTTTAGAGTTCAGGATCTCATATCATATGTTGAGTGCCAAAAAGACATTCACTCTGCATATCATTTGAGTTAAGCCCTTCTGTCATTTTACAAACAATATTAGCTATGTAGTTTCTGGTAAATCATATAAGTTAAGCCCTTCTGTCATTTTACAAACAATATCTTCTATGTAACTTTCTTTATTCAATTTCACCCAAACTGAGAAATATTGGTTGTTTCCCCTCATTTCTCCTGATTTGTGCTCAAGTAATTGGAGGGAAACATACACTTGGATTAGTTGTCAAGAATTCTGAAAACATACCCAATTAACTTCATATTGCTCTATTCTTAACAGTGTTTGGTTGTTTGTTCAGAATGAAAGCATGAATTTCAACTTCATTTTTGACATGACTGTTGATGTTTTTCTTTAGGGTGTTATCTGGAATTGCCAAATTAAGCTACAGACATTCATACCACTGCCTTAGAAACAGTAATATTTCATTGTGAAGTGATCAGGAGGGATTGGGTATACAAGCATAGCCATTGCCTCTTAGCTCTGTCATCCCTTAGCTTTCTTTTTGATTTACTCCTACTTAAATATCAACCTTTCATCTTCACCTTTCAGGTGTGAGTGCTAGAGGGCAGTTAGATCAACCACGCTCCCTTTTTGTTGTCATCAAGAGCAAGCCTTCAAATGTAATCAGAGTAATTTCAGTTATTACCCCAAGCACTTCAAGAAGTGGCACAGACATGCCTTTTTTGTGATAGAGATGAATTCTCATAATCTTCTTTGGTTCTTTTCTGTTCTCCTATTTTTATCTTGTCTTCTTTTTTTCCTTTTTTTTTTTGGGGGGGGGAGGGGGGTAAACTGTCTCTCCTAATATACTTTTCATTTTTATCTTTTCTTGTCATATTGGATCTTTCTTCTTGATTTTGTTTATGATACCCCTTTGCATTTCATGTACATTATTCACCCACATCCCCCCCCCCATCTCTCTCGCGCTCTCTTTCTTATCTCATTCTTATTCTACCCTTGTTATCGTTTGCCTTTTGGACACTTCTTCATTTGCTTCACATTGTTTCTTCATCTCTTTCTTTTTTCCTTCTTCCATCTTCCTCCTTTTTCCCTCTCTCCTTTCTTCCTCTTCCTTTCCACATCATCTCCTTGTCACTATTTTTCATTTTCTCTACTTCTTCTTCCTCCTTATGTCCGGCTGCCAAGCTTGCAGACCCATCGTGATAGACCTCAATTCCTTTGCACAAAAGTTCAAAGGAAATCTGCGATTGACTACATATCCCTGAAAGGCATCGCAGTGATATCAGTTCATTATTTATAATTGGAAAATTATCAATCTGCCTCTGGAAATGAATATGAAACGGTTATTTTACAGAGTACCAAGCAGTTTGATGGGATTAAGGAAAAGGGAAAAATATGCAGCACTCTGTCTATTCCACAGATAAAATATTATCAGATGATTGTACTCAACCTCTAATAACTTAATCTAACTCAATGACTGAAATAAAATTACATTTCATCTAGCAAAAGAAGAAACCCATTCCAATTACCAATTATATCTTAATCCCTGCAAAATTGTGTGAATTTGTTGCCAATAAAATTCTCAATTTTAGTTTATCTCTCTTGACTGTGCAAATCACTTTTTTACCATATTTTTAAAGATTGGATATATCTTAAATATATTTGGCTTTGAAACAAAGTCATGCATATTTTTTGTTACTGTTTCCATAAATACATGTATGATACTCATATCTTCCAATTTTCGTGGTATCACTGTCTTTAAGTCACTTAAATAATTATTATTGCTCACATAAAGGTTATCAATTTCTCTCACATCCTCCAAAATTTTCTTTTGCCTGTAAACATATGGATAATGATTACTGAAATAGTTACAGCAAGAAGGGCCTTGCTATGTTAGACTAACCTTCTAAAAGCTCATTCAGATATGCCGTGCAAACCCCAGTGGAAAGCCCCACATTTTTTTTATTTGTTTGTTTTGCCATGCCACTTATGATAATGAGCAGTTCATTAAAACAACATATTCAAGTAGTTCACACTTGAATAAAAAAGAATTTTGCAAGGAATTGCACAGACAAACTTATGTCATATATTGTGCGAACATGATAAGAATTTGATTGGTCCATACCTTTTGCCACCAAGAAAACTGCAGGGGGTTTACCACAGGGGGTTTACCGCAAGGGGTTGCGCTTCATATGTGAACAAGCTTTCAGGGTATCCTATCCCCAATCTTCATTATTACTTTTATTTTACCAGAGCACATGTCAGGTGTCAGGCTTGGATGAGGATGGCTGTTGAGTTCAAGGGGTCCCTTGACCACCCCCTAGTGCTCCCTCTGGTTTGGCAGGATATAGGGTTAATATAATTCTTGTTTTATGCAGCAGTTTAATCAGAACATATTGAATGTATTAACGCCTTCTGTGTCGTGGCGGGGGAAGTTCCTCCCAAAAATAGGAATCATATGCTTGGGTCCAGAATATTTCTTTTCTTTCTTGAATGGAAGTGTAAATACATTTATTATGAATTCACTTTCTAAGATACCCAATGCCTTGTTCAGCAGTGAGAAAAATATGCTTAGACAAGTTTGTACTTTTGAAAATCTATCTTTTAAGAAGAAATGACATGTTACAGGCTGTTGGTGAGCAGTATACAAAGAGAAGATGAGAATAGAAAAAAAAAAGAGAGTAAAAGAATGGACAGAGAAGCAGAAGTTATAGATAGCAACAAGTGTTGACAGATTGTAAATGCTTTATTATGGGAAGAGATTGCAGTATGCCATTTAATGAGGATGTAATGCACTTGTGTAAAAAAGGGATGAAACATGATAGAAAGAGCAGGATGTGGCTGTTGTTGAACAATATGAAAAAGAAGAAATGACAATATAGAAGGAGGAAGGATGAAGAGGGGAAAGAATAAGAGGAGGAAAGAAGATATTTCTTTGAGTGTGTAGAGATTGCAAAATGTTGCATAATGGGGTGTGCTTATGGCATTCTTTGCAGTGAGGACCAGATGCTTTTGTGCAGAAAAGAAAGAGATAGAAATAATGATGTGAATGGTCTTTGAGAAGTATGAAAAGAGGAGGTAATCAGAAAGGAAAAACTTAAAAGGAGAAAAATGGAAAGGGAGGAAGAAGAGATTCCGGTCAAAGCATAGGGTGAAGCTGTTGCATGATGGGAAGTGCTTGTGGCGTTTCATTTAATGAGGACCTAAATCTTTTCAACAAGTCTACAGCTTTACAGGTGAGAAGCCCAGAGGGGATGAGATGATACAAGAGCACCTTCCCATCCGTTGCCTCCCTGAAACCTCTTATCTTGCAGCAGTAATTGAAGCAATTTATTACTTGACACTGTAGGGTCCTAGCAAGGGACCGACCTTACAGCTTTAGAAGTAGACGGGCACTAAATTTTGTCATTAAAAACCAAATTAATGCCTTCTTACACTCTGCAAGTCTTTAGTGGAAGCTCTGTCAATGATGAGAGATTGGAGTTACTAAGCTGATCCATGTTTTCAACCATTTTGTATGCAGGATGTTTAATGATCTGTGGCACAAGAAGAACGAGCAGAATTTTAATTAAATACATTCTGTATCAGGTTTTAGTTTGAATATCTCTCCTCTTTCCAAGAACCGTTTTCCCCAAATGATGATATGGTGATGCCAAAGAATAATTTGGCTCTGCTTTCATTTCAATATGTAGATCATTTTCCTGCTTTCTTGTGAATCATGACCTTGTCCTTATTGTAAACATCTTCTTTACCATAGGAGATGTGCTTTGGATGAAAGAATTGTAAATGAGGTTTTAAGTTTTACGCACCTTGAAATTTGAACTTTTGTGTGTGTGTGAGTTTGTAGGAAACAAAATCAGCAGTTTATGCAACTTGGGACATTGTGTAGTTGCTTGACTAACATTTCTTCTTTGTTTTTTTTCTCATCCCATGACTAGGCCCAGGATGAGGTAATGACTCAGAACCGAGATGTGGTGTCCAGACTAGAGCACAAGGTCCAGGTCCTGGAGAAGCAGTGGCTTGAGACCCATCAGAACTCCGGTAGGAATGCTGCTGAGCTCAGTGGTCTACGACAGCAGACACACTCACAGCTGCAGACACTGGCATCAACCAGCGCTAGGTATGCACTTTAGTGATGATAGGATGGGTTTAGTGGTTAAGGCTTTCCACAAAAAAAGTGGTAAAACTTTTAGACTCTAGGTCAGAAAGTTGCAGGTTTATGCCCAATGTTTGTAATGATGCAGTAATGATTTTTTTTCCTGATTTCAGTTTTGTTTTTAAATCTTTCTTAAAGATATTCAGAGCTACATTTGTATGTTGCTATCTTTCTTCTGTGGCATACTTGTTAGGCTATCTGGTGCCTATTCTGAAAAAAAAAATGAAATTAAAGTGTGCATTTCCACAGTTTTGTTAACAGGGTAGAATTAATTGACATTGTTGTTTTACTAAATAAACTGGCAATTTAGTATTATGAAAATTGTATATTAATCTCCATGGAATTACATATATGATCATTGTAATACATTTTATAGTTCAAGATATTGGCATATCTGATAACATTGCATTTTCTACTTAAAGAAATTAATCTACCTGATTTAATTCCATATTGTGTAGTTCCATATATTGACTTTTCTGCTGTGCTATCACTCTTCTCCCTAGGTCAACTCTGGGACAAACACCAGGTACATTACAGGGTTCAGCCACAGTCAGAAGCAAGGAAACTGAGAAGGAAGACTGGAAGAAGATAGCAGAAGAAGCTCTTGTAACAAGGACATCCTCACAAGTGGCAGCATCAGCTTCAGCACCTAAAACAAAGTCTCAAGGTATTCAGCTGCATGGAATCATTCTCTGAAATAAAAACCTTAGTCATGTGGTCACCTTGTTTTACTAATTATTCCTACTGATTGGATGAAATAATTACATTAAAAAGATATTTAAAGATTTTTAAAAAAGTTTTTAATGTACACTGCATGTGAATATAGTTCTGTCTAGTTGAAAAATCCACATAGTTTATGGTCATCATCAACATCATCATCATTATCATCTCATCACAATCATCATTACCATCTTCAACCTCCTCCTCCTCATCATCATATCTTTCACGCAGGGGCATGCCGTTTTATTTGGAGGATGTTCAGGTAATAGTTGAAGTAACAGGGTCCCACAGTTTCAACCTCTCTTGTGTTCTCTGTGTGTAGTCCTTTGCCTTAACATAATTTTCATATTATGTTTCTGGCTCAGTGTCTGGTTTGCGTGGAGTATGCATGAGGAAGAGCCACAGGTTATTTTTTCACACTCTCATGGAGCGAGCTCGTCAGAGTAACATACTCTGACAGCCTGAACTCATTCAAACTTCCCCGGAGAGAAGGGCAGCAATGATGGCGGTGCATGCAGACAAGCCATCATTAGACAAGTGATTCCTTGGTCAACACTCTCACTCCTTCTCCTTTGATCCCCTCTTTCTCTCTTCTGTCATTCTCTTTCCTTCCCTCTCCTTCCCTCTCTTTTTCTCTCCATCCCTCTTCCTCTCCTTTTTTTCTTTTTAATGTGTTTAATTTTGTATAATCTAGTGCTCTCTTACTTTCAATTAGTCGACTCGTGCACTTAATATATCTACATGTATCTACTGTATCACTAGTAATACCAGAGCAATTGTTCTCTCTAGCTCTTAGCATAACTTCTACACTATCAAAAACATGTTCATGTCGTCTCTCCTTCTCCCCCTCTCTCTCCTC
>CM057154.1:30862127-30883608 GCA_029962745.1 Echinometra lucunter | reverse complement strand
GGTTCTGCTGGTATTTTGCTCACTGTTTTGTCCCCTATCTGCAGGTCTCCAACCACTCTCTGTCTACCGAATCAATGTGAGGGCCAAGAGCCGTCGTCAAACTGCCATGGCAGACAACCCTCAAGCAAGCAAGAACTCTGTTGAGATTGAGTTCAAAACCCTCCCAGGAGGTAAGCTCTTGATCCCAACCCAACCCACCCTGCTATAAGCCCATATTTCATGTAATGTGGTACTGCTGCCAAACCCTTATTAAGACATCATGAAATTCAGCTATGCTGAAATTTCTATACTTCGAAGAGAAGTTCCATAATACGTTGACTCAAATGACTTTATTGTTGAATGTAAATTATCGTGTAATAAACATACTTGCATAGTTGATTAAATTTGTAAGCTCTTTTTTCATAACTGATACAAATCTATGGTTTCTTTTTTCTTTATTTTATTTTGCATATTGAGCAATATCCATCTCTTAGCTGTTTTAGATTCTTCATGTTACTGTGTTTGCAATTAACGATAACTAAGACTTCTACATGTTCAGCAGCTGTGTTTGATTATTCTTACTTTTTTGACATCCTTGCATTTTATATAGAAATTTGAGGTTCTGATACAAATGATAATTGATGGGATGATTCTCAGTAGACTTCCAGTTGAATTGAATTTATTTTCCATTAAAGTGCTAAATATTTTTTTTTAGCAATTTTACTTTGTTCAGGACAGACTGTTACAATGGTTGTCTGGATCTGTCTTTTCTATGCTTCAATATTTTATTGAATTGATGATGAGATGATGAATGAGGGGTCATAACTGTCCAATGTTTCTGTTCTATCTGTTTGTCTTATCTATCATGCTCTCTTCTTCTCTCTTACGTTGGCACTATCATTCATTCCATTTCACACTCGTTCAGACCCGTCAAAAGGTTTGTACATATCAGGTGCCACGGTGCTGTTCAGTCTATTCGTGAATTGTTTTCATTGCGTGTCGATTATTGTCAGTCTTACCCCCTGAAAGGATTATTTTATAACCTTAAATGTTTAGACCTATGCCGATTTGTTTCATTTATTTCTGCTATTGTTTAGCAACTTGACAGTATGATTTTGACAACATTGATTTAATTTTATTCGAAAACATAGAAAACGTGTGAGAAATGTATCAAGTGAAATATTTTAAAAAGGAACAAAGCAAAAAGCTCTTCTTTTCACTTTCTTATATATTTGTATTCTTGTTTTGGTATTCATTTATTTATTTTGCTTATCTACTACCTGATTTTGATTTTAAGTAAGATGAAAGCAAGGAGTTCTTTGAGAAAACCCGGAAAAGAATTGTTGCTTTACACCTTTTTGTCTGTTTTTTTTGTTTTTGTTTTTTTTTGTAAGAAGTCAATATCATGCGTATTAAACACCTTCACTGATGTTTAATTTGGTTTTGAATAAATGTCTGGCTGTAAACTTCTCTAAGTGAATTGGCTAGTACCTTTGTCATCTGTGAGGTTTTGTTTTTTCTCCATTTCAGAAATTTGCCTGCTGTTACATATTTTCTTTTCAGTAGCAGTATTTTTTAATATGAGGCCATCATCAGCAGTCTATTTTCCTAAAACCTAAAAGTGCAATGAATAATCGTAGTTCCATCTTAGCATTTTAAGAAAAGCAAAATGTTCAGAAATATACACCTCTCTGATACTAAATGTACATAAGTTTTATATCAGTTACTGATTTTGTGTTATGATTTTTTTTTTTTTCATTTCTTTCTTTTAATTTTTTTGCTATCACGTATAAAGGAATCATTTTGTGACCCCTTGTATCAGTTCGTCCAGATTTAGTCCTCTAAATATTACTAAGTATCCTTGTTTTAATGTTTGTGTCAATTACCACTGTGTTCCTAGATTATTTAAACTCTAAAGTAGAAATTTCTTTTTAAAATGCAGACATTAAAGGTCGAATAACAATGCAAACTAGTAGGAGAAGAAATGGAACCTGGGATTGAGAAGACCTTTTGAGTACAGTTTGCTAAGGATTTTTCTTCCCCAGACTACATAGGATTTCTCTTCAGATTCCTGAGGAGGCTATCTTCATAGTTTAGTGAAGTACTTGTTGATGTTATAATAAACATGCACTGTGTTATTTATGATGATAAAAACAGAAGAATGATGTAAGTTGAACTGGACATTACGATCCATATCCTGCTTTTTCCCAAGGATTACCTGATGCTCCATTAGATGTACAGGTGCGACAGGCAACCAACGATTCCATGGTGTCTGTTGAATGGTTACCAGTTACCATAACAACGTCAAGTCTTTCAAACGGTGCTGTTATCATGGGCTACGCTGTCTTTGTCAATAATAGCAAGGTGGCGGAAACAATGTCTCCGACAGGTGTGTGAATTGTTATGCTATCTCAGGAATAAGAGAAAAGAAATAAATGCAATACTTATCTGCATTTTGTTTGCATCTCTAAATGTCTTTGGACACAGTTTATCATAAGTTTGTTGCAATACTAGATGTCTGTGGACATGAGGAATTCAGAAGGGAAACAAGCAATTTCAGATGAGCCGAAAATTGTCAACTCCAAATAATAGTTTCTATAAAACAAGATTTTGAAAAGCTTTCCTTAGTAGATTGTTTATTTTGTATATTTACTTTGAATATGTAGGGATTTTGGGTGGTTGAATTAGAGTAGCAATATTAGGTAAAGTTATTTGAGAGGAAGAGCTGAGCAACATAGCATATACATGTATGACTCCTATTTTCATTATAACTCTTGTCCTGTCCTGACTTGCATCATGTTTTATTCCATTATAGCTGACCGTGTGAACATTCCAAAGTCCAAGCTACGCATGCTGTCAGCCCAGGAGCTGATCGTGAGAACATTATCCCCCAACGGGTGCTCAAATGATTCACTGCCAGCCAAGGTACCACCTGAGCTACTGGAAGAACAGAGGAAAGACAAGATGGTAGGAAAAGGTGCTTCAGGAGGCAAGGTGAGCAAAAAGAGTTCCTTCATTAAAATATTCCTCAAATACCTGGGTTCTGTTGCATAGAACTTGCTGTTATAGTAACTTTGCGATCAATGGTAACTACATGATTTTTATCTATACATGTACCATCTGTATGTAAATTGAACATTTTCAGCCTGCAAGCTGCTTGTTTGATGTTTTTTACAATAAACTAATCTATCTATATCTATCTATCTACCATGGAATACTGGATTTTGATTGGCTGTGGAGCAACATTACCATGGTAGTTACCATTGATGGCAAAGTTACTACAATAGCAAGTTTTTATGCAACGGCACCCTGTATTTTGCCTTCCTCAGACAGGAACCCTGAGGAAAGAGTATGGAATGTGTGATTTTCATGTCTAGTAAATTTCATCTTTGTTCTGCTGAGAGGGAAAATAAAATTGAAGATTTTCCTCAGAATGGGTTGCCAAAGAAAGGCCTCTACTGCCTTTCTTTCATGTGTCCTTTGATATTGATGAGGAAAAGAAATAGTGAAGAAGGAACTGAATATATTTATGTCTAGTATGTCTCTTTGCTTTTAGAATTGATAATTGTCTTGTGCAAAAAAGAGAAAAGAGTTACATTTGATCTTAATTATAAACTTTACTGTTTATTTTGCCCCTTTCATTCGCATCCCATGATCAGCGTCGAAAGAAAGTAACTTTCGATGATGAGGATCCTCTTGTAAGCATGATGTTTTGTCATGTAATGTTGGAGTGAAATAATAATACATCTAACATCTACTAACCATCGATTAATTGATCAAATTTATTTTTGAGTATTTCTCAGTTATATTCACTGGACAAAAGAATTTCTAACAAATGTTGACTCTGTAGACCTGTCTTTAGGGAAATTGTTATGTAATGTAACTTTTTTTCTACAATGTGCTTTTGTATTACAAGGCATGGAATATTATTGATAGGCTCATCGAACATGAACATTTTACTTGCATATAGGTTTTTAACCTGTACATTGAATTCTCTAATTCCCATAGGTTTTATACAGAGACCACCCAGATCCAAAGTTAACGGGCTAAATGAAGTCAGTTTTAGTCACCACTCACTAGATTTTAACCTGAGAGTATTAACATATAGTTTTGAAGCTAACTATGAACTTTTCAAATGAGTAATTAATTCCTGTTTGTTTTTCCCTTTGTAGTGGTTAATCACTCATATGGAAGATGGCAGTGAATAGTGTGTGCAATTTACGAAATCCCCAACATGCATATGTCGTCTTAATGTTGTCATTTAGGTTGCATAGCTCTTAACTATTATTCATTACCTGTTGAAGAACTACACTATAATATTTTGATTCTTTTCCATCATGAAGTCTTTACAAAGTAATATGGTCTCTTTTGTTGTTATAATTTTCTTAAAGACATTCAGTCGTGGGCTTTCATGGGGAGAGGATCATAATTTGCTGACACCAGACTTTGTAAAAAGCACTGATATACCTGTAATGAAGCTAAATTTCTGGAGCACAGCAAAACAAGCTGTCCCACCGCAAATATTCTTCGGCCTGCTTCGGGTATTGTCGGGCCAGGGAAAGTGAGATCATGACTTTGCCAAATGGGGCAAAGGGTGGAATATACACAGCATTACATAAGGTCTGTTGGTCATAAAACTCATGGTGATGGACAACACCTGTTACTGGGTAAGCACCCATGGTGTCAAATTCTCCATGGAAGCCCACGACTAAGTGTCTTTAAAATCAGTTTCCATCCTACCAAACTGTAAGCAAGAATTGCACCAACTCTGATGTGAATTAACTAATATATCACTATAACAGTGCATGTACATGTTGTAAACTTATACTATTTGTTATCTATGATGGTTGAACAGGTAAAGGCAGCCATGTATGCTAATGCTGATGACGAAGATAGCTCTAGCAGTAGTGTCAGTAGGAGTGCGGGAGGGAGAGAAGGTCAAAGGTCATCAGACGAAGACAGCATGCAGAAAGTGGGCCAGAAGGGTGCTGTGAAGACAGAGGGTTCCCCTCGGGAGGATGGTCTCCCTCTCAAGGTAGTTTACATTGATAATGACAGTAATGGTGGTGTTGGTGGTGGGCATTATGATGGTAGTGATGATGACGATGATGATGATGATGATGGTGATGACAATGATGATGACGATGGTGATGATGACGATGATGGTAATGGTGATGATGATAATGATGGTGATGATGGTGTTGGTGGTGATGATTATGATGATGATGGTGATGATTATGATGATTGTGATGTCGATTTTTTTGTGATGGTAATGGTGATAATAAATTGATCATTAGGATGATGGATAGGATACTGATGAAATGTAATAGTAATGCAGATGATAATGAAGGTACAAAGTATTATGGTAATTGTCAGGATTAGGATGATTATGATAATGATGAAGATAATTATGATTGTGATCATAATTGGTATGGAAATTATAGATTCATTCTCAATGTTATAGAAACAGTGCTGAAAAGGTTGATCATTCAGGATGTAGTTGGCATGAAAGTAAGGTGAATAATGATGACATTGAAAGTGGCTAAGATGATAAATATTAAAGACACTTTACCGAACAATCTCTTCTTCTGTCCATCCCAACAGCCTATCATGAAGACAGAGAAGCCTGGTATCTTGCGAGGAGAGCCAGACTACATGTCTGACAGCGACCGTTCTGAGCTCTCCGACATTCAGGAGGAAGTGGAAGAGGAGCTGTCAGAGTTTGGTAATGCAAGTCTTCCAGGTCTCAGTGACAGTAGTGAGGGGATGCGATCCTCCGGTAGAAGGAGGATGAGAGGAGACGATGAGAAGAAGAAGGTCCAGGAGACTCTACAAGTATTGCAAGTACGTCCCTGTATTCAAATCATTTAAATGTGCATTTTTGTAATGTCTGTATGAGAGGCGTGCATCCTTCCTGTCTTTGCAGGTATTGTTCTGTCCTGTAAGTACTGGAATGAAAGCATATTCATTTCTTTATTTGATATTAGATAATGTTTTCTTTAAAAGCAGTTCAACCAGTTCAGAACCATGTCAGTTTGTTTTACAAAGGAGCTCTACATATACGATGTTGGTAGGGTCATTACACACACAGGAGCCAAACTGCTTGTGTTAGAAATGTCTCATGACACTTCTATTGCAGTTGCAAATAGAACACTGTTTTAGGCACTGACTGTAATTACTCATTTTATCTTCTGCTGTTTTGTGAACAGTACAACACCAAGCCACCATTAGACTTTGACACAGACCCAGAGGTGGAGTCCCTGAACAAACCAGACAAGGTGGTTCCCATTCCTATCATCAGATCTCAGAGGGACTATGAGAGGGAGACAGAACAATCCCCCCATAATCCAGTGGTAGAACCCGTACCATGGAAACCAGCCAAAACAGTACCACAAATAGGTAGGTCACCGATACATTCCGAAGTAGTTAAATTTGTATTTACTGCATTCTACAGACCTTGTTGAACCATTAAAGATCTGAAGAGGTCTAGAGCAAAAGTTTAAAAATCTTTGAATAAGGGAGATTATATGACTTGCAAAATACCATCATGATATAAGATGGAGCAGTACTACATATTCATTAATATATGATATCATTTGATACATGATATCTCTGGTGTAACTTGAATGCAGTAACACCTACATGTAGATGTTGTTACATTCTGATATTGTAGATAGAATTATTTGACTATGATGAAACAAGAGACAATTTTCTTAAATGATATAAGTGTGTCACCCTATTTGTGCAAGATTCCAAGTACCTGATGCAAAAATTTCAAAAATCATGTAGTAATTTATTGCACATTGAAGAATGTTATCAAGTTATTCTATTCATTTTCTTTTGTAGAAATAACCAAAGATGCCAATAATGAACATTTAAAAGCAGCTTCTCGCAAAACGGACTTGTATACCCCTGAAAAAAGGACAGAAGTGATTCATACGAGCCCAGTCTCATCTGCCTCTAATTCACTGCCAATGGCCTCGCCAAGGTCAGACCCAAGAGGTCAATCAAGGACGCAAGGTCAGAGGTCAAATTCACAATGGAACGCATCATCAGTAGCGAGTAGCAGCAGTGAGGCAGGAAGCTATGGTAGAAACTTTGATGGTAAAAACTATGATGCTAAGTCAAATAATGATAGACATCACCATCAAGCAGATGGAAGGCCACATAGTGATTCCAGTGGTCATCGGCGAAGCGATAGCAGCGGACATAGTGACATGAAACGCCACAGTAGACACAGCGAGAGTTTAAGGACACCTGACAGCAGCCTAAGCTTGCCAAAGTCATCAAGAGGATCACGGTCAGAGGAAACATTTGGAGATGAGGATGACGAAGAGGGATTCTCAGGAAGTGAACCTGAGGAATTGTTTGATGATGGGACAATAAGATATTTCATTGCCATCTTTGATTACAACCCTGCCATCATGTCACCTAATATTGACGGTGCTGAGGAAGAATTGTTCCTTAAGGAAGGGGACATCCTCAAGGTGAATATTTTTTTTTTTGATGATTAGAATATGAGGTATCCAGGGGAGCGTTTCATGAAGTGCCTTGTCAGTGATTTTCACTGACAACTGATATAAGCTACTGAAATCCTTGCATCTGATTGTCTGAGAGCAAGTTTGTCAGTAAATATCACTGACAAGACACTTCATGAAACGCCCCCAGGAGTAGTCTGTTGCAGAAATAGCCTAGAGATAAGACTGATATACCTGAAGTTAATGAGAAGAAATTTACAAATGATCAATCGACAGAGAAGGTGTATGTTTGTCTGCTGTTGTTTCACTTACACATTATACTTGTGTTGGTGTTGGTCTTTTGTATGAAAGCTGCTACACATGTATGCCTTAACCTCCAATGAGTTTTAAAATATTCTAGATATCATATCCCTCGCAAAAAGAGAATACATTTTTTTTTCATGTTATGTCTTGTTTATTTAATCCTTTTCCCCTATCATTTATAAAGTTGTGAGGAGAACAGATGAATTCCAAGAAAATTTGTCACTTTCATCTTGATTAGGCATGATAGAAAAAGGAATTTTGTTGTCATAAAAAATGTAATTGATATGCAGGCAGTAGGGAGGGGAATTGTATATTCTACTACTTTGTAGTAAAATGTCATGTTTCCAATTCACAGATCATTGGAGATAAAGACGCTGATGGGTTTTTCGTTGGCGAGATGAATGGTCGGCGTGGTTATGTACCATGCAACATGGTAGAGGAGATCGAGAGCCCAGAGCAGACGCCTCTCGCCAATGCTCCTAAGAGAGGAGACAGCTCACAGGGTCATGAGAGGTCGAGATTCAATGACAGTCTGAACACAACTGGTAGCAGTCAAGGTAAGTTTTCATGACAGTGTGAACACAAAGTGAGTTAAATGATAGATTAAATACAATGTGGTTTTGATATCTGTCTGAACATCATGAGCACAATACTATAAAGCAGTCAAGCTAAGATATGAGGGTAGTGCAGATAAGGTTTAGTTTCAATCTGAACACAATCCTAGTTATCTCCAGCCCTCCATTCATATGCTTTTTCTCTTCTTATTAGCAGTTCATCTGCTGATAAAACAGGAGGGCCTGTAAAAATTAATTACCAGCTTGTTAAGAAGGTACTATGTCAAAGTTGAAAATTTCAAATGTCACTGTAATAACCCATTTCAGACCAATAGGGAATAAAAAAAAAAAAACAGCTTAGGTGTACTATAAAATTATGTGTGATAATATGCTTTATTTTGTGTTTATCTGGTTAATTATATTGCAATATTACTTGCTAATGTATGCAATGAAAATACTAGGCCAACTTGTACATAAAAAATGTTCTTTGCAGTGGATCCACTTATTGCTCAAAGGCTTGGATTGTAGATGGAATAGATATTCAATTTTGATGCTTATCCCTCCCTTCTTTCATCTCCTCACTCACTCACTCACTCCACAGTCAACATGTTCGATGGTCTGTCTTCCAACGGCCAACTGGTGATCCCTAGAGATGCAACACCACACCGTATGAGGGCGCTGTTTGATTACAACCCACAAGAGCTGTCACCAAACCCTGACCTGGACATGGAGCTCAGCTTTCGCCAGGGAGATAATCTGATCGTCTATGGAGAGATGGACGATGATGGGTTCTTTATTGTAAGCCATTTCGAAGAATTCAAATTGGCAACAATGATATCTTCTTAAACTGATGCATTACCAAAGTAAAATTATCGTCCATCTGTTTTGAGGTCGGCTTTCACTGTGGTTTGAAACATCATTGCATTGACTGTGCTCCAAGGTGCTAATATTTGACAAATCTCGTTGAGATTGCAATGGGGCAAGCACAGGCATGGAAGTGCAGTCAGTGGAGCAGTGACCTCTTCATGATGTCCCTTTTGAATATTTACTCTAAAATTCATTTAAAAATCATAGAAAATCATAAAAAGATATCTTACACATAGATCTTTAGAAACAAGTTAAGCACTCTGTTACCATTTTAGTTAACTTAGTCATAATGTCCATTGGGTAAATGTGGATGATGTGTTATTTTCATAAAGCATGTTTAGTAGATGCATGTGATTAATGAGAGATTCTCCCTTCCCGTCTGAAAATTCAATTTCCCAGCAGTAATAGTTTCCATGATGATATTTTGAATCCTAGGGGGAACTGCGAGGCAAGAGAGGTCTAGTGCCTTCCAACTTCCTGGAAGAGGTGTCTGACATTGACTCGAGCACAACCTCACGGTCCTACAGTCCTGCCTTCAGTAGAAACAAAGAGAATAAACACCAAACGCAGCAATCTACCAAAGACAAGGTATGTCATCACTTGCCCCTTGGATAGGATGTACAGTTATAGGTTATTATGCATGTGCTCATGAGACACCTATGTGAAGTTTTACAGTAAGAAATCATGTATCCATGATTCATTGGTGTAGGTAGAAACTATAAACCAAAGAAAGTACAGATGTAACATAGATGTGTAGGATTTAATGCAGATCTTAGGGGAAAAAAGTACCAGAAACATGATTCATAAATTGTGCTGAATACTTTGTATACTTTATGCAGTAAATAGTCGAAACATTTTTTTCTTAAATTACATGAAATATGACTTGTCAACTTGAAAAAAAAAATCTATAATTGAAAGTAGAGAGAGAACCATTTTCGTAGAAAAATCATTGTATTAATATAGTACATGTACATGTATGTTTTTGAACTGCATGTATGTTTGGTGTCTACATAATGTAGATTTTTCTCTAGAGTACCGAAGTATGATGTCACATATCCATCAGGCTGGTTTCAATAAAAACCTCTTTGTCATTTCTTTTTTCCTTGCCTTCATCTGTGCCTTCCTGGGGCGTATGCATTGTCTCAGTAGTATGTGACGTCATCACTTTGGTACTCTATCGACTTGTGTCAACACAGCTAGACCAAAACTATCACAAATGTGCTGCTTGTCTCAAATTGAGAAAAAAAGTCTTTGTGTCAGATGTCATTCTAGTATATAATTCACTAAAGAAATAAATGTTAACATATAAGTATAAAAGTGCTTTATATTTCCATCAAAAAGGTGCTATGTCAGAAGATACTTTCATTATTTCTCATTGCTGGTATTGGTCAAGCTGTGTTCTGCATATAATGTACATCCAATCATTTTACAGTTGTACATAGCCCCATGCACTCCTTTCTGTGCGTGTTAATTCTTTTGTTTTTCCCATGTTCCATCTTTCAGCTTCAGTTTTTGTTGCTTCCATGGATTCGAGCTAGTATTGCATATTTGATATCTTATTTCTTTCCACGTTTCAAATTTATGAACTGTATAGCATGACTATCAGACCCACCCCATTTGCATATGCATGTACATGTAGGGACATGTGAGACCATTATTTTCTTGTTCATTTTACTTATACTTTTTATTATTTGACTATGGCATTATTCTCATTTTTTCTCCCCCGTGAATTCCTCATTATCTCTCAATAATTTAGTTCATCTTTATACTTCATGTGTATGGGGAAAACTAGAAAAGGAGATATTTGTTGGCTTTTCTAGATTCAGTCTCGTTTCCACAGGCTTTTATTTTTCTTTCCATCCTTTCCTCTTTAGAGGAGATCACTTACAATATGGTATTGTTTCAGTTACTCTATGTTTTGCAAGTTAGACCCAATGAAATCATGTCCTTGTTGCTTCCTTCAAGTATATGATCATCAATATAAATTGATCAATTCTGTTCTAGTTAAATCTTTTTTTGAAGGCTTGTAAAGCTACTCTCAATGTAGATCATTATGCTGGTAATGTGATGTGATGTATCTAAAAGCACATTTGTTATTTTGCTCTAAAGTTATACTTTTTATATTCAAAATCACATTTGAAATATAAAATGAAATTTACAAAAATAAAAGATTACTTTAAAAATAAACAAAGAACTTTCAAAGTTCATCTTTAAATTCCATCCTATTAGAAACTATTAAAATATTTTATTATGTATTATTTATATGATTATTGAGGGTGATTTAGGGGTTGTCTGATGACACACATTCATGAATGAAATCTATCCTACTGTATATTTGCTACTTCGTCTTTTTTCTTGCATCCATGGCATTGCTGCATGTTTACATATAGCATTCTTCAAAGCATTGGTAAGGCCTGTGGTTTATGCAGTAGTTTGATGTGCTTGTTTGTATGATATGTTGCTTTTGTGATTTGCATTTTTCCAGGAATCCCTCATCCCATGCTCTTGTATTTGCAAATGTTGTGATTTCTTAAAGTACATGTACCTCTGTTATGTATGATAAATTTATACTTTTTAAAGTAGAAAATTACATTTAAAAATGTAGAGGATTTTCTTAAAGATTAACATTGATAGAGAACTAATTATCGTAACTCACCATTTAAAAAGACATTTTGTGAATATATACCGTAATTACAGTAGGTTTTCATTGATGATACTGTTTACCATTACTTGATTTATATATGTTGTTGGAATAAAAAGTTCTTGAAAAATTGTAGCATACGTGTACCTCACTGACCCCTTTTGGAGCAAGCACTTAGAATAATAAAATAAATGCAGTAAAGTGCAATTTTGAAGGCACTTAGAAATAAAGTATATATGGTTTGAAGGTCAAAACCCTTTAGTGACAAGTGAGTGCCTGAAAACTACCTAGCTCTATGTTTGTTTTATAATACATTTTGTGGAAACTCTCCTTTTGTGCTACTATCTTCTTGAACTAATCTATAATTTGCTAATCTCACATAATTAATTTCTTATTCAATAGAGTGTTTGGGGGTGAAATCCTAATATGGCAAGACTTGCTTATCTTGGTTGTTGGGGAAACCAAAAGGAATTGACTTGTAATCAGATATGTCCTTTTGCTTTGTGCGATAAGTTGATGAAAAGAAAAGGAAAACAACTAACAAGTACTAGTCCATTAATGTGAAGTCATCAATTTTACATTGATGTTTTTAATTGAGGAATAGTTCTTTGAAGTGTATAATGTTTTGCGATGGAATTTCATCTGTGTTTGAAATTATCTCGCTGTACATTTGTGGTCAAAAAGCAAACTTAACAAGTCATTTAATAAACAATTTGTAGGTAATTGTTAACTATTAATTATGAATTGGAGGTAAAGATTATACTGCTATTGCAGTGGGTGTAAAACTAAAAACTTCCTATTCTACACCTGTTTACTCTATGGAACGTATACCAGTACAGTAATGGGATGTTGGACTATTTGTAATAATGCATTTGCATTTCCTTCCATTATCTTTCCTTTTATTAATGCAGTACGCAGTCCCAGCCCAGCAGCAGGAGAACGGCGAAGCGCAGTACCACGGGAGTGAGGTGACCCCAGTTATTTCAGACTCAGCCGAACAAACATCCATAACGTCTACTCCAGAACATACCAAGAAGAAGAAAGGACTACTCTCAAAAGGCAAGGCACTCTTCAAAAAGCTTGGAAGCTCCGATAACAAGCAAAAGCATAAATGAGTGAAATGAAGAAGAAATTGCCATCTTTAGGATGGTGCAGGCAAAGTGCAGAGTATTCAGAAGGTTGGGTCCCATTAGTGAGAAGATGCTGGTGATATCACCGTCAAAGCACTTGGGAAGAAAGAGTTACCATTTTGATGAAAAAGTATTCTTCAAGAATTGAGATGGATAAGTCTACCAGAATATACAGGAGGTCAGTTCCCCTACCTGGAATACTTCATTAGCTCTGTCCTGTACTGGATGCAGGATTCAGTCATTAGGTTAATTCCTTCCAGATCTTCTGTTGACATCAGCCAGTGACAAGAACAGATGCTGATGATGAAATCCCCATCTTGATTTTCTGGCATTCTTCAAGACTATGGATTGATCAGTGATTAGGTGAAGGGTTCAGAGGCTCAATATTTCTTAAAAGAAGATGGCTGCAATTGCTGCATATTAAAGTGGAATCAGTTGTCAATGACTGTGTTCTATGTGGTATGTACTATGGTAATAAAAGCACATGATGCCTTTGCCAAATTGTAGAAGGAAGGTCCCTTTGTTTGGCCTAAAGAAAGCAAGCTAAAAATTACAAAAGGTACCAGAGTTTGAGAATAGTCTTTTGCTATTCGTCTTAAGAATTTCTTAACATTCATGTGGAAATCGTTCATGGACACCCCTGCCATGTTGGCTGGTAGGCAGTACTGATGATGAAAACTGTGCCAAAGTTTGTCAGAGAAATACTCTCGAGGGTTTTAGATCTTTAGTGTGCTACAGTCTTCAGAGATGTAAGGCAGTCCAAGAATAGTTCAAGAGATATTTCCATGTACTATGTACATGTGTGGTAGCAGCTGTGACATATTTGAAAATAGATGTAAATAAAGGGAAAGAGAAAGAGAGAGAGAGAGAAAGGGAGAGAGAGCTAGAGAGAGAGAGAGAGAGAGAGAGAGAGAGAGAGAGAGAGAAAGAAAAAGAAAGAGAGGGGAAACAGAAAGAAACAATAAGAGTGTTAGATTAAAAGAGATCCTGGGGAGATGGGAATAAGTTTGGATTACGATCTTGTGAAAATATACATTAATCCAAAGGTGCTGAGTTTATCATCATAAAATTGTTGTTGTCAAAGGTATTTGAGAAAGATATCTGTCTCTAGAAATAACTTTGATACTTAAGGAATGAAGAGACATGTTTTGATACACTTAAATCTCTAAGTAATATGAGCAGAAGTACTTTGAAGTAATGACCAGTTTTCTCCCTACTGACATATCATTGTGTTTCTTGTTGTATCTACTAGTAATCCATGCAATGGAAATATGTACTTCTTCCTCTTCCTCTTGATCAATTTCAAAGAAACCGACAATCAACTCAAAATGTTATTATTTAGATCATTATATAAGAATGCAGCATATCCCAGTTGTTCCCTCATAATTTTTCATTGATCAAAAGTGCACACAATTTATTCTTTTATAAGAAGATAAGCATTTTAAACTGCTATTGTTATGGCCCTTTTTTCTATATTTTTTCAGATCGATTGTGATGTAAGCTATCCATGGTCTGTTAATATTTGCAAGAAGGTGTGAAAATATTAGTCTTTCTATGCAGACTGTCTCCCCATGGATATATTTAGTAGGGTGAATAGAGTTCCCTTTATCCATGTAGCCTACTACCCCCCTTTTTTTTCCATTGCTCACGTGCATGCATTAATTCCAGATGTACTCAATTTATGGAGATATTTGTGATTTACACCTTTTTTTTCATTGTAAGGTATGTAGAAATTGTCTCTTTGAGCGACTATTAGATTGAATATTATGCTGTTCCATATGTCCGTTGTTTGAACTTGAATTGAGAGAGGTGTTCAAAATTACAGAGAAAGCATTTATGATTTGTAGACATATTCAAACTGTATGAAACTGTTACCTGTTGGAATTCCGCAGATTGGAAGTTGTATTGTAGTATATTAAAATATAGTGAATTTTCCATCAGCAAATCATGTAGTCATTTAATCTTGCCAATTTAGCTTCCATAATTATGAATTACCGATTTGATGTATTGCCCGTCATGTTGGCCATTTCCAGGTATTATTTGCTGGAATCAGTAGATAAAGACAATTTAAGACATTCCTGATCATAATGTGTGTAATGTACTAAAAATGCATTCCAAATGTTGTGTACTGCCATGAATAGAATAATGCCAATTGCTTCATGGATAGCATGAAGATGATTATGATAGATGATATTATATGTTGAAAGGCAGAAAGGCGTTAAGTCTCTGTGAAATGATGAGAGTTGATGCTTTTTGGCTATTTGCAAATGATGCATTGTGTAGATGTAGCTATATCACTATGTTCAGTAGCCATGTGTAAAATATTGAGCCCCTTATTTTGTAGACTTGTCATTCCCCATTTTCTAGCATTATTAGTTGTATATGAGTGCAGATGATATAGATAATGAATGAACGTTAAAAAAATCTGGGATCTGAAATTCAATCAAATTGATTGTGAAAGTCTTTGTTTGAGAATAATTATTTGGGGAATTTACCAATTGACAAAGGTGCTCGAGACATCTTGGATTTGGATGGGGGGGGGGGGGGTAGAAGTCAAAAACTACATGTCATTGTGCAAAAAGGAAAGAAATTGCTGAAATAATGGCTTTAAAATATGATTAAGAGTTAAAATTGGTGGTTATAGTGTACAGTATAAATCTGCTGTTCAGTGTAGAAGCATATATGAAGTGTTATTTAGAATCGACAGTTTATATATCATTTTATCCTGATAAGTTTGTCTTCCTATTAGAAGTTTTGTGTGTATTACCAGCCTTTCCAAACGGATAAAAATTGAGATGTAGTTTTCTTATATTTATGTCATGCAAAAGTGTATGCGAAGAACTGTATAAATATGTGTACATATGTAAATGATAAATTAACTAGATGTGTATATATGGCATTGTATGATACAGACTTGACTTTTTTACGTTCTTCTTATTTTCTGTTTCTTCTTTCATTTTCAAATGCCTTGGTGTACAAATGTATGGTGGAGTGGATAAGTTCATTTTTATTTTGAATATTTATGAGCATAATACATTGCAAAAACCTTGTTCATTTTCTTTCTACCTTTTCTGTTCTTCTTGCAACCGTGCTGTTATTTATAAACCCCGTTATAGTGAAAGGGAGACAGCATATTTCTAAACCCATTTGACGATGGTGAGTACCAAATGTGTGCAGGTTAGATAGCAAAATTTTTGTGCTTCATGGCAAATTAAGGAACATTTTCTAAAGGCGTGTAGCACAAAAATACATACCCTTTATTTCAGGTTAAAAGGGAAGCGTGGTAATCTTATATGGTAGTAATACGGAGGAATACCTACTGCAATGACTTGTGCCATATAACAGTTTACATGGTTCATTATTTGATAAAGAAGGATAAACATTGCTGGGATTTTTTATACAGAACACTTTATGAAAAGGGAGAATCTTATTTATTCTTCTGGACATATAGCAATTTGGGTAATTTTAAGACTGTTGAAACAAATTTATGTGCATTTTTATGCAAATACCATATTTTGTGGTATGAAACCCTCTACAGATGAAGTGATGATAAATTTCCATCAAATTTACGAATTGGACCAACACACTTGAGTTACAACTTCAGGGTTAAGACTTTAAATACACATACAGATGTGCTTTCAACTTGTGAAAAAACAGTGGCATTAATTATATTTTTACTCCCATCCTCTTTTCCTTCTCTCATCATTCCTTTATCATTCATCTAATCTCTGTTGTAGCCAAACACATTACTTGTATTAAAACCTGTGAATTAACTTCAATGCAAATTGAATGTTTATTTCTTCACAACTTTGTAGTTGTATATTGTCCAGGTGCTAAAGAAATGAGAAGTCATGGATCTTTCGACATTTCATTTCATTTTGTTTTCATTTCTGGTTATTTGTATTGTGCCATTTGTATCTATGTTTCATTTTTGCCGTGCTTCAAACAAGATATTTGTTGTTTGTTTTGTTTTCGTTTGTTTTTATTTATCTTTATTATAGCAAGCATACATTAGTTGAAACTAAATAGGTACATGTATTCTCCACAGATAACAGATGTAAATTTGTTTATTTTGTATGCAGCTTCATGTGAATGACACAATCAAAGGGAATTCATTAGAAAGAAAAAAATGAAATCAAAATTATTCCTTTTCTACAATAAAAAGTGTGAATTAAGTATTTAGTAGAAAATATCAATAATGTGCTGGATTTGACTGTCTGTTGACTAGTAGGAATATATTCCAGTTTTTTAATTTATAAAGTACAACTACATGTGTGTACTTTCTTGTCTGTTGTATCATGGCTTTTTCAACAAATCAAAAAATGATTTATTTAATGAATATAAATCTGAAATGAATCCAAAGCATGAGTTTGTCTTTATTTGACTAGAATAGTTTTACACACCTGATGATGATGACGTTAGTTGCATGGTAATATGATTAGATTAAAAATGGAATGTGGAAGATAGTAAATGATGATGTTGATGGCAGTAATGATAATGATTATGATGATTACAGTCACGATAATGAAGATGATGATCATGATGATGATGGTGGTAGTAGTGATGATGGTGGTAGTAATGATGATAATGATGGTAGTAATGATAATGGTAGTAATGATGATGGTGATGTGGTAATGATGGTAGTAATGACGACGGTAGTAATGATGATGGTAGTAATGACGACGGTAGTAATGATGGTAGTAATGATGATGGTAGTAATGACGACGGTAGTAATGATGATGGTGATGTGGTAATGATGGTAGTAGTGATGATGATGATGGTAGTAATGACGACGGTAGTAATGATGATGGTAGTAATGGTAGTAATGATGATGGTGATGTGGTAATGATGGTAGTAGTGATGATGATGATGGTAGTAATGATGATGATGGTAGTAACGATGATGGTGATGTGGTAATGATGGTAGTAGTGATGATGATGATGGTAGTAATGATGATGATGGTAGTAATGATGGTAGTAATGATGATGGTGATGTGGTAATGATGGTAGTAATGATGATGATGGTAGTAATGATGATGGTGATGTGGTAATGATGGTAGTAGTGATGATGATGATGGTAGTAATGACGACGGTAGTAATGATGATGATGGTAGTAATGATGGTAGTAACGATGATGGTGATGTGGTAATGATGGTAGTAGTGATGATGATGATGGTAGTAATGACGATGGTAGTAACGATGATGGTGATGTGGTAATGATGGTAGTAGTGATGATGATGATGGTAGTAATGATGATGGTAGTAATGACGATGGTAGTAACGATGATGGTGATGTGGTAATGATGGTAGTAGTGATGATGATGATGGTAGTAATGATGATGATGGTAGTAATGACGATGGTAGTAACGATGATGGTGATGTGGTAATGATGGTAGTAGTGATGATGATGATGGTAGTAATGACGATGGTAGTAACGATGATGGTGATGTGGTAATGATGGTAGTAGTGATGATGATGATGGTAGTAATGATGGTAGTAGTGATGATGATGATGGTAGTAATGATGGTAGTAATGATGATGGTGATGTGGTAATGATGGTAGTAATGATGATGATGGTAGTAATGATGATGATGATGTGGTAATGATGGTAGTAGTAATGATGATGATGGTAGTAATGATGATGGTAGTAATGATGATGATGGTAGTAATGATGACGACGGTAGTAATGATGGTGATGTGGTAATGATGGTAGTAGTGATGGTGATGGTAGTAATGATGGTAGTAATGATGATGCAGTAATGATAATGCAAATGATGGTGTTGTTGATTATAATGGTGATAGTGAAGATGATGATCATGATGGTAGTAATGATGATGATGCAGTGATGATAATGCAAATGATAATGATGTTGATGATGACAGTGGTGATTATGATTATGATAGTAATGATAGCGGTGTTAAAATCATGCCATACCTTTCTTGATTTTCCTATTACAGGATAACTGATTTAAATCACCTCATGAGCAGGTCACTGGAAAATAACTTTTAAAATAAAATGAATAACGATCTGTTCAGTAAGAAAATAAGAATCAAATAATAATAAAATAAAATACAGAGAAATGTATGACCTGTTTGGTTTTTTGTTTCCCAGACAGAGTAAGATTTAAGTATACGTAAGTATGTCATGCTCAAGACATTTGATTATTAGCTTTTTGTTAATGCATTCAATGGCAATAAATACAATAGGCGGAAAGTCCTTGGGGAATTTAAAGAGGTCCTGCTGGTTGCCCGCTTGATGGCTAGCTCAGCTGTCGGGGGAGGGGTGGTGGTGCCCCCACTACCCTTGTCGATAAATACCACTGTACGCATGGTACAATCTGATGGTTATGTTCAAATTACTGTGTTTTTACCATGGTTACCACGGCAGTGTTTACAAGGGCAGTGGGGGCACCCCCACCGCACCCCCAGCTCAGCTGTCAATGGCCAACTCGGATCAGTTGGGGCACCCTCCACATTGATTCAAAGAGCTTGAAATGATACAATGTGCAGTAAGGGTTTCGTGTTCACCACTGTGATACTATATCTTTCCTTCTATATGTAGACTACTCTACTCTACTCTACTCTTCTCTACTCTATTCTACTCTACTCTCTCTCTCTCTCTCTCTCTCTCTCTCTCTCTCTCTCTCCCTCTCTCTCATTCTCTCTTTTTCTTTTCCTCTCTTTCTACCTCACTAACTCATTCTGTAGTAGGCCTATCCTAATCATTGTTTAAGGTTATCAAGTCTTTATCTCATTAAGACCTTGTACTTTATGTACAAACTGGACTTTGATAACCCACATTTTGACACTCAGTCTCCAATAAATGGATTAATTAATAGAGTTCTTCGCCACTGCCTATTTACTATCTTACAGTCATAAGATGCTCTGTCAAATCGTTTGAAAGTCTCCACTTTTTCTGTTGGACACACACAAAATAAACATCTGGTCAATTCGTCAACAACATGAGTGGACAGCAAGGCCAGTTAACTGACAAGCAGAAAGAAAGGCTTTCCAAGGTAAGTTCATTTAATTTCAGCTGGTCATTTTATTACAGAATATACAAATTTGTGACTCAAAGTGAATGTCTCAGATTATTAAATAAGGCCCGTTATCGGAAAGAAGAAATGCTCTTGCATTCAAGTCTTTTCAATAGTTGTCGTTCGAGTATTTCATTTCATGATTTATTGCTTTTAGAATTTCAAGAAATATTGAACTTCATCACTGCAGGGGAATTTTTCTGTCTTAAAGGATGGGGAGGGGCTGGGGATATTCAGTGCAAAAATAGTATAGTTTAGGCCTATATTCTTTTTAATAATGAAAACAGATCTGGGCTTCGAGGCAGATTCCATGAAAACGAAAATTATTGATTATAAGATTGCTTGCATCTTCTTGTTCTAAAAATTTCAGAACGAAAATTATATAATCCTACGGCAGGCTCTTGATATTGAACCATGTAGTAGATCTACAGTATCTAACACCATGTCGATTTTTTTTGTTTTTGAGGTGGATTAAATAAAGAGTACAATCACAGTAGCTCAACCTTCTTAAGTTGGAACTCGTGTCATTTTTTTCATCAAAGAATATCTTTTCTTCGTGATTTGTAAATTTACTATTTTTTTCTAGTTCAAAGATAACCTGAAAGATGTTCTCAAACCGCAACATAATGATGACGCCATTCTCCTCAAATTTCTTAAAGGTATGTTATATCCAAAGGGGATTGCAGGATTGTCTGATAGGGGGTGGGGTGTTTGAAAATCTTTATTTAGAGTAGGTTCATGCTATTTCTATGTTGAACAATTAAACTATTTTTTAAAAATAGCTTTTCAAACATGTATTGACACGGTAGGTGTCACTGTGATGTGAAATATACGGCTTACACTTTATACAATTAGTTGGAAATATTTGTAAGACATTTTACACCCAATATTATAGCATGATGAAGCATATCCATCCTTCGGCATAATATTCTCTTTAATAAATATTTAAGCTAACAAGTGTTGTTTTTCAGCATAATCTTTATGGTGAAACACAGAACCAGATGCTTATCGATATAATCACATTGTGAAAATTAGGACAAACGTGACTTTTCGGTGTGTTTTTTTTCTAAAGCAATGGTTGACTTTGCTTTATTTGGCAATTTTCTACGTTTTATCAAACTCATTTTAATTTCTAAAGAACTCATTCGTTTATTATTTTTTTGCATATTTCCGGCAGTTACAAGCGTAAAATATTCTTTTAATGTATATGCACGAATTGTTTTGTGTGTGCGTGTTTTTTTTCTAAAGCATTTACTACGTTTTATCAAACTCATTTTAATTTCTAAATAACTCATTCGTTTATTTTTTTTTTGTGCATAATTCCGGCAGTTACAAGCGTAAAATATTCTTTTAATGTATATGCGCGAATTGTTTTGTGTGTGCGTGTTTTTTTTTCTAAAGCATTTACTACGTTTTATCAAACTCATTTTAATTTCTAAATAACTCATTCGGTTTTTCTTTTTTTTTTGTTTTTGTTTTTGCATAATTCCGGCAG
>CM057154.1:30737127-30857127 GCA_029962745.1 Echinometra lucunter | reverse complement strand
AATATCCCTGTGTACTCTTTCTTGCACAGTGTATTATTCAATGTGGCAAGATTATTGATGATACTGTGAACAAATTCCCACAGTACTGATGGTCACAGCGGATGCGGAACACTTTCAAAATGGTCAAAGTGCGGACACACTGCAGTGTTCGCACAGTAGAATCCTATGCTCTTTTTGTCACGTTAATACTTATGAATACCAATGTTGTAGATTTAATGATGATAACAAATTATCACTTATTCTTTCTTGTAATCACCAGGTAGCAGTAATTGAAGAACAGCACTACCCTGAGGCCATCTACCGTATGTACGTCGTGAAGGCACCAAAGATCTTCCCCATCGCATACTCTCTCATCAAGCCCTTCTTGAGGGAAGATACAAGAAAAAAGATCCAAGTTCTTGGGAGTACGTTATACATTCACCTTGATTTCATGTTCAAATCCAGGTTATAGTTGATTATTTGAGTTAGAATTGGAGCACTGGAAACATGAAGAAGCGCGGTTGCATTTTATCATGCAGTACTGCCAAATGAGTCAATAGAAAGAAATAGAAAGAAAACATACCGTAATATCTTCTCTGTTCAAATTTTGATTTTTGTTATTCTTTCTCTTAAACAGACAACTGGAAGGAAGAATTGTTGAAGCAGATAGACCCTGATCAACTACCGGCTCACTGGGGAGGAACCAAGACAGATCCCGATGGAAACCCCAAATGTGAAACACTGGTAGGTTATTCAAACGTATTAAAAACGTACCGAAAGAAATGCTTAGATTTCAAAGAAACAAACAAAAACAAAAACAAAAACAAAAGATATTTGATTATAGAATGTCATATTTTGCCTCAGGATAAACAAAAATTGTGGAAAGATGGATAATGATGCTGGAAAATGGAAGGTAAGAAGTGCTTACTCTGTCAGGTGTTTGAGGTTTGCTTCAAAATGTTATATTGCTCATTGCTCAGTACGCTTCTGCCTTTGGAATACTCAGACTGTCCATTCTTTCGTGTTAATGGAGAAGGGTGGCGGAAAAATAAAGCACCCATTCCTTGTTAACAATCCACCAGTTAGCACATTTATCTGTTCGATGTAGTTTGGTCATATTTTCACCTTTAAAATTTATGGAATTTTCTGTACGTAGATCAAACCAGGAGGCAAGGTACCCGAATCGTACTTCCTGAAGGGCCGTGAACCACCTCATACTCACACGGATTGTGAAGTATCGAGAGGTGGGGTCCTGGAGTTCTCGTACGACGTCACCAAGCCTGACAGCATTTTCAGGTTCGTAATCAAACAAAATTTATTCTATGCCCTTCCAGCTATTATATCTGAAAATAACGTTAGCAAAAGGCAGGGCGAATGGGGATTGATAGCCAAGGTTATCAGAAAGCAGGCCGATACATGAAGGGCAAAAGAAAGAACAGATCAGAGTAAAATAATTATTGAAAGAAAAAGAAACAAGTCAGTCATGTACTGAGAGAGAGAGAGAGTGAGAGAGAGAGAGAGAGAGAGAGAGAGAGAGAGAGAGGAGAGAGAGAGAGAGAGAGAAAGAGAGGGGGATAAGGGGGATGAAACACCCAAACATATCATGAAAGTGATTAATAGAATTTACATACCCGTAGAAAACCTGGAGAGAAGAAGATTTGAGATAAAAGCGGACGAAAAATGGCCCCTAATTCAGCCTAGTTACTTTTTCTTTGGTATTTATAATTGAAGTTCTAACCCTCACTTAACCACAATGTCGCTTGTTATAAGTTATCACGATATCTAAATAATCTGGATATCAAGTATAAGAAAATTGTCCAATTTTAATCGAAGGTATGAATTCAAGACAGAATCGAGTGAAATCAAGTTCGGATTTGACCGCATAGACTCGAAGGGTAAGAAGACGGCCATCTTGAAACTAGAGAAGTACAACAGTCACATGGTACCAGAGAATGGAGAAATCATGATTGCTGAGCCGGGTACATGTAAGTTTGGATAAGCACCTTTTGTTTTAAGATAAATATATATTTGAGCAGTTTTGCTACTCCCCTCTTTTTTTTTCTGTGTCTGATTTTCTTAATGTTAAGCCATAAATAGCGAAATATACCAACTCAATTTTGTGATGCGCTTTTCTTTGTTTTTAAAGCTTTGATAAAAACGCAGGTTTGTAAAGAGGACAATGTTTTAAAAGTACCCAAGGCATGGCAAATGCTTATCGAGTTATGTAGTTTTGATTGGTCTATTTATTTATTTATTTATTTATTTATTTATTTATTTATTTATTTATTTATTTATTTATTTATTTGTTTATTTCATTTCCAGGCCAGATATAACAAAGACAAGTACATAAGAACACAAAGATAACAAAATCACAGTACATTGTATAAAGATTTCGCACCAGCCAATGCCTGGGGATCACCTAAAAGAATTAAGGAATTCTGTCTAGAGGTTCTCCACATTGGCTGGTGCATACATAAAACAAAGAACTGAGAGAAGGAAAACATATACATGTACATGTAACTAAAATTTAAAAATTGAGAGAGAAAAAAGTCAAAGGACATATAAGAAGCAGATCAAAGAAATACAAGTAGCAAAATATATAATCTACAAACTGACCGATATTGTTGACTGTTGTATAGTGTTGATCGGAGTCATATTTTTGCTATATTCAGAGTGCAGTGTACTTTTTTTCCCTGTTGATCTAGTGTGTTTATTTCATTCTTAATGACATTGTTTTTTCCACTCAGATGTGGCAAAGTTCGACAATGAAAGCTGGACCAAACCTAAGAAGCTCTCCTATTGGTTGGAACTACTCGAACCCAGTGACGAAGAACCAGAGTTTCAGGAGATGGGGGACGAGTTTGCAAAAATAGATCTAAACGACTAGATCAATGAAGTCTCGCTGGTTTCTTCCTTCCTTTCTTTCTTTCTTTCTTTCTTCCTTTCCTTTTTTCTTTTTTTTTTTTCTTTTTTTTCTTTTTTTCTTTCTTTCTTCTTTTTTCTTTCTTTCTTTCATTCTTTCTTTCTTTCTTTCCTTTTTTAAAGATGACTATTGCCTAAACACTGCCTATTTTCAACTTGAAAGGAATAGGAAGGAAGTCTAGAATATCAACTATACATAAATTTACAAAATAGATCTGCAGGATGGTTGTACGAAAAAAAAAACCGCGTTATTTGTATTATAAGCGTTGCAGGAAATGTTCGGGGTGGATGGGAAGCTAACAAAAGTATACATGCAGTTTCCCAGTTGAAATGTCGAAAAAAAAAAATTAGGAAATAATATCGAAAAGAAAGGGTTTCTAAATAAAGTGAGTGCATTTTGGTTTGAGTTAACGGATTCAGTGAAAATGTGCCTGAGAAGTAAAGTGTTTCTGAGTAAACTGATTGCATTTTGGTTTAAGTTACTAGGGTAACCGATGTTGTGAAAATGTGCCTCTGAAGTAAATTAAATTTGTTACCGCACCAAAATATGAATGGCACCCTTTCTATGTATCGTATGTTCAGCAAACAATTTTATTCTTAAGATATGCTTCATAAAATTACAAGAGAACAGTAACAGCAGAGTTTGCTTTTTTATCAACTTTCAGTATTAAAAGTGATTGCGGGACAATCCAATTTTTCAAGATTTAAAAAAAAAACACGTTTGTCCTGTTTTGCAACTATCAAAACCGAAGTCACATCCCCATATCTTTTCAGAACGTTTTTTTTTTTAACATTTTTTTTTTTTTACTAATAACATAAGATGCACATTTTGTTTATGAAAAAGTAACTGGACTTCTGCATCAAAGTATTAGCTTTCAGTGCTCCTCTTCTCTCTCTCTCTCTCTCTCTCTCTCCATCCCTTGTCTGTTCTTTCCTTCTTCACAGTCTTTATTGCTTTTTTTTTCTCCAAACTGATAATTGTTGTACTAAATTATGTTACCGGTATTCACAGAATGAGAAACGAGTGGGATTAGATGATTTGATTTTCAAAATAACAAAGTATTAGTGCAATATCAGCAAATATTATGTGTTTTCCCTAAAAAATAACTTTCTCAAAACATAAGATCAAAATTTAAGGTTTCATATGTAAACATATTATGCCATGTCTGTCATGTCTATCGATACATTGAAATAAACTATCTGAAATTCCATTTTGTGCGTATATATTGCAAATAATTTCATTTGAATTTTTTGTCTTAACTAAATTCCATCATAATATAGCAACAATTTTCCTTTATTCCTTTATGTGGGAAGCAACGTGGTATATTGGCGAAGGCTCTCATACGAGAGGTCCTGGGTTCGACCCTCGCTCAGTGTTTTCATCTATGGACAGGGTGTTTTGCCCTGTAATATATTTATTATTTTCTTTTCGACACGGATGTATTAAATGTGTACCTGGCAATGATGGGATAACAATAATTTGCAGAGCCCAGGGAATGAGACTGCTCTAAGTAATGAAAAACCCAATTATGATTATTATCATTATCATTATCATTACCAAAATGATGATGATGATGATGAAGATGATGATGATGATGATGATGATGATGATGATGATGATGATGATGATGATGAAGATGATGATTATCATTATTTTTATTCGGGCAATCAGCTATAAACCACAATTCATGACGAGATAAAAGTGAAAACAGATTTAACAAAAATATGAATGCATGCTTCCCCAGGCTACCTGGAAAAAAAAAAAAAACCAACAAAAATACACAAAAACGATCTCTATCACAATGCCCAACAGCCTTTTCCTTCAGCCATTTTCTTTCGACTTGGGAAAGCATACTCTATAGGAACACAAATTATCATGAAAAAGTACTGTTATCTCTGTGGCAGCAGTGGCATGAGGGCGACGAGGGCTGGAGGCCCGCACGTGCCTTATAGAAGAGAGTAGAAGGAGAGAGAGAGAGAGAGAGAGAGAGAGAGAGAGAGAGAGAGAGAGAGAGAGAGGGGGGGGGAGAAGGAGAGAAGGTGAAGGTAACGTGTAAGAGGAGATGCTGTAAAACCTTCCCACATCCTCCATCCTCTCGAAACGTTTTCCAAAGATTAATGATTTGATGTCAATGATTCAAAGCTGACAATGAAATTTTTAGTTAAAAGGTATCTGGTTAATGTGCACATTTGGTCTGAGTTTGTACAGTTGTACAGCTCTTTGTTCATTGTTGTTTGTATAGCTGGAAAAAAAGAGCATATCCTTTGGTCCCTGAACATACCATCCTTTTTTTTTTGTCCCACCCAATCAAAATTAATAGACAGGGTATCGGAATCAAGATGAGTGACATCGGAGTCTATAATAGCGTTCCTGGGGCGTCCGGGGGGGGGGGGGGGGGTTGGAGCTGTGGAATGCCCTTTTCTTTCTTTTTTTTTTCTCTGTGTGTGTTTCTCAAGCCTTATCGGCATATCACACAAATTTATGAATTTTAAATTTCAGTGTCATTTTCCCCATTTCATGGTTGTTGCTTTATTACTTGCTTATTTCCTTGCTTGTAAGATGCTTGGTCGTCTCGTCCCAAAGTCGGTCCGAGCCCCTCCCCCTCTTTAAAAAAAAATCCAGAAGCTACCCTTGCAGAGCTCCGGTAATACCGACATCTCTAAGATCGAAGATCTTGCCGCAGTTAAGTATTGAACTTTGTTTCCTCTTTTCCTTGCTCATAATTATGTCAGGTCTGAACGGTATAGTCCACGGTAGAGATGGACTTTAAACTCCATCAGTAATGAGGTGATAAATAACTGATACTGTTTTTTGCTATCAGATAAATAACATGTATGGTAAAGATAGAAGAAATCTGGGAGTAAGAAACCACTCAGTATAGGGTTTTAATGATAACAAATCATGACACACCTCCCAAAGGACAAGGGCATGCCTCTCTCTTCCACCTGATCTTAAGATCCCGTTTTTAAAGCTTTAAAACGTTTGTGAATGCAGTAATAATCTATACTATTGCCTGCAATTGTCTCAAGTTGTCTTCGACCCTAGCTTGCCAGCATCCGGAAGCTTGAACAAAGTCGTTTGAAGGGCTCACATTCATGAAGAGAGGAGATTATCTAAAGGAAGTGTTTGAGTTTTTCGAACTGTCAATAAATAAAGTTGTCAACTTGAGGAGACAAGATGAGTGGATTCCCAGGTAACCTGTCAGAGAGTCAGAAGGAGAAATTGAAAAAGGTATGAAATATTTTCATGTTATATTTCCATCATCCTTAATACATGTTTAGAAATATCATGATAAGATAGTAAAAATATTTCTTGATTTAATACAGCCAACATTATGTCTTAATATCGTTATATGAAAAATTAGTAAAATTTTACATTGTTGGTTTCTTATATGTGTATGTATTATCTAAGAAAAATGCTTTTTCGACACTACGGTTTTGACATGCAGTAATAATGTAAATAATGATGAAGTAATGCTACAAAATCTCATTACAAATATCTAATACGCTTACCATGCACTACGGTTTTAACATGTAATACTGTAAATAATGATGAAGCAATGCTACAAAATCTCATTATAGATATCTAATATGTTTACCATGCAGGGCAGTGATCACTTTTTACAGATAGACTCGATGCAAGGTAGTTAACATTAAGAGAACACATCTTTCACTTTCGTTCTTACTTCAGCATATTTGTGCAGACATTCAAATCAATGAAAAGATACATAATCTCTTGAGGAAATATTTTTGAGTCGTCACTTTACCTTAAGAATGACTTCTCCATCATATATTTTATGCAGTTCAAGGAAAATGTTTCAGACATTCTGAAGCCTGAACATAACGATGTCTTACTCTTGAAGTTTCTTCGGGGTAAGTTATATATATCATATATTGCCACCCTACTCCCAAGAAGGCCTCGATCCTTGAGGAGGGGGGGGGGTGCACACTTAAATATAGACAGGATTATAAATCTGTCTCATGGAGCGTTAAGTCATATATTCAGCCTAAATGATCTGATCCCTTAAAAATCAAGGATCATCCTCGGGTCTAGTTCCTATAGTGGCCCCAAAAGACTTAAAGGTCAAGAAGACGGCAACCTTATCTATCCACTGCATCAAACCTTTTCAATGATTTAAAAAAAAAAAAACATATAGACCCTATTTGAATTTTCTAGCGCATATCATCGTAGATGCAGTCCCTGTAAGCTAAAAATGAAGTAGCATATGAGTAGGTACATGTAGGTCCATTTACCTTTTACTCTGCACAGCTCCCAAATGGTCTATAAAATGTCGTGTGTCTTAAACTATCAATTTTTCTCCCAAACAGCAAGGAAATTTGACCTGAAGAGGACAGAGAAGATGTTCAGAATGGTGAGTTCATTAAATCAAATTTATGTAAAATACTTTTGAGAAGTGTGAATTACTTTCTATATTGCCACTTCACCCCCTATATACCCCCCCCCCCCCCTCCTTTGCAATTATATACTAATTTCAACGAGCAAGGGTCAATTTTCCGGGAACGGTCTCTCAAGAGAGATAGCCCGTCCAATAGCTTCGTCATGGCATGCATTTTAAGTTTTATTCTTCGCAAATTCTCAGATATCGCCATGTGTGAATAAACAGATACAGATTCGTGTATTCAAGCAGTATATAAAATTCACATCTGGTGTGTAATATATAACTATTCAACTTTTTTGTTTTGTTTTTGTTTTGTTTTTTTTTTGTTTTTTTTTCTCCAGGATGTCAAGTGGAGAGTGGAAAATAACATCGGCACCATCCTAGACTGGTACAAGATCCCAGAGGTAAAAATCTTCCTTTACGTCTCTTTTTTCTATTTTGCATACATTCCTAAGTATGTTGGACGAACCTCATACAAATACTTCAAGAAAAAAAACTTATAAGGAAGCGAAGGGGATGCTTTTTCGATTGTATATGATGACAAACAAAACCCTATCGCAATTCATAGCGCTTTCACCAAAAAGATGAATACAACGGATGTAAAGAGATTTCATTAAAGGCTTCTTGGTTTAAAGATTGTCTTATGTACCACGCTCAAACTTCAGGAGTAATTCTTTTCCTTTTAACTTGACGACATAAGTTTAAGACACTTGTCGAATCCATTTATTTGTTTGTTTATATGTTTTGCAACATTGATATAACATCATCAATCAGAGTAAATCGGAAACAAACCGCGAGAATAAGGGAATGTTCACCTTGATATCAAGTTGGTTTGGCTAAAGCTTCATTCGAATGGTTTCTCTCGAGTTTATCCCCAATGAGAGCGAAGAATTCCTTCATGTATTCGTGTTTAAACATTGATAGCTCAAGGCTTCCTGTTCTCTGAACCGTTCATTTTCTTTCACTGCAGTTGAGATTTATACTGTGAACATCGATTTCAGATTTTTTTAGTGATAGTATGGAAAAAGCAAAGCATGTCGAAAGAGTAGCTACCGTGTATAGAAAATTCACACAATTTCATTGTTTACATTTTAGGTTTTCGAGAAATATTGGTGTGGAGGTGTATGTGGGCTGGACAAAGAGGGTCATGCTATCTACATATCACCGGTTGGAAACTTCGACCCGAAAGGTAAATGAGTAAAAATTTAATCTTGAATGTAGGTAACAGTGTTGAATAATGTAAAATAAATTCCTACAGCATAAAACAAAACTTGCAATTAATATTCGAGAAGACAAATAAAATAATATCTGCTGAACAAATTGGTGAAAAAAAAGGATGGCAACTGCCTCGTAAAGAGCAAAGATGGAGTTAAGTGATAACACGAATGTGCAGTATTTCGTTATACTCGTCATTATGCATCATTTTCAGCTGGGTTCCATTATTTTTCATTTTTTGTTTTTCAATACTAAATTGGCATCTCTCTACACATATTTCAACATCATACACTGTAAAAAAAAAAAAAAAAAAAAAAAAAAAAATTACCCGTAAAGATGACGGTAATTGGGTGGCAACTTGCTGCACGACTTTCCACCGTAATTTTTACCGTTGGACTGTATTGTAAATTACGGCTAACCACTGTATATTACGTAATAATTACCGTTATTTAACGGTTGGCCCATTTTATTTTATTTTACCGTTAAAATAACGGTAATTATTACGTAATATACAGTGATTAGCCGTAATTTACAATACAGTCCAACCGTAAAAATTACGGTAATTGGGTGGCAACTTGCTGCACGACTTTCCACCGTAATATTTACGGTAATTTTTTACAGTGTACGTACATGTCTATATTATCATGATTTGTTTTTCTTTTTGGTGACTGTGAAAAAAGTAAATGATTGTCAATAATATAAACAATATTTACGTTGTTTTGTTTTTTTTTTTTATTCAAGGGGTCTTATTTTCGGCGAAGGCGAGTGACATCTTAAAGACCTACACCTATTCCATTGAGTACCAGATTAAGAATCACAGGCGCTTGACTGAAGAGGTATGAGACCTATATCGCATCACTGAAATCACGATGTTACCTACAGGGCATGCATTAGGCCAGGGGCGTAGATAGCGAGGGGGGGGGGGGGGTATGCATTCCCCACTTTTTAAAATGGGTCTGTATTATGTTTATATAAATATCTATGGAGGGAATTATCACCCCTCCCCCAATAATGAGGACCTATCTACGCCAATGCACGAGGCGTCCCTTGTCTGACGGAGGTCCATACGGACTACGCCATTTTGACGCGGCATCCAACAAATCCAATATCGCACAAAAAGTGAATGAAAAACAAGCAGTGCTTTGAATTGCTGGTGTATCTATTTGGCTATTTCTTTCTTTACAAGCTAACTTGGCGGAGATAATAACACAAACTATGGCACCTCATGTGCACATACAGGCATAAATTCTAAAGGACGAGGAAAATTGTCCCCTACGAACTTCGGGGGAGGGGGCGGTCCCCCATCACCATTTATTATTTTGTACTCCGTAGAGATTATTTTAGAGTAGAAAGGCATAACGCAATAGCTGAGGACCTTTAAATTTTAGAGCATTGTGGGGGTAATCGGACACGCAAGAAACGCAAAAGACTTATTCGAGGGCTCATGTTATTTTCGGACTTTCCTCGATAGTCAGATGTAGATAAAATAGAAATTTTACAGATAAGAAACTCTAATTGCCAGAGAAAAAAAATCAGGGTCTGGTTCAAAAAGCTAATACTAAATTCATCTCAAATGCAACGTTCATTCCTGTCTCCATGACTACCGCCATCTTCTTACTTTTCAGAGAGGACTCAAGCATACTGAGGGATCCTTGATGATCTTTGACATGGAGAATCTTGGAGTACATCATCTATGGAAACCAGGAATTGACATGTTTATCAAGGTAAGTGAGCAGTCTGTTACTGTGTCATGGTTCATATTTATGAATTAGATTAACACTGTTGATGGTATCTTCAAATAATTGTTAGCTTATAGCCAAGAGACACCCTCCCCCCCCCCCCCCCCCCCCCCCCCCAATTATACACTTGAGGGAAAGGGAAACAGCTCTTCAGGACCTAGCAGACGATATAATACAATGTTCATATCAGGCAGTCCGGGAAAATATATTTCAAGTTCAAGTTCATTTATTTCTTTCCGCAATAACCAATAAACAATACACATACGTACAATATCATTTAAGGTTCACAACAACTTATGAACTTATTGGATCAACTCTTAAAGTGGAATGCATCGCGGTGAACATTTTTCATGTATTTTTTCTTTCAACAATATTTTCGGGAAAAAAAATATATAACCGTGATGATGTTGTCCCAGCTTCCTCTTGGGTGCCGGTGTAAGGACAATGCCTTGCCTGAAGCTCCCGGGACAACAACACCATTTCGCCTTAGAATTAGGAGCGTTATAGTATTATTATCATTATCATCTTTATCATTAATATCATTATCATTATTGTTATCATTACTATTTGTGTACTACGCAATCCTATATTTTTGTGAGGGTAGGATGTTGGGCAGACAATATATTTGGGATGCAATATGTAGTGTTTATATTATTCATTTTCAAACAAAATTCTAGGTTCCAAATAAATTCAATGTCTGGATACGTTGGGAAGGATCGAACTTTACAGTACATACCTCCACTCTATAGGAGACGATTGATATATTCTTATTCCTCTTATTCTTCCAATTATTCAAAAAGTCCTGTCTGAAAAGCATGTTCGTTATCCATACAAAAAGATTATGTGATAATAATTCTTGACATTTTCCTCCTGATAGACTGCAATGATAGCCGAGCAGCATTATCCCGAGTTGATCTACCGTCTCTACATCATCCGAGCACCCAAGATCTTCCCGGTAACCTACTCCCTCGTCAAACCTTTCCTCCGTGAAGATACCAGAAAGAAGATACAAATCTTGGGAAGTAAGAATCTGAATTTTCAAAATCATCACAAGATAAAAGTTAAATGTTATGATAAGATGAGAATTTAAGAGTGATAGGCCTCGTGACAGGAAGCGAAGATCAATATTGGAAATTTGGTCTGCGAAATAGGTTTAGATTTCGATTTACAAAATATCAATTATAATGATCGAAATTCAAATATGATATTACAAAGGAAAATAAATATATTGAACAGAAGATATAAACAAATGTGCAAGAGTAAATTCGAGAACAAAAACTAAATAGAAATCATATTAGAATGAAAATGAAACTAGAGACCATCAAAGAAGCAAAGCTTGTGGTGTATAATAAATAATAATATGTCTTGTTTACCCAGGGTAGCCTCTTCAATACTAAGTACTGTTCTGAGTGTTCTCCCATGCAGAGGGCCCTGCAAGAATCACTGTATCACTGGTATCACTGGTTCCGTTGGTTATAACCTATTATATGGCTACAGCTGGTTCATTCATATGTGGAAAAGTACCCACCCTGTCCCCTCGGATCCGTTTATCATTATGGCTTTTGCGATCTTATAATATTATTCTAAAGACGATTGGTGACGATTGGGGAAAGAAGAAATCGAAGAGAAAGAGTATAAAAATATCATGAGAGTATAAGAATAGCAACTTACACGATCATGGACTTCTTCGCTTCTGCTCATTATCAGGTAACTGGAAGGAGGAGTTGTTAAAGCAGATAGACCCTGATCAGTTGCCGGTTCACTGGGGAGGAACCAAGACAGATCCCGATGGAAATGAGATGTGTACTTCATTGGTAATCCAATATGTTTTTTTTTTTAACCCGGAAGAATGCTTGAAACCAGTGGCGTCAATCTTATGTAATATTTTGGGGGACACATTAGAAATTTTCCGACGGCTGTCTCTTTTTATCCCAAACTTCGCTGACAAGCAAATAAACAGGGTCACCGGCTTTTCGCATGTCTCTTTTTACCCGAAATTTTTCGCTGACAAGCTCTTGTACGAAAGAAGAGACTTCCATAAGTTTGAGGGGACATACCCTATTGTGTCCACCGCCCTTAAAAACTTGGGGATGTGTGCCCCTGACCCCCTCCCAGATTGACGCCAATGCTTGATACCATTTGGTGTAGGATATGGGAGATATAGCGACCTTTAACGTGATAAAACTTTATTCATATTTTCCATCTGCGTGCACTTGTGAAGGAACTTGGATTCTATCGATCCATGATCTCCTTTTTGCATAAATCATGCTGTCCTCTTCGGTAGCAAATAACTGATATCAATTTATTTTCATTTATTTTCACAACAATATAAAAACAAACATTAAAAAATACATACAAAATTATGAAGAAGAACATCAAAATAGGACAAAAAAGGAAAGAAAATGTATTATATCATTGTGAAGGGAACCAACTGAAAGACAATGAAAAGTCTTAAAAACGCTGGCTCCCAACATATAACATAAATCGAAACAGTTGGTATGAATTAATGTATTTGTAAAACAAAACAAAAAAGACTTAGGTCCTATAGGTAAACATTTTGTCAAATTTTAGAATAACTGCGATCGTTTTGTATCACATTCAACGTCGATATCAACTATATTTCCATTTAGATTAAAGTCGGTGGCAAGATTCCCAAGTCTTTCTATCTCAAGGATCGTGAGCCACCGCACACACTGACCACTCATCAGGTGTCCAGAGGAGGGGTCATCGAATTCAAGTATGAAGTCAGCAACCCCAACAGCGTCATGAGGTATGGTTGTTGTTTTCTTTCACCTCGTTCGAGGAACTTGATCAATACATCTATAGCAAATATTTACATGTTGCTCATGTGTTATACCAAAATATCGAAAATCACTGGATATGACCATTTTAAAAAATACTGACATACTTGATTGACTTTGAATCATGATGTTTACGAATTATGATGCAGCATCCGTTTGCACTTCCAACATGCTGGTGAATTACTGCCCTAAATTTCGCTCCAGCAGCAGGAATAAACCATTATAGGTTTCTGGATTTAAGACAGACAGCTGTAGAAAGTGCCTAATCTGAAGATATACCCACCGAGCTGAGATTTAAATACCAATTACCTCGCGATTCATTAGCAAGTAAAGTCGTTGAAATGTTTTCAGTCCTTACATGTTTTATGTATGTCGTTCCTAGTTGTCCATAGAAAAGTAGACTTATACTCCAAAACTGAAACCTTGCTGTTTATCCTTTGTAATCTTTGAATGATGTATTTAGTCTTAAAGCTTTGAATCAGCAGAAAGGGACATTCATGCTATTTCCGGAATATCCCACCTTCGGAACAACAAACTGTTATTTAATATCACTTTTTCGAATAAACAGACCATACTTATTCAAGGATCACACTCGTGTTTAAATTAGCATAAATTAGCATGAAATCCATTTATGTACCGATGTACGTGTTGACCGGCTAGTTTGGAAAACTTTCAGAACTCTTGCTTTGAACCTCTGAAATTCAGGTACGAGTTCCAGACAGATTGCAATGACATCAAGTTCGGATTCGATCGTATAGACTCGAAGGGTAAGAAGACACCCATCTTGAAACTAGAGAAGTACAACAGTCATATGGTACCAGAGAATGGAGAAATCATGATTGCTGAGCCGGGTACATGTAAGTAGGATGTTCTCAAATGGCTGTCAGATATCTTTACTTTTGTTTGAACTTAATTTGTTCTTCCTCAGAGATTCATGGCAATTGCAAAGGAAACTAAGAAATGTTAAATTAACAAAAACTGTCTTACAAAGGAAAGTGAAATGTTGGTTAAAGGAAAAAGAAGAAAAAAGAAGAGTGCTTTGAAATTGCACCTTGTCACGGTAAAGATGTGTTCCTGTCACATATTTATCATCGTTCTGATAGAATGTTCTCACCTTTTCCAGTAACTGCTCATCAACGATTGTTGCAACGAGTATTCCGGATCTTATCCCAAAACATTTCAGAAAAGAAAACAATCATCAACGTCACCGTCGTTCTCTTTCGTCTATGAACGTGACGAAAAGATTGTGTATTGAACCACGGTGTCGCCATTCCGTTCTTCTGTAAAGATTTCTCTTATGTGTGCCATTAACCTTATTCGTTTTTTTATTATTTTATGTTAAGTGTCATATAATTAATACAACTCATATGTTTATGAGCATAGTATACTGAGACCTGTACATGTATGTATAGGCCCTATCATATTTAATACAATACAGTTATGCACTCCATGCGACTTTTCCGCATTTTAATGTCATTTCTAATTAGATGTTGCACGATTCGACAACAGTCACAGCTGGACCAAGTCAAAGAAGCTCTCCTATTGGCTAGAGCTTCTAGAGCCCAGTGACGTAGAGCCAGAGTTCCAGGAGATGGCGGAGGGCATGGATAACATGAACTTCAACGACTAAAAAGTCTGGAAGAAGAAAGTTAACCTAACAAAAATATGTATTATTTTCATCGGATCGGCTCGAATCAATGACTGTCAATGACTCTACCAGAGTTTTTTTTTATTTTTTAAATGGGAATGAATATCTGGCTGTGATACGAAGCTGTAATAAAGACACATTTTGAGAATTGAGTTGGATGAAATGCATCCACACCTTTAGAATTGATGACTAAATGAAAAAAAGGTACTATTGCAGAAGTCAAAGAAGCAAATTGATGTGACCGAATTATCAACATTTGAGTAAGGAGCTAATGTCAGGAATGAAGTATTGAAATCCACAAACATGTTGTTAAAATCAAAATTGAAATCAGTGCAGTTATTATTATTTAGAATTTATTTGTTGAGTGTTATGATAATTGTTCTCATTACAATTATCATAAGGCTCTCGAAATCTCAGAAATGTAGTGTCAGTGGCGACATGGGATGGGGCACTTTTAAAAATTCAAATATTTTGGAATGTACTATACTCTGTCTCCAGTCTCCCGCCCTTATACGTACCACCACGTACCTCAGTCATCTCCATGAAAAATTATTATGAAAGCTAACTTTCTGTCAATTTGCTATCTCCTCCTCTTTTTCCAACATTTCCTCTACATTCACCTTATCCACCAACCCTCTTTTTAGAAATTCAGTTTCCGCCACTTTAGAACAATATATATTTGCTTCTTTCGACTGTACGATAACAAAGCAATGCATTCCACCACAGACAAAAATGTCGCCTAAACTGATGGACTTTATATTCATAAACTTTTCATATTTCTGAAAAAAAATTTGAGATGGTTCTTTACTTCTTATTCATATTGCAGTCTTATCATCTATAATGGAAGTACATGTACTATATTTTGTTTATGTTTTTCTCGTATAATCGTATCCTGCCGTGGTTGTTAAATCACTGAAATAAAAGTTGCCATCTGTTTACTGGATGTGTCTTTTCTCTCTTTTTTGAGCCCTTTGTCTCTTTGTTTCTAAGTTTTGAGTAACATTTTTTTTTAGTATAGTAAATTTAAATCTCCTCATATACCCCCTCTCTATAGGCCTACTCCCCCCTCTCTCTCCCTTATCCCCACCACTCTGTCGGCATTATGATTGGCAAAATGTAAGCTAACTTCATTGGCCATCACATAGACTCTCCTTCTCCCTCTCCCGTGCATTGGTCCTTTGTGTTGATTAGTCAGCAGGCAAGTTGCTCTTTTGTCGTTTTAATTATACAAAAAGTGCACGGTCCCCCTTTTGAACTTTGATTCCTGTAGATATTATGAGAAGTGGACCTATTACCTGATATTTTTAGATTCTCAATACGTGAAATGTGATAGTAGGTGATCTTTGGCACTGCGACAGATAAAAAAGCTATGTGTTGCAGAGGATCTGGGGTGTTTCACAAAGATTAAGATCGACTCGAATCGCTCTTAACTATGGCAGGCCATTCGTGCCACTGTTTACTTTCATCATCGGTCTCTCAAGGGATGCGCAAATCATTGTCACAAATTTGAAGAATTTACAATTTTTTGTTTTCTTCATCTATGAACTATAAAAAAATTGTAAATTCTGCAGATTTGTGACCATCATTTGGAAAAACCTTTGAGAGACTCCTGGTGAAAGAGAACAGTGGCATGAATGGCCAGCCATAGTTAAGTGTGATTTTAGTCAATCTTATCTTTGAGAAACACCCCCAGGTCCATCACGAGCTTGCTCTGGGACTATCATCCTAAAACAGTGGTGAATGTGTTGATGTTCCCAATGATCATAAGAAACAAGGACTTAAGGAGTAATTAGTTCGGTGAAAGAATCTGATATCATCTACAGAAGAACACGACTTCAGAAAATGAAAAAAACCATTTCTGGTGGGAGGATTTATTTTTAACAGTACATTTATTTGGCGGTATTTTCCGTTATTGTTATCTTTTTATGTTTGTTCATGTAGTTTGCTTTCAGATGTTTTTAGTTCAAAAGTTTAATATTAACAATATTAATCAAGCCTGACATTTCCATGTACTGGAGTGTTTTAAAATGACAAGACGAATCAAAATTTAGACATATGCATGGGTACAGCGGATGTCCGAAGCGGGCAAAAATATGTCACAGCATCGGAGGCATGCCCGTTCGTCCGCTCCATTGACCCTCCCTGCATTTAGGAGATAATAAATCAGTAAATCAATAATAAATCAGTAAAGACTTTGGGGCAGTTCGGGTCAAAGTGTAGCTCATTTTACATGTGGATCTTTAAATGGTGTAATATTTTTCTACTATACACTGAAAGATGCCGTTCAGAAGATGAGCGGTTTTCCAGATAACCTCACCGATATCCAGAAAGAGAAACTGCAGAAGGTACGAATTACGAGTGTCATAATTGTAATCATAGCCGATTTTCTTTTTGTTTTGTTTATTTGTTTGTATACATGTATTATTTATATCAGGGAGTTCTTTATTTGAAACAACTTTAACTTTCAATATTTGATTTTCAAAAAATAATGGGCCTTCTGAAATATATCAATCATGATTTCGAAATCTATAATCATCAGATCATAGCCTATTTTGAGAGAATGATTGTGATCTTAACAATACTTAATAATCTGCTCATTAGATGAAGTTTGTGGGTGCTTCGATATTAAAAAACGAATTAATCAGAATACAGTTAATGTATCTATCGAGCTTTAATAAGAAACAACAAAGAAACCGATCGGTGTTTTTTGGGGTTTTTTTTGTTTTTTTTTTGTTTGTTTTTTTGTTTTTTTAGAAACATGTATGAAATGGAAATTATGCAAGGTACGCAAACATGACGAATCACGCAAGACTAATGTTTCTAGAATCCGGGTGTACAATTAAAACACAAAATATTTCTTTCGTTCATGTGTTCATTAATATCAGTTCAAGGAAAATGTTGCTGACGTTTTGACACCAGAGCATGATAACACTTTATTCTTACGGTTCCTACGAGGTGAGGGCCCCCTTCCCCCACCCCCTCCCCCTCTCTCTTTCCATTCAACAGTCTCGTTTTGCTCGATTCACCCTCTTGTTCTTCATTCCCCTACCTCCCTTTTTCTCATTCTATTTCCCTTTTACACCCTCTTCCTTCCTGCCTCCTCAGTTTTCATTTTCCATCTTTAAAAAAAAATTATGCTCAGCATGGTTGACCATTTGGGAAATAGATTACACTCTAAAATTTTTAGACTTAAATCAGGGACAAATCCTAAATTCATTTAAAAATATCATTCTTATAGCTTTCGAAATCCTTTACCATTTCTCAATCTGAGTTGTCCCTAATAACAATCTGCATAGATTAGTTTCTAATCTCAGATATTTAGAGTGTAACTTATGTGAGTTCATATACATTCTCCCGTTTTAAAAGTAATGACCTTCATGAAAGACAATTTTATGTCATTGGGATATTTTCATAGATATTTTACCAATCAAAAGGCATGTAAAACATTGTAAACGATTTATTTAAGAAAGTCGATTTAAAAGCAGATTAGTTCAATGACCAACTAAGCACTATAGTTGTGCCTTCAAATGCGTTTGTATTTCATTTACAAGCATTTAGCTACTATTTTTATCTGGTCTGGATATAAGAATTAAATAAAAGCTAGTAATAAGCAAAAACTCATTTTTAACATGATAAATGAACGGTAAGTTATATTTTCTCACTACTTTGTTCTCGTTATTTCTTTGTTACTGTTTTATTTCTTTCATTTTTTCTTTTTCTTTTTATATTTCCAGCTAGGAAATTTGATTTAAATAAGACAGAGGTGATGTTCAGAAATGTAAGTATTGTAGATCTTAAGGTGTTGAATCTGACTTTAATGCAGAATAAATCAACAGTAATTAGCCTGTCGGCTTAAATTATGGGCATCGAATGAATTGTTCATTTTTATTGTTTTTAAAGTCAAGCTTCACTCAACTATTCTTTAAGGCTTGTTTGTACAACTTGATAAAAATTAGATCATATAAAGATAGGGCAGACTCCATCCAACGCTCATGCGGCTTGAAATCATTTGACTATTTGATTTACTGCTTCACTTTTGTAATGTAATACATGAGTTGATGAGATTTATAGTGTGTATGATACATTCAGGGAATTAATCCCCATTCCATCCACATAGGCCTACATCATCTTGATATTGATTTGCTCCTACACCCCTTCCCCCTCCATCATGGTTATCAAATTTATCTTAATTGTTCTTTTTATGGGGCTCGAGGAGGGTTAATTTCCCCTCCCCCCCCCCTCTCTCTCTCTCTCTCCTCTCTCTTTCATTCAGTTATGGAAACCATTCAAAACTGATATCCCTCTGCGCCTCGAAAGAGTTCACCGGATCGATGGCACATAATTATAAATGTTGCGTTTATTATCATTGTTATTCCGAAAACATATGTTGAAAATAGAATGTTCTGTAGATATATGTGTATCTCTACGTGACCACCTTTTATGTGACTGCATTTTATTTCTTAAAGCAATGAAATTCATTTTATTTCTTTTCGATTTTTAGGATGTTGTATGGAGAAAGGAGAACAATATCGACACTATTTTGGATTCATTCGTAGTCCCTGAGGTAAATTCTGTCGTTTTCTGATATTTTCTGGTATTTACCTATTTTTCAGTTTCACGACATCAGTACATCACGGAGTACTAACATACCATGTATACATTTTGATATCGAAATTCGATATCAGCATCAAAGATTGAAATTGTGGAGTACGATAAAAACATCTTACTGCATGCCACCCCTTCCTTGAGAGGCTGGAACGTTCGACATTATTTATTCTCAAGAGTTTTCTTTTGAAGTATATGAAACATTTTACATCACCATGTTATCGTATTTTTCCACTCCAAACTTTCTTCAGGCTTTGAAGACTTACTGGTGTGGAGGCGTATCTGGGTTAGATAAGGAGGGCCATGCTGTCTTCATATCCCCAATGGGCAATTTCGACCCCAAAGGTATTCACTGTATCCTTGCTAAGAATAGATTGAAGTTGTAACAGCCACTAACTAAAGTATATTACAGAATACAAGAGCAGCCATATTATGTTGTACTAGATTATACTTATAAGGAACCGTATAAGTAAAAACAACAGCAACAATAAAACAGAACAAACACAAAACTGAAAACACCTTTATACTCTCCGCAAATGATGCAATTATCTTGGAAGCATAATCACTGAAGATGCTGGATGCAAGAAGAAAATTAAGAGAAGGATAGCCATCACATCATTCATGTTATTAGAACCAAAATTATTGAAAAGTCGATAGATATAATGGAACCGAGAGAGAGAGAGAGAGAGAGAGAGAGAGAGAGAGAGAGAGAGAGAGAGAGAGAGAGAGAGAGATGATGATGATGATGATGATGAAAGCAAAGTCTACTGAATTCTGTGTAACATTTCAAGTAGATATTCTTGATAATATGTTAATAACAGTCTTCAAAGGAGGAAGTAACATTTTGATGAGAATAAACATAATTGTTTTATGAACATGAGAATATCAAACATTTCTTTAGTCATGTACCCGCCTCATGTCTTACTTATTCTGAGGTTCTGTACTGTGCACTTCCCCATTTGTCAGTTATAAGCTAGTTCCTATGTATGCATTTCACAGAAGAAATTGTATTCTTGGGCATGATAATCGAACATTTGTTTTGTTATCAATTTCAGGAGTATTGTATTCGGCTAAGACCAGTGATATCCTCAAAACATATGCCCACTCTCTGGAATACCTGATAGACAGCCATAAACGCCTGTCGGAACAGGTAGGCTAATGACTTGAATTACTTCAAAATGAAAAAGAATACGTAATGAAAGAGACTGCGTCTGATCTCCTAGGCGCTGCTATTGGGCATGCAAGGGCCATGTCCCTGTTGATTCATCCATAGATAAGAAAGATCATCCATGGAACTTTGATAGGTACAATCAGGGTACAATCGTGTGATCGTGCGTGAGAGTCACTTTTCAGAAAAATCCCTTTAAAGAGAGTTTAGCCCAGGGATGTCTTCTCACGTAAATCAATGACGAAAGAAAACCAAAATCTTCATATGACCACTTTCTTAAAATTCTACTATCTTTCAACACTGACTGCCATTGTTAATATAACATTTCCTCAGAGAGGACTAAAGTATACTGAGGGATCTTTGATGATCTTTGACATGGAGAACCTTGGGGTACATCATCTATGGAAACCAGGTATAGACATTTTCATTAAGGTGAGTACCACCATCTTAACTTCATTTCGCTGTGACGCATTTTATGCCCCAATTCTATACTTGAACGATATTAAATATGTTTTGAGAGAAGAAAATGATAATTTAAGATTGTTCACAAGGCATGCTCAAAAAGGAAAAGGAAACCGTGGAGAAAGAGAGGGAGAGAGAGAGAGAGGGGGGATATCATATCACTGTACATATTAAAAAAAATACCTCTGAAAGAATAATTTTTGTTCTACTGCATCATATGATTTATGTAATCAATGTGAATGTGGAATTTAAAATGAATATAACTTAAAAACTGAAATAATGCTTTGTTTTGCATGATGTCAGATGGCTGTTCTAGCCGAGCAGCATTACCCTGAGTTGATCTACCGTATGTACATCATTCGTGCCCCCTTGGTCTTTCCGGTGGCATACACCATTTTCAAGCCATTCTTACAGGAGGAAACAAGGAAGAAACTACAGGTCTTAGGAAGTAAGATCAAATTAATCATGCGTTGCTTCTAAATAATAAACATTATGCTGAATATAATCATGACGAATATAAATTCAAAGTATACTTTATGTGGTTGCTGATTACAATATAACCTTGTTGAACGCTACACCTGTAGATCTACGGAACGCGGAGAAGGTATATGGCACGGCACAAGAAATACATAAAAGCACTTAAATTGTAACAATTTTTTTTTACCTTAATCTGTTTTGTTTTATCTAATTTCTGTAACGGCTAGCCCTTCAAGCTTATTATTTTGTTTTCTACCTTCCTTTTTTTCTAGATTGATATCTTTTGTGCTTCATTTTGTTATGCTTAAATTTATGAATTTGAAAATGAAAATAAGTGAATCGAATTTAAATGAATAAAAGTGAATCGAATTTAACTGAATAACCTTTGATGTTCCTTAGGTACATTTTAGTTGGCTTGGATATGCAGATAAAGTTATAAGAATCGATTTTTATTTACCATAATTTCGGTTTTATCCCTAATTCCCAGGTAACTGGAAGGAGGAGTTATTGAAGCAGATAGACCCTGATCAGCTTCCGGTTTACTGGGGAGGAACCAAGACAGATCCTGATGGAAATGAGATGTGTACTTCAGTGGTAATTTTAAGATCTTGAGAACCATAAAACAGTAGCCTATCGTCTGCTTGGAGCCAGAAGGGCGTTGAGTCTGTATAAAATAATATGAGTTAACGCCCTTCTGGCTCTGAAGACGCTATGTTGTAACGAGCTACTGCATTAGTATGATAAGCAAAATCTATAAATTTGTCATATTTAGCCAACCTGGGTAAACATCATTCCAACATTTCTACATTACCTCACCTATTGTCTCTCTCTCTCCCCCCCCCCCCCCTCTCTCTCTCTCAATTTTTGAACACGTGCTACAGAAGGCTAGGGTTTTTCATTTCATTTCATTTCGGTTTATTGGATAAAAAAGACCTTGTAAAAACAGTCGGAAGACTGATACATTCAAAGTTTGTTTTAAGAATAATTTAGAACATTTAGAATGTATCCTGCATAATTGTGGCAGAGTCCCCTCCTCCTGCCCCAAAAGATTCCTGTAGTGGGGTCTGTTATGAAATTCGGATGCAAACACTTCCTTCTGCTAACCAACAACTTGACAGGCAATTTTTGCGATGGTTTACCTAATTTTGTCATGCAAGTTAAATGAGATGTATTCTACCTCCCATGCTGTGATACACGGGTACAGGCGAGGCAGAATCCTCCCCTTCCCCATTAGAGCCTAATCCTGCATTTACTGAAGAATATTTCTATTTTCGGTGCTCGTCAGAGATTTTATTTTTTGTCGTAGTTTTTGTGTCCCCTTTACCGAATCCTTCATGGATACTCCCTTGTATTCATAAAATTCATTCCATCATGTTACCACACATGAATACAGATAAAGATTGGAGGCAAGATACCCACCTCCTATTACCTGAAAGACAAGGAGCCGCCACACGCCTGGGCTACTCATCAGGTGTCGAGAGCAGGCATCGTTGAATTCGAGTATGAGGTCACAAAACCCAACAGCGTCTTCAGGTATATTGAGGTTATAAGTTATTTCATCCTCTCTCTCTCTCTCCCCTCTTGGTCCAATTTGTCTATATCTTTTGCCATCACGTTCTTCTACAACTCTGCTTCTATTCTTGCCTCCATCCTCCATCCCATGGTCCTTCACTCCTCTCTCATAATCCACCCATCTTTCCAGACTATCCAGCTATAGCTACTCTTCTCCTTCCTCTTCCCCCTTTTCCTCATTTTTTTTTTCTGTCGATGCCCCCAATCCTACTTTACTTTGCGAATGCCTTAAAATAAGGAGAGGATCGCGATTAAAATGCGACTGGGGACATGCAATGAGACCGACCCACTTATCCTATGAAAGATGCATTCTCAAATTTACTCATCTGACTTACTTCACTCATTTGCACAGGACGGGGTGTCCCTTTGCCCCTCTATGAGGGATCGTCTGCCATGTTGGTCTGTCATGATTATAACATTTTTTGCAATTGTGCCATAAGAAATCCGCCTTTTTAAGAGTATGGATGCAATTTTGCCATTGCCATTGGGATGCTGTCTCTTGCTGGAAAAATAATCTGTTCGGCATCTAACTTCGCAAGCCCGGAGACAATTTGACAGTTGATAGTTGATTGGTCGTCTGAAAAGAATGGCACTTCAATTTGTCGATTTTTGTCAGTTTTGTATCATAATTGACTTTCTAACCGGCCTTTCTTTTTTTTTTTTTTGCTGATCGGCCTTCTTTTGTAAGACCAGTCCTTCCAAACCAAGATATGAACCAGCCCGTTTGTTTCCATGCGCGAATTCAATAATCTCTCCGAATTTGCAATGTCCCTATCTAAGTAATAGGCATAATACATTGTGCTATAAATGTATACAGCCGAATGTTCGTTTGTCTTGGTACTGCTTGGGTTGGGGAAAGAATTATATAAAACACAGGGAAAACTAACTCCCTTTTTTGGAGGAAAACTTCTTGGTAATCAAATTATTGAAGTTTTGTATGCGAACTGTTTTTGTGACACATCAATAAAGAGAGCGTAATTTGACGTGATCTGTGTCTTGCTCCAATTTGAGCACCTTATACATGTTATAGGTATGAATTTAAGACGGATTGCAATGATATCAAGTTCGGCTTCGAACACGTGGACGCTCAGGGCAAGAGAAGGGCCATCTTGAAACTAGAAAAGTACAACAGTCACATGGTACCAGAGAATGGAGAAATCATGATCACTGAACCTGGCAAATGTAAGTATAGCCCCAAATATTCACCCTGGTCTGGTTTCCCTCGGCATTTAGCCCATAGAATAATTACAAAATACAAATCGGGGTGATAAATCTATCCGATGTGAAAGGAATTGTACACTTTTGTACTTGTTCATAAACGGAACATTATGTTTTTTTAAATTATTCATTTTGTCCGACACAATTTTGATATTTTATTCAAGTTTGAAGAGCAGGATGGGGATTAAAGTCATGCACGTTACAATTTTGAATACTCATAATGAACGAATAACTGGCATAATATTGCTGATAATTATATTTTCTGGTTTGAGGATTGTTAAATCTTAAGTATAAAAATAGGGAAAATCGTTTACTCACCTTCCTCTTCCTTCTCTCTCTCTCTCTCTCTCTCTCTCTCTCTCTTTTCTGCAGATGTGGTAACATTTGACAACAGTCACAGCTGGATCCAATCGAAGAAGCTCTCCTACTGGCTGGAGCTTCTAGAACCCAGTGACGTCATATAGACATACAGCCCGAATAGCGAGAGATACAATTATTAAGGATGAAAAAACGGACCTACTACCTCTGTATGTTCTAAAGTTTCATACATCTCATCATGGAAAGAGAATACTGTATATTAGTGTTGAGGCATTAGTCAAAGACACATCTAGGGATATCCATTTTATGAAGTATAATCGGACAAAAGTCTGTCATATTCCAGCCTGTCATGGAGTGTGCCTTATTAAAGAAAAAAGGCTGTGTGATGAAAGCCCTCAAGAAGATTTAGAAAGATTATGTAAACCTTTACGAAATTTGATGCAGAATTTCTCGTTTGAGATTTTCTTCTATCCTTATAAACATGCTCCCTCTCTCTTCCTCTCCCTCTGTTGTACCCCATACCCCTGCTCTTTCCCATTCAGAAATGGATCAGCCCTGATCATTATTCATTCAGGGCCTAAATAGGCGTCCACGGTGCATTCTATGATATGTTGAAGCATTCTTTAAAAAGTAGAGTAAATATTTATGAAGCATCGTCATCACTCGGGGAGAGAATATTCCTAAATGAACAAAAACATTTAATGCTCCTGTCAGCTTGAAAGTTGATCTTGTTGGCTTTAAGTGGGAAAAGTCAGACCTATTTCCTTAGAATTGCCTCTGCCGAAAAATAATTTGAGGTATGCGTAGGTTCCCCGATATAGCAGCAATGAACAAAGAGAAAAATATTTGATTGTTGGAGTTATTGATAACGGGTATAGCGTGGTATTTATATAGGCCAAGTTTGAAATAGATTAACAAAGGCTCTAAATAACAAGTAATTCCTGATATAGCATCACTGATGAGTTCAGTAAGGTCTCTGTATATAGAGTTTATACTTATGGGCAATTCCACAGTAACTGATGTTACCAAGATATAGATCTAGTGGTATTTTAGTTTTGTGAATGACACTTCTTTCGGCTTTTAATTACTATAGATAAATAAGTTAGTAATAGGGAAGAAACACATGGACAGTTTTGGTCTCAAACTGCATTTCTTATCACACAGCAAGGGAAAATGTGTCGGTAACTGACGTTACGCAAAAAGGACATGGAAAATAATCGTGTAGAATCAAATTTATATATCTCGTGTCTCAGACTTGTAAGGATTATGTAATTCATTTCACATTACACCTAGGTTCCTGAGAAGAGATGTGCAAAATAATGAGCAATTTGAATAATCTGTTAATAGTGCCATGAAAAATTTACTGAAGACATGTTGGTAACTGACGTCACGTAACTGACGTTACGCTTAAATTCAGCAAAGGTTTTGCACATTTCCATTAGTGTTTCATTCATTAACTACCCAAAATCTGTTAAAGTAATCCATTAAAATCAATTAAATGAATAAAGATCTGAGAATAATGACTAAATATAAGAATAAGACGCATTTAAAGCACATTTCCCTGACCATAGTACCGTATGTGCAAATTTTTTGTTTGTTTATGTTATTCTCCGTGGGAAGGTCGAATTGCAAATTTTTAATTCTTAAATGTTTATTTGTAACAAAAAGAAGACTCTGTAGTAATTTTAGATTTCTATTTGGAATTAAGAGGGCACAGTGCGACTTCAAATTTTGAGCTCTGTGTCCCATATGTCGTAGAATTGCCCTTTAATATGTAAAGAAGGGAAAAACCCTGCTAAACCATTGAATGAAAAAAAAAAAAAAAACATTTTGCAAGGGGTTGTAGTGTATGATGATAAGAAAAACAGAATAAACAAAACTTCGAAGCAAAAAGTGGAGCTAAATCATGGTCAATTTAGAAAAAAAAGAGGGAAAGTGATTTTGTAATAAAAAGTAGGATGTGGTAAATCTGTAGCTCCATAGCTTAGTGGTAGTTTTAATGTATGATTTTAAACTATACCCTTTCACATTTTACATGGTTTCGAATGTGATACTTCATTGCTTGGCACAGAGTTTGAGAAAAAGAAAAATTTTCTTTAAAAATTGTTCATCTGTTTAGTGGTAAAGTGGTAGTTTATTGGTAAGACAGAGAGAGAGAGAGAGAGAGAGAGAGAGAGAGAGGGGGGGGGGGAATGGGGAGACAATGTAGAGAGAATGAGTAGAATAAGATGGGGATTGAGGAGTGACAGAGAGAGAGAGAGAGATAGTTAGAGAGATACTAATGTAAAATGCAAGAAAGATGAAGAGTTAAAATACATGGACAGACAACAGAGAAATAGAAATGGAGGGAGAAAAAGAAAAAAAGAAAGAGAGAGAGAGATAGAGAGAGAGGGGGGAGGGGAGAAAGATAAAATTCTAATCCGATAGTATGGGGTATACTTTCCTTCAAGAAATAGCCATCATTGAATGTGATGTATTCCATTTTGATTCAAGCAGAGTGACTAGACATTCCGTATTTCAACCTTTTGTCCTCCTCCTCCTACTCTGTATTGGTAAACACTGAAAGTAGCACCAGCGACCAACTCCCAACTCAAACATTTGCAGGAATATTAACAACCTGAACAAACTAAAACGGTATTTTTCAGTATATGTAAAGATTTTATTTATTGATCATAAACATTTACTTATTAATTCACATTGACAAGGACTCCAACATAAAATGTACAATTTTTTATCCTTCAAAATATTTGAGGTAACCAGAGTGTGATGCCTCATACCATTATGAGGAGCTGCTTTCATAGGGTAACATCACAAAAACTATGTGTTAAAAGCTCTATAGCTGCCGGCAAGTTAGGTTATTTTTTCTGCTTTCAGTGAAACTTCCTATCCATCCTTGCTTTCCATGAGACTGTGTTGTACAGAGTCTGGAGAATATAAACTGAACTCCTACCACTCCTGTATTTTCCAGGAATTAGTCGGTCTGTTCCCTAAGCAGAATACACTATTTTCACTGTGAGATGAGATTCTATGGAAAAGTGTTTATTCATAGGACTTCTGACAGACACATCTGGGTTGGGATACCAGCACTCGCTTTCCTTTGCAAAACACAGACTTTAAATTTGCCACTCTCCAACCAGATAATCAAGATGATTGTGCTATGCACAAAGGCATCTTGGATTCATCCAAGTGCATCCTAGTGGTGCTGTAGCATCTAAAAAGTGTGTGCCTCGTAAAGTGGAAAACCACACTCGTACATCTACCATGCCTAAATAAATATAATAATTTACTAAATACTACACAGCCCAGGAACTTTTGAGGTTGTAGTGTTTATTCTGTAAAGATACAAGAATAAGGGCGTCTAATTGGCCTAAGTAGCCCAAGGAAGCTTTAACATAGTGAAATATAAGTGGCATGAAGAGGTGCATCCTGAAAGCAAAATGCATATTGTTGTGATTATCATCTGTATTCTGGACAGGTCTTTTTGTGCCACTCTCTTTCACTATTAAAGCACCCTATAAAAGTGTATGTTCTAGCATGGTATGTACAGTCAACCTATCAGCCCCGGGAAAAGAGAAACGGTGGTGTATATTGTGAGGACTATTTCAACATGTCTGACTTCTCTTTCATATTTCATAAATACATCAGGTTTGGGGTGTAAAGTACAGAAAGATTTAGAGCCTAAAAAATATTTGTCTTATTTGAAATGAAATTCATGACAAACATTCCACAAAATTATAAACAAATAATAACAAAGAAGGTAGTATCCACCCTCCATATTTTAGAAGTTCACAATACATCTTTTAAATACTATCTATTACAATAAAATAGCCTAGGGATATACATTAATCAAATTGTTATATAGCAACTTCAGTATATTATGATTTTGTATTTATGTCATATCTTAATATCTGACTATATCAGAGAAACAAGATAAATAAAATGACTGTAAATTGTCAGACAAACTTCTGCTGTTCTACAGTCATTATGGACAAAGGTATAAATCAATAAAATGCATTTAATTCTTTGATTTCCTTTCTCATTCCTTCTTTGCAGTCTTCATACTATTCAGCAGCTGTTTAGTTACAACATGCAAATCAAACAGCTGCTGTTTAATTAAGAAGTGCAAATTGCAATAAAAAAAACACCAAAAAAAAAAAAAAAAACATAAAAAAGGACATGCAAATTGATTAGCACACTTTATCCTGGAGGAGAAGCTAATGAATCGCTGGAGAATTTGGAAAGAGAAAGAAAGAAAAGAAAAGAAAAGAAAGAAAAAAAAAAAAACATTTTTTTGGATTAAATCTAGACAAGAAGAAGAGGCATAAATACAACAGCATAATAAAATTAGATTGAGAGCAGGAAGGGTATTCAGTTCATGTCGAACTGAATGCCCTTCTGGTTCTAAAGTGACCATGTGGCCTGATACTAACTAATAATGTACATAGAAAGGATTAGATTTCAGCCCTATTTTGTCCTTGTTTTTGTGCGTAGCTTCTTTCCGTCTCCCTTGAAAGCCTCAAATGAGTCTGGTTCATCCTGTGATAGTAAGAACAGAAGAAGAAGATGGAGAATGTTAGAAAGGATGAGAGAATACATGTTCCTATAGAATTTAACCTTTCAGAACTGTAAGGATCTTGTAAAGAAAATTTTAGGCTGTGCACCATTAGATATACATTCTACCATCATTTGCAAAAGTTTGACACTTCTCTTCCAAAATGCAATAACTCAAATAAAGAAAAAGTTAAACATATTTTCAGACATATATCAATTTCATTGCATTCATATGGGCAGATACCATTACTCTTGTGCTACTAACCACTGCAGTAAACATGTTATGTAATCATTCAATGACACAAAAGAATGTATTCCAAATTATAATTTGAAATACCCACAAAATCCCAGATCCAGACGGTCTTAAACTTTTGCAAATGATGGTATAAAACCACCTGTCCTCGGTGGGTAGGGCATTATGGATAATCTCCCAATGATATGATAAATCAGATTTTCCTATTCTTTCCTTCTCTCTCTCTCTCTTGGCTTCTTTACTGTTTTATAAATCATGACATTTCATAAACTCTAAAAAACACCTACAGCAGTAAAAACATTTGTTTCATCTTCCCACTTCTTATACCATCATCTACTAACTTACACCCCCACACCATTAACCAAAAATTCTAAAAATATATTAATTCATCATATATTACATGCATATATTTGTTGAAACGGATATATTAATACACAGACTGCAATCAAAGGTTGAATTTCACACAAAACTTACAGTGCCTACTCCATTGCTGGCTGCTGTAGGTCGTATTCTCCTGATAAAGGTCAATGTACCTCTCTTGTAATCATAGTTAGGGATGCCTCTGCATGGTGATGAACAACAGAAGGATTTCATAAACAGTTGAATGTACTAGCAGTATGTTTAAACGCATACAGTTTAAGGCAAACTACTACATGCACAAACCTTAGCAAATTCTGAAACACATGTAATATAGAGCTAAATAACATCTAAAACTAATATTCCTAACAAAAATAACAATATCCTGTAAAGCGTACCAGTACTATAATCTCGCCTTTAATATTTGGTGATTCTATAGGCGATCTAGTATTCAAAATATCGATTCATTTATCCTTGGTCAAGGGTGGCAAATAGAGACATATTTTGGACATTAATACCAATTGAAATTCAAGTGAATGAAATGCAATACTAGTACTATATCCCCAAATAGCTCTTCTCCGTTCCATTTTTTAAGCAAAGTAATGATAACAATGTATTTACTGATATAGCACAGTTTCCATACCTAAGCTCAAATGCACTTGACAATGATGTTATCAACAGAACAGGAGAGTTTTGTGAACAAGGCAATAGCCATAATGTGTCTTGCCACGTTCATGTGCAATCATTCTTGCAGGTAAATAGTAACATTTGACCTCATTTGACCTTTTACCCCAATTAACACTGAGGTCCCTGTAAGCCATCTATCATCCAAGTTTGGTTACAAATGGGCAAATGGTCTCAAAGTTATTCAAGTTTCATAAGCGTTATGGATGGAGGACGCCACTTAGGCCCTCTTAGACTCGCTCCACCTCAGTGGCTCGACAAAAAACACAGCACAAAATATATCAACATTTAATTACCTTCACTGCAAGATTACATGCTTTTTGAATGGTTTTGAATGAGGTGACTAAGTTTATAATACCTACCTTTGTGGGATATCTTCAGGAGGAATGACTGGTTTGTAATCAACATTCTTTTTCTTGCCATCTAACCTATGACCCTCTCCTTGGAATGCCTGGATGACAGAGATAACAGAAAAAAGTCAAAATGGTGATATAAATCTAGTTCAAAATGCTTGAAAAGGAATATATAAAACTGTTTCAGTCAAAAAGATTGTATTTGAGAATGTTCCTCTTTCATAGTCTGTTGTTTTCTGATCAGTATCTCATTAACCTGTTGGACATTAAGCCGAAGATAACTTGGGCTATGGTCTATGGAAATGCGTGTAATACTGAAATCACATCATGCTCAACAGGTTAATGCAATGGGGGTCATATTTATCAACATGATTACAATAAACGATACACATGGAGACAAGGAATCTGAGAGACAAAATACTTATAGGAGACTTGAGGAGAAAATACTTACCCTAAATTTATTTGTATCGATGTATTGTGAATAATCTGTGTTGTCTACCTGCATTTCCTGTACAAAACACAGAGAATACTGGCATGAGTCGTAATTGATTATGGTGATGCATTGATTGGGGGGGGGGCAAAAACATGGAGCAGCGCAAGGAAGAATTTCTACATGAAACTATGCAGAAAATTATATGCTCCAAATGGCAAAAACAAAATCTGAAAACACATCCAAATTTCTGATCAAAAATCAAGAAAAAACATTCCTGATACCTCTAGCCTTTTCATGCCCATCCCATCACTTCCTTTAAACGCAAAAACCATATTTCATCTAAAAATTTAAAATTCTATATAAACATACAACATGTCTATCACCAATATTATTCATAATCAACTTAAGGTACACATTACATAGCACTTGAACATTGACAAAGAATCAGCTCTAATACATAAGTCTTGCATTCTACCGTAGTTGTGATGTAATTTCATACAATAATTCTATTGAAATATTCATCAAAATATTCTTTTGTAGAATTGTGTTGTGATCCAAAGAATTTACCTCATTGTGATGTTCACTGGCCTTTGGTACTTTGGGTTCTACGTAGTCAACTGGTGGGGCAAACTCAACCTGAAATATAAAATTAGAAAAAAAAAGAGAGAAGGAAAGTATACTTTAATATCATAACTGTTTGATATAATTGAAGTTAATAATTAATAATTAGATAATAATTAAAGTTAATGCATGTACCTGGCATGTACATCAAAACATTACACTTATTCAGAATTTTCCTGTATTATGTACAGGACTGACTTTGAGATTATTTGTAAAAGAGCAACAACAAAAATGAGCAAGTTTCCACAAGTTTAATCTCACACTGGCCCCCATTTACAAGTGTATAAAACCATGGACCTAATAGACATGGACATTCATCATTTTGTTAATGAATTCAAGCACATGTCCCTAACAAAGCCGTCTCAATAACATTCTGGGGCCCGTTGCATAAAACTTACTATAATAGTAACTTTGCTATCAATGGCAATTTCCATGGAAACCTTGAATCTGATTGGCTGTTGAGCATTGTTACCATGGTAGTTACATTGATAGCAAAGTTACTATTATAGTAAGTTTTATGCAATGGATCCCTGTACATGTTTCTCCACTTTGACCTCATGAGGGTCACCGCCAATTAGCCAGAGAGAAGCAAGGCAGTGATTTGACATAGTGTATAAACTATAGAAGATAATAAATCGCTTAAATCATGGAAAGTCAGTGTGCAGTTCCGGTTTATAATCGGAAATCGCTGTTTCTTATGTTTTATTTTGAAAAATGTCTTGATATTGCAAGATAGAGGTTATATTTTGATTGATTGTTTGTGATTAAAAATCCTGTTTTGTGCATTTTCCTCATGATATTCCAGAGTTATGATGCATAAGGCTCATTTCTGATTGTTATATAAGGTTATATGGGAGTGTGAAAGTGAGCGGATCAGTAATAATAAATTTCATATCACAAAAATCATCTGCTTTTCAACTTCGCTGCTCCCCATCAGAAGTGTTTTGATTAAGACATATTCTGAAAAAGCAGACACCTGCTAAACATAACCCAAGTGAGGGAAACTGCTCCTTTGTCAGTGAGCGAACATGCTCACACCATCATAATTGTGCAAACACCTGAATTTTCTCATTAAGATGCACATAATTAGAAGGCGGTGACGATCATCGGCTCAAAGGAAGGCTCCCGTTAACACTCCATTTCTAGTAGTTCCATGATAAAACTGATTGTCCTGTACTCATTCACTGAAAGAGAGATGGCCAAACCATGCGTGTGTGTATACAGAAGGCTTTGACTGTACTTACACTCATATCACATTCAATAATTGATACAGCATCACTGGGCTTGGTCTCCAGAACCTCCAGCTCATAGATCTAAGAAAGTAACAAAACAAACAACAAATTACTTTTATATTCTAAACATAACAATTCATAGGCATACTTGTCACTAAAACCCACAATTCATTTGATTTAAAACATAGTATATCTGGGTATGAAAATAATAGAGTTGAAGATGGACCATATAGCCATTATTGAGATATGTATTACCTAATAATCAACAATGTTGTTCCTTCATCATCTAAATTTACATGTATCATGAAAAAAAAAATCATCAATAATGTTGTTTACAAAACAGAATACATGTATAAGCAACTCAATTTACTCAGAAGTGTCATCACTGTCACATTACAGAGTTGCCAATATGAGGTTATAAGAGATAAATTAACATGTACCTTATCATTATATTTGATGGCAACCATATCTCCTTTGGTGAGGCAGGCAAACCCTCTAAGGACATTCTCCAGACTGTTGAATTATTCAGGTTCAGGAAAAGTCCTTACATTGCTCATTATTAAAATACATCTTCTTAAACAGAATGCATACTTTTCAAGCATATCAGGACTTGACACTAGCAGGCAAGAGGACACAGCAGCACCTAAAATCTAGGTCCAAAGCCTCAAAATGTCAATTTTACTAAGAACTCAATGCATACAGACCATAAAATTTCCAGTGAAAACTGGCAGCATGGAGTCATGTGTATTTACAGTGAAGCGCTATTATAGAGTACAGTTATAAGAAACTCTCCCTGACACAAGGTAATTTTTGTGATTTCTACTTCTTTGTATATCCCCCCATAAACAAGGTATTGATATAAAGGTGAATTCCTTGATCTGAAGGAGTTTACTATTACAAGGTTCCACTCTACTACACCACTGAATATAAATTAACTGATGCCTTTGAAATATTTGGTAAATTGAAGTATCATAATTCTAAAGAGTGACATAATGATCCATCAAATTCATTCTATTATTCTACTCTCATTAAAGGGTAAGTCTACCCTAGAAATTTCACTGTTTCAATAAAAGGAGATAAATTTGAACAGTATTTAAAAAAAGAAATGAGCAAAATCAGTCAAAGAATAAGAAAATTACACTCATTTACATTTTCTAGTAAACTACTCTCGGCTCTGCAAATTGGCAACACTGATGACATCATATGCGAGCAGGTCTCCATTCACTTTGTACATGAAATTTAACTTTTTCTCAATTTTCTTGGAAGTTACACATTTTGTAACTCCCATAGTCAATATATGTTCAGAAGAATTGCTTTTTACATAACATACTTTGACTATGGGGTGAGAAAATGTGTAACTTCCAAAAAAATTGAGGAAATGTGAAATTTCATGTACAAAGTGAATGGAGACCTGCTCACATATGATGTCATCAGTGTTGCCAATTTGCAGAGCCGAGAATAATTTACTAGAAAATGTAAATGAGTGTAATTTTCTTATTCTTTGACCGATTTTGCTCATTTCTTTTTAAAATGCTGTTCAAATTTATCTCTTTTTATTGAAATAGTGAAATTTCTAGGGTGGACTTTCCCTTTGAATTAAATCTGAATGAAATGAAGAAAAGGATACACTGCTTTTGGATTTGAGATGTCTAGGAATTCAACAGACTGTGGCTGAAACTTGGAGTATGTCGCTACAGGCAAACCATTGGTTTCAACTTGTATGTTCAACATATCACCCTCATCAAGAAGCAAGTTCTGCATCATCTGCATTAATAAAAAAAACAAAAAAACAATAGCAACATGGAAACATTTCTAACATCAGGGCCCTGTTTCATAAAACGTGTTAATGAGTAATAACTGTAACATTTCTATGATAAATTTGCTCTCAACCATCAGATCTATGCAAAGATTTCAGCAGCTTATAACAGTTATTGCATCGTTATTGATAACAAGTTTTAAGAAACGGGGCCATGGAGAAAGAAGGCAATTCACTTCATACACAAAAGAAAAACGGTATCTTATCTGTCAACAGTTATAAATCAAACAAAAAACTGCAGGGTTAACAATGTCAACAAAATAAGAGATTCAAGTATAAATCAAATTCATACAACTGTCATTACTCGGAAAAGTATTTAAAGTTAAAATTTCAATTAAAATTTCAACCATTATTATCAATACTGCTATTACTATCATTATGACCATCACCATCAATATTTAACCCTGCAGTGGATCTTGATTTCATACAACCATTAACTTACCCAATATGGCAGAAAGACTTTGCCTTCATCAGCCACAAACTCCAAAACTCCACAGTGTGTAGTCCTATTGCCTTTCTTGTTTGTCAGCTTGAACAACATGGGGTACTCAATATGAAGGCGTGCTGTTTGAAGTACAGAGATAACAGAGGTAAGATTTCAGGTTTCACAGAATTAACACAGGAGTTCAGGATTGATGAAGGTAAAAATACATTCATAATGAAAATTTCAATCAATAATGAACATGCAATGCAATTTCATTTTATTTTGGATTCATAAAGGTTTCTTTTCCTGAGGTTGTATAGTCAACATGTAAACATACTTACTTTAAAAATTCCTGCTAGTTCTTGCAAAATTAATGAAACATCTTCAAAACAGAAATACTATTAAATGCTTGAAATGAGGATATTGACCAGGTTCTTTTGAAATAAAGCTTAAACTGGATCTGGAGAAAGCTGGAAGTAAATTTCTACATACAAACATTCATTTATAACAGTTCATTGTTAGAGAATAATAACAAACAAAAAAAAATCTAAAAGCAAAACAAGTCTTTGATTCTATCTCATAAAACAATAAGTGTACTTACATAAAGTATCCAGGGCAGAAGGTGGCATTATAACTGTAAAGAGAAAGTTTGCAGACAATAAGTTACTATAGTATTCTAAAATCACTGTTTTATTTTTGTTTTTGTTTTTGTTGTAGCACTAATAACACTAGTAACATTAATAACAGTAGTACTACATGTATGTAGTATTCTAAAATTATTGAGTTTTAAGCACTAATAACACTAGTAACAGTAGTAACAGCACATATTACAAATAACCTGCGATGATGTAGAGGGAAAGCCTTGATCGCCAAATGTCTGGAACAGACAAGGCACCTAGCAAGCAACATTTCATAAAATGAACTAAAAATACTCAGATTACTCTATCACTGACAAATATTACAACCTCAGCAGCAGCACACAGGAAATAGAAGCATTATGAATATGCATCCTTCATCACTTACAGAAATCTACCTTCTCTATGAGAGCCAAAATATACTGGTTGACTGTTCCAACACAAATTTCAGTTTAAAAAATCCAACACTCTCAATGCATTAAGTGAAAAGATTAGATGATACATCACCTAAGAACTTTCACTGAGGATAATAAATAAAGAAAAAAAAAATTACAACAGTACAGCTGTACCAGTTGCAAACTTGTTGCATTTTACTGAGATGCCTAAAAAAAAAGAATCCATTAGAGTAAGTCTTGAACAATAAATGGAAGTGAAACATCAAAGAGTGGAGGTACTACCAAGTATCTACTCACTTTTTCCACCTCTCTCTACATCTTCTCTGTAAGCCCCTGCAAGCATGGATACGGAGAAACATCGGTATTGTGTCTTGAATTGGTTGGGGAAGGAGGCAAATGAGTTGAATCCAAACTGTAGGAAGAAAACCATGAAAAGATAGATGTTGATTGATTGCTTAAATAACTAAGGAGTCATGTGAATCAATGGCACCACCAATTGACAAAGGTGCTTGAGATACACCATGTACCATTGCCATTGGTTAGGGTTTATGTAACTGCACATTACTGATAAAAAGCTGATCAGCGGAACGAATATGTCAGTAAGTGACAACATGTGATACTTTCATAAAAGTTTTATTAAAAATTCATTGAAGAGGACAAAGTCATTAAAGTTAGATCTACCCATTTCATGACTGATGCAATGCGGGAACTCTACCGAGCAGTAATGGACCCCGGGGCCAGGCTAGGGTTTAAGGAAAAACTACAAAACAAAATCACACCATATTCAACATAATCAGTATTCTGCAATTAAGCATTTAAATCAAAAAGACTTATTTGACTGAATAAAACAAGAAAAAAAGTCAATAAAGTTAGAGGGTCTATATCCCGGGGGGGGGGGGGGGGGGGGCTTTGGAACGGGCTTGTTGTGAAAAGGAGGGTCTTCGGAACTACAAATGTTTGTGAAAATAGGAGTCATTGGAACTGTTCGCCTGCGTGTGAGTGCGTATGTATCCCTATGGAACAGTCATACGTGCATGCAGGTAGCCCGGCGGCACGGGCGCCGGATGCGCTCGCGCAGAGGCGATGGTCGGACAGCGCTCTCCGGGCCGCTTTTCATCAAAAATGCAGCTCATTGTAGTGGATCAATGCGGCCGGAACGGCGAAACGAAAAACATGCGGAGCTTTGGAACAGATTTCTTTCTTCTTTTTTCTTGATAAGAAGAAAATGCTATGCTTTGGAAAGGAAATTTGAGTGTAAAAATGGGGGTCTTCTCTGCGGCACATACCAACCACACATTATATACTGAGTGCCCCCCCCCCCCCCCCCGGGTCTATTTATACTGTGTCCTAATAAGCAAACTTTGGGGGCAGAAAAAAAAAAATTACATAAAAAAAAGTGAAGAAAATCTCCAGGAAATCATGTCATTTGTAAATCAGTGGTATCGAATCAGAAATAAACCACGCCCAAGCCCCCCCCCCCCCCCCATCAGTACACCATTGTACATTATAAACATAGATAATAGACCTATAATATATAAACACTCCACATCATTCAACAACAACGTCCTCCTCACAATATTGCGCAATCCTCATCTTCCTGCATGCAAATCATGATGACTCTACACAAATGTCACTTGTCATTATCGCCGTCCACATCCACATAGCCTCCATTGCATTACTCTCTTCTTCCACCACAATATCACATGATTACACTCAAAATTAAAGATTAAATGTGTACTAACCATGATGGTAAATATGGTATTTCCCCCGATATTCGTGGCAAACTAAGGCGCTGCTGGATTTCTTGTTGTTGTGATAGCGCCTCGATCGATCGATTTTAGTTAGCGGTAAAAAAATTGGAAGGGTAAAAACAATTATAATTGCCAATCTAAAACTAGCTTTGGTGTTGAAAGGTGCAATAATTTTGATAATGATTTCAGATCAAATGTATTACCATTATAATGAAATATTGAAAAACTAGAAGAATCAATTTTCTGAAATGTATCTAAACAGATAAAAGTTTTTATTTAGAAAATAGCTTAGATTTAAATATTGTGGGAGCAGTGATCGGAGGAAGAAAACATTCTAACGTTAGTGAACCAAAACAAAAAAAAAGTAACACATAGGCCTAACTGTTAGGCCTAGTTATGAAAATATGAAAGGTAAAACTTAAATTCTGTAAAATTAAAAATAAATGGAAATTAAGAAATCCAAACGAAGCAAATCAATTTCACTTCTTTAAATTGTCAACTCGGTCAGCGAAGCTGTTCAACGATAATACTGTTCAACAACTTCAGTATTTCACCTTTTGACCTCGTATCGCGGGAAAAATGAATTAAATGAAAGGCTCTCTTGTCGACAAATCTGTACCTTTTGTATCTCTCATATAGAGAAATAATGTTTATTACAGATATAAGGACACAGTTCTATGATGTTATTCTACACCATGTAAGTAGATTATCTTGTCACAATTTTACCACGGTTATTTTCTCTTGCTGTTATTGTTAAATAGTTGATGATTCGGTCCCACGCGTGCTAATCCATGTTAGTGAGATTTTGTAAGTAGGCACAAAAATCTTTCTTGACTCACAGTCACACCCATGATAGGGCCAAACTTGCTTCTAAAGAGCAATGTTGGGCAAACCCGGAGAACAGGGGCCAGATCGTGCCGCTGTATTTAGAAATAGGCCTAGACCTAGGCCTAATTCAGGGTTCTCACTTGGAAAGAATCCACACACGGTTCCCCCTCCGCGTAAAGCGCGGAAAGCTTCAGAAGTGTTACAAAATAACTCTTAAAGGCATTGGCTAACTTTGTGAGTAGCTGATTTAAAAAATTCTCAAACTAAGATGAAACATGTGTATGACTACTTGTATTTGTACTCAAAAACCCTGAAACCAACCATAATTTGGAATGAAAAAGTGTAAGTTAAACTTAAGTTTGACGCAAACAGCGATTTTATTATCCTTCGTCTCACGAGACAATCACTAAGAGGACCACTTTGCTTGAATTTGAAAATGTGCCTCTCGCCGTGTGATACGCCAATACACACAGTACGGTAAGGTGAGTCATACACCCATGCGCACTCCTTATGTCTATTCTGTGTAACCGACCCTCGTATATTTTTCAAACATCCTGAACATTGGTTCACATTTTTGATATTTAAAAATACTTCCTGTGGATATTATACTTTGAAACTTTCAGACTGGTATTTTTACACTATAACCCGTATGTTTATCCCATTTTCAAGTAAAAAAACAAGATTTTTAAAAAATCATAACAATGTTAACCAATGTCTTTAAAGTTAGGTCTGTGGCATTCATTATAACTGTTAGGAATATATACTTAATAATTTTTTTTGCACTTGTTGCCACGCATGTTGCAGCAATGGTTCTTTTATGTCTCAAATCCTGCAGGCATGGTATCGGAACCATGGGTGTTACTGTTATTAACCCTACAGGGCTCCGCCATGAAGCGGCGGAGCCCTACGCTCATCTATTGACAGCGCCGCAAAATGTCGGTTTGGTTCGCTTATTTTTATAAATAGGGTTTATATGTCTAAAAAGAAAAATTTGTGCTTATATGGTCTCACCAACTCTTTGGCCAACCAGCAAACCCTCTGAGACTGAAATCCTCTTCTGAAAATGTTTTGGAAGAAAAAAGACATGATTTTCTTGTCCTATGAAAATAATCCGTGTTGTAGCATCCATTTTACAAATCGAAAATCAACGTGTGCATGAGCAGAGCAATATGAATATTCACATTTTAGAGCGCAGTTTGTTCAAAATTATTGAATATGCATGAAGACATCGCGACATATGGATTGAGCCGCACAGCTAGCTAGCTAGCGTGCTCTGCACTTTGAGATATGCATATTCAGCGATACGTGAATAGCTACTGTGCATGTGCGGCTCAATCCATGTCGCGATGTCTTCATGCATATTCAATAATTTTGAACGAACCCGGTAGGGTTCGGGTGTTATGTACTGGCGAGAACAATGGGCCTATTTGTGTGCAAGCAAATGTAGCCCAGCGGCAGCGACTATCTGCACAACAAGATTCAGTGGTGAAACATTTGTGAGTTTGACAACATTTCTGGCCAAAATCAAAATAATTTTCATCAAATAACCAAAAAAATCTGAAAGCCGAGAGGACAATGTAATGTATCAGAACATAACTAGGCCTACCTGATTAAACATATTTGAAAGTCATTTTGAACTTGATTATTGACTTGACACATAGATCTACCTTGAGTTTCGGCTGTCTCTGTCGATCTCTGCACTGTATAAATGGCACGTGTGTGCCAGCCGGCACACAACAACAAAAGCGGCCCCACTCACACTAGTGCTCGGTTATGCATTATACAAGAATTTTTCCACAAGTATTTCAAGCAAGATTTGATTTTTATTCACAGAGGGTGCTTGTCTTGGTAGCCAATGATGTTGATGCGATATGTGCATGTAAGATCCTTCAAACGTTACTCCAATGGGATCATGTCCAGTACACCTTGGTTCCTGTATCAGGAAAGGATGATGTAGAACAAGCATTTCTGGAGCACTCTGAGCAGGTAAGTCATCCAGTGATCAAACACATTCTCTGATGATTTTTGCTCCAGATTTTTTTATTATCACAGATGTAAGGAGAAGGTTTAGTTTTCAAGTACCATTCATTTTGGGTTAAACTTATAGGCAGGGGATTATGGTTAGATTAGGATAGATTAGATGATTTGGATGGATACTGAGTTATACTTAAGAATTGGACTACTACAAATAAGAGCATGTGTTGTACTATCAAGTTGCTTGTTAGCATATGATAAATAATTTTTAGCAGGCCCAGCTGCGGAGCAAGTGGTGGGAAGTGATTTATGTCTTGTTACTTTGTTGATAGATTGGCATTTTTATCATTTCAGTATTCTTTTTTTTTTTTTTCAATCACATATTATGAAATCATAGTTATCAGTGAAAAATATGGAATGAATATAAACATGCACATCTTTTTAGTGGTCAATATCCAAGTCAGCATCACGGAATAATCATAAGAGCTGCATTTTTGTTTTGTTTTTCTTTGTTTGTTTTTTCTCAGCTCAAGTACGTTGTGCTCATTAACTGTGGTGGCACAGTTAATCTTCTGGAATCCTTACAGCCTGATGAGAATGTAGTCTTCTTCATCTGTGACAGTCATAGACCCCTTCATCTCTGGAACATCTACAATGAAACTCAGGTCAGTTCTCTGAAACTATGCCATTCCAAACTGCCTTGGACAGGATTGTACACTAAAAGCCAGAAGGAATGATTGCCATCAATTAAAGAAGCGCTGACATCCTCCTGGTTGTTAACAAATGATATAGTGACAAAGTGACATATGAATTCAGTTGTTTTTAGTAACAATAATAATAATAATGATAATCATAATAATAATAATGGTGAAGACTTGTAGAGCACACACACACCATTCAAGGACACTCATGGTCAAGATGATTCTACGATAATTACCCTTGGACTATCACCCTCTGGATACCGATTACTCTCATGAATAACCCCAATATTACGTCCCCTCCTTCCCCTCCCTACAATAATTACTTCCTAGAAATAACCCCAGAATAACTGCCTTCTGATAATGAGCCTAGAACAACTAGTCTCAAATTAATCATCCCTTAACTCCTTAGCTAGTTTTCTGTGAGTATTGTGGAGGGGGAGGGGGGGGGGGGGGGGGGTGACAGTTGTCATGATAAGGTATTGTGCCATAGCAGAAAGTTCTTCTAATTGGGTATATCTTTATGTTTTGAACTGATTTGTTAGATGCAAGAATACCATTACCAAATTAATCTGTTTAATTTCATCTTATTTTGATTTATTGTTTCTCTATGCAGATCAAGCTGTTGATGAACCCTGATGATGATTTTGACATTCCATCATATGAAGATGTCTTCAGAGATGACGAGGTCAGAGATGAATTCAGTTTGATTTTAAGATTTTGAAGATTTGGCAATTTGAAAAGTAGTATCAGTTAAATGCAAGTTATCAGATTCCGATTAAAAAAATAGACTCTCTTAGGTTTCTTTACCGAAAATTTGTGTAACAAACCTAATATGTTAGAAATGATCACTAATGTATGTGTCAAATTATAACCTGTTTTAAGATTTACCTTGCACACGAAACCAGGATATTTATGTCCGGGGGGGGGGGGGGGGGGGGGGGGGGGGAGGCCATGTGTTGGGATTTTGGTCCCTGCACTGTCTTGCCATGGAGATTATTTGTTTAAATTGAGGTTTGTTGTTAGTTTTAGATTGTCTTTTGACTGTTGAAATTTGACACTGTAATGCTTGATGTAAAAAACCAAAGAAAAAAAAAAAATATATTGCTTATTTGAAAGTAGATTTGCTATTTATGTCTGAGAAGAAACAGATTATAATCCACAGTTTTGCTTATGTTTATTTACTTTTGCCATTGTAGTCTGACAGTGAAGACTCAGGGGCTGAAAGTGACTCATCAGAACCAACGGGGAAGAGGAGAAGATTTGATGAGGTACTAGATTTATTTCATTTTCTCCTTCTATCCAAAACAAGTAGTAGTGCTGCTCAAAATAAAAAATGCATGCAAGGCAAACACATCAGCAGACCCACTCATACTAAAAAATAACTCATATCTTCTCATATCTTGAGTTGTGTTTAACCTGTTGAAGATTAAGCCCAACATTACTCGGGCTAGGGTCTGTTAAAAATCAAATAGTGTTCATTGGGTTAATGTAGGACTCAACTCAGCCAGTAAGCAGTGAATGTGAATGTTTTCTCAAAATGTGTATAGTTGTATGCTATACCCTAAATCTTCCTTTTGCATGAAAAATATGTGAGATTAGATATTTTTTTCTTCAGAATTCTACTTGTGATTGATTACTTAACTTTTCTTCCTGGATTGTAGGATGCTCTAGAGAGGAGAATGAACAGACGACAAGAGAGAAGGAACTGGGAAGATAAAAGAAGCAAGATCCTCTTTGACTATGAAGAGTTTTCCTACTATGGTTCTTCTGTAAGTGTACGGAATTGAATCTAATATAACTAACCCTTTGCCTATTGAAACCGGTTGGCCCTGTATTATGTCTAGAGGCATGAGAGAATTCAGGAGCCAGCGGGTTAAGTTAAATAATATTGTAGTAGAATGTTTGTCATTGCCATGGTCATAGGAAAGAGTCTGATATTGTTTGTTATGAACTATATTGACACACCAGGCCTAAAGTTAACCATTTGAGATTAGTTCTGATATTTAAGCAAATCTTTTAAGTGATGCCATCTTCCAGACACCCTCCTTCTTTTAGCACACATATTTCAGTCCCACACTTACCTTTTTTCAATTAAATATGGGTACCATGCCTATAACATTCTTTCTTCAGCTTTGCTTCATGTATGTCTGAATTCAATTTTTAAAAACTACTTCATTATTGTTTGGTTTTTAAATTAGGAACATTGATAAGTTTTAAAGTTGTTGAATTTTTCTTAGCTCTTCATGAGTATCAGAGTAAGATGTACTTCTATTTCTTCCCTCATTTTCAGGCTGCAGTTGTGATGTATAACTTAGCATGGAAGAAATCCAAGGACACTAATGATTTGCTTTGGTAAGCTATACTCATATGATTAACCTGTTGAACACTGAGCACAAGATTACTTGGGCTAGGGTCTATGGAAATGACTGCTCTACTGAAATCAAATTGTGCTCAACAGGTTAAATTGTGAATTGAAATGCTTACATTAATACCTGTTGGATGTGGAATATCAGAGAAACTGTTCTATGTGGAAGTTGAAGAGAAATCTAATAATTTCAGAATAATTGGATCAGACACATATTTGCAAAGACATGATCTCACTGCAATGTTTTTACTTTTGTGAACAACATTTACTCTCAGTTTGTGTTAAATACTACATAATTTTTTTTTTTTTACAAAATTTTCTGTTGTTGATATTATTAGGTGGGCTATCGTGGGACTTACAGATCAACTCATACACAAGAAGATTGACAGGTAAAACATTTATTAAGTTTGTAAGTTTTGCTCAGATAAAGAAAAAATTCCTACAAATCAGAACTATAAGTATCGATTGAATGATTTGAATTTCATCTATTAATTTTTTTGTCCTAAATAAGGAAGGACATCTAAAGTAAGATATCTGAAGTACATATCTTTGCTCTTTCACTGTTGCAGACCAGGAATTTAGCAGCAAAAGTCAGGTAAATAAGAATTGCAAATGTAAATCGTGTGTTTGTATGCTGTTGTACTACATTGTGAGGAAGAAAGATGAGCTTATTTTACATGTTTTTCAGCAATATTTTATGAATGTACACTTCTTCTTGTTTACCAAAGAGAGAAGTATGTCTCGGATGTGACAGAGCTGAATCGTCATGTTGCACGTCTTAACCACAGAGGAGAAGATGAGGAAAACACAGTCTCAGTAAACACCATGAAGATTTCCTTCATGCCTGAGTATCCTTTTATCATACCTCTCATAGCTCTCATTCATATGATGATGATAATGTTCTGTTTTTAAATTGTGCACATCTCATATCCTTCATAGAACAACGCGTATTATAAAATTGTGATTGAACGGTACATTTTAAAATTACATGAATATACTTTTAGGTTTACTTATAAGGGAAAAGAACATCTTTACAATCTTTGCATCTTTGTGTTTCTTTTTACGTCACGCTCATTATTTTGGTAGAATGGTCTTCTTGGACTCTGGAGATAACTGTGATTGACGTGAAAACCTTATGTTGTTGCCTTTTACTTGAAGGCACTTGTTCTCCTTCAGTACTAGGAGCTAAATTCTAAAGCTCATGAGTGTTTACAATCAAGTCCATGATTGTTTGTTATCCCACACAGAAAGATGTCAAGTATTGCTTGGATGCATACATGTAGGTAGAACTTCTTTAATCGATTGTGGGAAGAATGTCATAACGATAATGGTCCTGTGTCTAAACCAGTGATTGTTGTTTTAAGTGTGTTTGTGAAGAGAGTGAATGTTTTTTAATTTTTTTTCTATTAGTAGATAGTCAGTCATTCCTTAACTAATAATGTTTGCAGTCTCCAACTAGTCCTATACAGGCATTGGTCTATCTTTGAGAGTTTGAAGCACTCATCATATACTGCATGCAAGTGAGTAATGGAGACAAACTATTGAGAACCTATGTATTTCTGTTGGAATGCATGTGATATGTACTGCATTTGTGATTCCTCTTTTTTTTTTTGTGATATTCAGTTTTATTCACTGACAGTTTTAAGAAGGAAGTATAGCAGCACAGCTATAGATGAGGCCAAAAAAATGAAAGTTAAACCAAAAAAAAAGGGGAGGGGGAAGGAGAAAAAAAAAAAGAAAAAGAAAAAAAAAAAACTTTTGATAAACATGATAGTATGCATAATATCAGCAACAGCAGTAGTAATGTTCTTTATTTGGTAGAAGTAACAGCAAAATTACAGTTGTAGTGAATGTGGATATGAAAACTAGCAATATCACCAACAGTTTCTGGGGATTTAGTTGTTGTCATACATGTAAGTGCTTGTGCAAGTGTTGGCAGTTCAACCAGTACCAAAAGGTATTAGAAATAGGTAAGAAAGCAGACAGGACATAAACCATATCCAACCTCATCTCTACTTCTCTCTTGGTAATAGCCTCAAGCTTTGGACATTAAAGGGTCAGAAGAAACTGAATGAGTTCCTAGCTGACATGGGTCTACCTCTAGCACAATGCCAACAGAAGTTCTCTGCTATGGACATCACCTACAAGAACACTATTAGAGACCTGTTAGAGAGCTCTGCAAGAAAGTTTGGGTAGGCCAATATCAATGCGCTTTTATTTGGACTTTATTACCCATCTTGACTTTGAAAAAAAAGTTGCTGTTGATTTGCAAAGTTTTCTGTTAGATCTTTCATTTAAAGTTCATCTTATGAAATAGTTTTAATGTTTGAAACTGTTGGTATCAATGGAAAAGAAACAACTGACACATTGTTAATGAACAGGAATAGTTTTTAAAGTTTGCTATATAATGATTCTATTGAATTTCTATGTTTGTTTCTTAAATACATTGAATCTAGCTCACGATGTATTGTCACAGTTTTTTACGAGTGCACCATATCCTTTCTTTGTAGGTAATGTCATGATATGTCAGACATAATTCAAAGACATTATTTAATATAATTTGATATGTCCTTTGCAGTTCTCAAATATCAATATTTTCATTATTCACCGCTGCACTCATACATTGCAATGCATGAATAGTTTATCTTTATGACTTTACATGTCTCTTATTTACAGGTTAGAAAATATTACATTACCATCGTTCCATGCACAGTATGGATTCAAAAATAAGGTGAGATAAAAATATTGATGTATTTATTGAGAATTTTGTATTCACTTATTCATTTATTTATTCACTTGGTTAGTTTTTTATTCATTATTTACTTATATATTTATTTGTTTGTTTTAAAGAATCTTGTATTTATAGATAGATGATTAACTTGCTGAAATTATTTTTTTGAAATATTTCATCAATATTTTTTCTTCTCCATGTATTATACAGTTCTGTGCCTTTGATATTGCCTATGCAGTGGAGGCTCTCCTTGAGTCAGTGGTATGTCTTTTTCAACTCTCTTATATGTTCTTGGTTTTTTCTCCTTATCATCTTGTTTTTTACTTGGACCAATGCTGTCTACATGACACTGATTATCACAGCATGTGCATAGCAATGGTGGCAAATTGTATTGCGCGATCTTTGACCTCATAAAGTTTGATGAAAAAATAGATGTTGTTTTTGTTTCTTTCTGAAGCAGAAACTATTACCTGTATACATATTTGATTTAGTTCCTGCAGAAAATACTTTGTACCTCATCATAAGCACTTCATACCCAGTCTATTAAAGTGAAAATGTATAGTATTCTTGCATATGTATACTTTGGTTCTTTTCTGTACAGGACCATCACAAATCATCAGAGGAGAGGTTTTTGGAAGCATTGGATTGTCTTTCAAGGTAAATTTGTTTTGAAGATACCATAGATAATAATTGAGAACCAGGACCTGTTTCATAGAACTGTAGTAAGCTTAGTCATTAATATCAATGAATGAAATGACTGCATTATTGAAAAATCATATTTCAGGCTGATTTTTGTCTCGCCCACCGGAGGTGAAGGCGAGACTAAGGGATCCAAATGTCGTCCGTCCGTCGTCCGTCCGTCGTCCGTCCGTCGTCCGTCCGTCGTCCGTCCGTCCGTCCGTCCGTCACAAACGTTATGAAAGATAACTTGGCAACCGTGACTCACTTTTCAACCAAACTTGGGTTGTAGATGCACTAAGGGGACCTGCATGTTATGGTCCAGTCAGAGGTCACATGGTAAGGTCAAAGGTCATTTCAGGTCAAACGTTAAAGTTTACGTGCAAGACTCTCTTATGACACAAAACTCTGCAACCGTGACTCACTTTTCAACCAAACTTGGGTTGTAGATGCCCTAAGCGGACCTGCATGTTATGCTCTAGTCAGAGGTCACATGGTAAGGTCAAAGGTCATTTTAGGTCAAACGTTAAAATTTACGTGCAAGACTCTCTTATGACACAAAACTCTGCAACTGTGTGACACTGTTCAATCAAACTTGGGTTGTAGATGCACTAAGGGGACCTGCATCTTATTGTCCAGTCAGAGGTCACATGGTAAGGTCAAAGGTTATTTCAGGTCAAATGTTAAAGTTGACGTGCAAGACTCTCTTATCACACATAACTTTGCAACCGTGACTCACTTTTTAACCAAACTTGGGTTGTAGATGCCCTAAGCGGACCTGCATGTTATGCTCTAGTCAGAGGTCACATGGTAAGGTCAAAGGTCATTTTAGGTCAAACGTTAAAATTTACGTGCAAGACTCTCTTATGACACAAAACTCTGCAACTGTGTGACACTGTTCAATCAAACTTGGGTTGTAGATGCACTGAGGGGACCTGCATCTTATTGTCCAGTCAGAGGTCACATGGTAAGGTCAAAGGTCATTTCAGGTCAAATGTTAAAGTTGACGTGCAAGACTCTCTTATCACACATAACTTTGCAACCGTGACTCACTTTTCAACCAAACTTGGGTTGTAGATGCACTGAGGGGACCTGCATGTTATGGTCCAGTCAGAGGTCACATGGTAAGGTCAAAGGTCATTTCAGGTCAAACGTTGAAGTTTACGTGCAAGACTCTCTTATGACTCAAAACTCTGCAACCATGTGACACTTATCTATCAAACTTGGGTTGTAGATGCACTAAGGGGACCTGCATGTTATGGTCCAGTCAGAGGTCACATGGTCAGGTCAAAGGTCATTACAGGTCAAACGTTGAACGGTTAAAGTTTACGTGCAAGACTCTCTTATGACACAAAACTTTGCAACCGTGTCACACTTTTCAGTCAAACTTGGGTTGCAGATCACTAAGGGGAAGTGCATGTTATCATTCTGTTGGACTTCACATGATAAGGTGAAAGGTCATTGGAGGTCATATGTTACAGATGTTTTCAAATTCTTGAATTTGCTTTTCCTCTGTCATTTCTTGTCCAGTGTTGAATCTGATTGCTCAACTGATAATCATAGGTGACGCTTCTGAACTTGTACACAGATATTGTGTAAACATTCGTAATGTAGAATTATGTAAAAAATTACTCATGCAGATTTCTGCTAGTAAATACTACTTCTCTATTTTGCAGCTGATTTTGATGCTGTTTGTTTAGAGTGCTTATTTGTTGGTCTCAGTTTTTTACAGGCTTCACAGGCAGGCACTACCTCTTAGGCAACAAAGGAGCCCATTCATTTCATAAAAAACCCTTCTCATATTTTATCAAATGTTATTCCATCCCAGTTATTTCACAATGAGCTTTCGATACAGTTCTGTTGTGTGCCATCACAGATCGCGATATTTCTAGTTATTTTCACAAGTGGGCGAGACACAACATCGCAAACGCCTTGTTAAGAAATCATCTGTCACCGAAAGATTTGTTTTTTAGTGCAAATTGACTTCATTGCCATCACCTCAAGGATGATTTTTTTTTTCTTTAATATCCGTTCAAATATGAAGTCCTATTCATGTTGATATGCTTTTGAATCATGAAAACTTTAACAAAAAGGGGAACAATGCATGTGAAAGAGAAGGCAGATTTTTCAGGCTTAACAGATACTTGTGACTGATATTGTCCTCTTTAAATTTCCAAAGTACATGATGAAAGAAACTCATTATCTCTTGTCCAGATGCATAGAGAAAAATACATTTTCTAAAAGTCAGTGATCATTACCAGGACTATGCTGTAAATTATCTTTAATCAAACTGAAACTCTGCCAACAGATCATACATTGACAAACTCCACAAGGGACTAGAGGCATCCAAACTCCAGCATCAGGCAGTGGTCATTCAAGTCCAAAGCTTACTGGACATGGGTCAGGTGGTCAGTGCTGGACCTTTCCTCTACGCCTTCTTACCTGAGGGGACACCAGAGGCCAAGTTCTTTGCCCATCCCAACTGTCTGTCCATGCTGGCAAGGTTTGCTCTTGAGGCCTATGTCAAGATGGTGAGTTAAATCTTTCAAGCAATGTCTCCTTTGCTATTGATTCATAGTGTTGTTGGGATTTTTAAACTCTTTGGACGTGAAGTTTGCACCCCTGCACTATCGGCAATGTGCTCAGTTGCTTTTCACACTCAATCACGGAGCCTATGATATCTACAAAAAAATAAATATATCGACTTTCCTGGAGGTAGCAACATTCCATTTTCATTGTTTACATTCTTTACTTAACCGGCTTCCATTTGCAATTGTTTACTCCATAGCTTTATATACTGAGAATTGATATTGAAAATGAAAATAATTCAGCACACAGGGGTTCACAGCCCAGCGCAGCACAAAGAGTTGAAGATGATTTTTGCAAAACTGGTCAGTCAACGGCATTGCAAAAGAAACTGTCAACAAGTTATTCTGATTCTATAGTAATTAGAAATGATAATTTTTTATTTTAAAGGTTAAGAATCATCAAGATTTTTATCAAGTTGAATAAATATTGCTGAAAATCACAATCATTAATACACTGAACAAATATCAGTGTGAACTAGTTTGCTTCTAGGTTTTAAACTTTTTTTCCATTTAAATGTTTCTTGCCTGATTTAATCTGTGAAAGATTTCAAGAGCAATTCTTTTCATATATTTGCTTTTATACAGTTTAGAAACCTGTTCTTCGTGGTCACCTCTCTGTAGAGGCCACCTGTCTATATTGCTTGCTCACATTGTCTCCTGTGAAGAAATGTGAGTTATAGAACCTGCCTTCAATAGCCACATGTCTGCAGTGGCCACTGTTTCTACAGTCAAACCTGCTTTAGTGACCACCTGTATAGAAAGACTACCTGTCCATAAAGACCACCATTTTTGTTTCCCTTGAAAAGTTTTTCCCACTGAAATGTGTATTAAAAGAACCTGTCCATAAAGACCACCTGCTCATAAAGACAGATTTTCTTGTCTCTCTTGGGCGGTCTTTATATACAGGTTTCACTGTATTTCCCTTAGGTGGCCTTTCTAGACAGGTTTGACTGTATTTCATGATCTCAATTTTGCTAAATTCATTTTGACAGTCTAAGAGCAAGAAAGCCAAGAACCTACCCCTGGTGATGACGGCTCCATCATTCTCTGAGATAGGTACATATTTAGTGATTGGTATTCCTCCTCTACCAGAACTTGAGCAGTCTTCAAGAAAGTAAGTACCAGTACCACTGGTCAAAGTAATTTATGTTACTTTCACTTTTATTATAATAACTCTCTGGCTAGAATCCAAAAAGATGCCTTAGATACAGACCATGTTTTATGCATTTTTCATGGTATAATTGTGCTTGATTTTATCGCACATACATTTTTGCATAGGGTGCTACATTCTCACCAGTTGCTATGGTTTAGAACACAGTTTATTTGAATTAATTTAAGTAAACTGAGCTGAATATTTTGAATAAACAATGGCCTAATCTAAAGCAACTAGTGTGAATTAGCACCCTATGCCAAACACACACATTTGTTATTGGACCTTTTCTAAGTGTATGCACTAAGTCAAGCGCACTTTTACCATGAAATCTGCATAAAGCGTGGTCTAAATCCACATGTAAACCACCATTGTGAATTCCGGCTTCTGTGCTCCGACACCTGATAAGTCCTATATTCATACACCTCATATATTCTGCTACCCTTTGTATATCAAAAACTTCCTATATGTATATTCCAACACATCCTATTTCCTCACATTCCTGTGCTGTCATAGCCTCATGTGCAGATACCTATTTCAACACCACTATATTCATACATAGCTATCCAGTTCCAGCAACCCAGTGTTTCAATGGTTTTATTTGTATACTGAATGTTTTGACTGAATTATCCATCACCTCCTATAAGTTCATGTATCCTCTTGTTTTTTTTTCTTTTCTCAATTTTAATGATATTGTTTGTCTTGTTTCTTTATAGTTTCTTTGGTCGTGCTTTTGAGCAAGCAGGAAAAAAGACAGGTTCAAGTGTACTTCACAACCATTTTGATTCATCAAGTAAGCACACTCGTTTTCTCCTTCAGGCAATCTGGGGCCCGTCACACAAAGGTTTGCGATCGATCGCAAATTTAAAACAACCATTCTGATTGGTCCAGGGTCACCTTTTTGAACGAAATGCGCATGAAACAATGGTCTTGATTGGCTGTTACAACTTTGCGATTGATTGCAAATCTTTGTGTTACGGGCCTCTAATGTGTTCTTAATGACTTAAGAAAGCTAATTCCAACCATTTGCAAGAAGGTAAAGTTAGAAACTGCACGTAGCTACCTCAAATTAAAATGTTTTGTATGAACTAGTTTCCTGGTGAAAACTTACCAGTGCCTGTACAAATGAAGGAGCTCGAGTTAATTATCATTGTCAGGCATGCTAGATAAAGTAGTTTCCACATTTTTTTCTTGTAATTTTTCTTCACATTGTACTTTGGCTCATACTCAAAAAATTTATTTTGTATAGAATGCTTTCTATTCTCAGTTGTGAAATTTCCATTGTAAGATGCAGAGGTCAGTGCAGTATTTCCAACTTTTTAATCTTCAGCAATGGGCTACTAAGCATATATTCTGTTACTTGTAGTACTTTTATATTATCTTACTCATTCTCTTTCTCTGTCTCTTTATCTCCCACTCTCTCTTTCTCTTTCTCTTGTTCTTTCTCTCTCCCTCTTTCTCTTTCTTTCTCTTGCTCTCTCTCTCTCCCTCTCTCTTACTCACTCCCATTCCTCATCATACAGTCATGGAGCTAAAAACAGGAGACAGAAGCAAGTTCTTTGATGCTCTCATATCACTGCTTTCATAGAAAACATCTTTAATAGTGATCCTAATCGTTGGGAGAGGATACAGGTGCCTTTCTTTGAGTGTGTCAACAAAATTATGAAAAATTGTCCATTCAAACTTGGCTGACAAGTATTTCCGTGGTAACTCAAATCTTTGTTGTTCAATTTCTAAATGATAGTGTTAACCTAAATATCAAAGTAAGAACATGTTTTATCCTGTCTCTTTGAATGATTATATATACTTTTCATATTTTCAAGATGATAATTTTATTCTATCGCATGTGTAACTTTACATGACAACATTTAATAAGAACAAATCAGTTGTTTGTGATTGTGAAAAGGCATTTTTTGTTATTGATTAAATGCTCAGGCCATATTAGTAGACCCAAAACTGAGGAGCATTACCATTCTGACGACAGGAATGGAGGTCATCAGTTACTCAATTATTGAGACATTTTGAGAAATTTTCCAAATGAATATTTCTTCCATGTTTTATGCCAAGATGGTTGAAATGCGGATTATGGACTCGATTGAATCGATAAATAATTTTCTAGCATTAACTTGATCCTTGCCTGCCTCCTTCATTGAGATTCTAAAACTATACATGAAATTGCTTATGTGGCACAAAACCAAAATTGAATGTTAAAAAATCTTGATTTTAGTTTAGTTTAGTCCATTCATATCCACAAATTATTCATTCATTTACATTCATTTAAGGAGGAAAATAGTCCAATATATAATATACAGACTGTGATCTATATCAACAAGGTAAAGTGGAGGGGTTTATTGGGAAGATTAGCTTGTAAGATGAAGACCCCCCTGACGATTAAAACTACAGGTGATAATTGCATTGTATGTATTACATTTTCAAACCAAATTAACATAAAATCACAGCAATAAAGAAACAAACATCAGAACATATGTGCATGTACACTAAATAAATATATACAGATAATGTTACTGCACCATCCAAAATTTATTATTACTTACAGTCAAATAGATGAAGAATGAAATAAAGGAGACATGGATTGAATTAATTAGTAAGCATTAAGTATGAAGTTTTTAGCAAGTGATTTAAATCTGTTCAAAGTAACAACCTCTTTGAATGTCTTATCAAAAGAATTCCCATGTTTTGGGCCAGTGAAAAATACAATTTAACAATAAAACACTGTTCTGCTTCTTGGTAAGGGATATCCATTCAATTGTCTAGTATTGTACCCATGTCAAGTATTATTTATTATAAATTTCTTCTATAATTCCTTAAGTATGTTATTTCTGTCTAGTTCATACATAAATTGATATAACTGTAATCGATATAGGTCATTTATCTTAAGAATATCTTTGAAGTGAAATAATGCATCAATATGTGGTCTAAAGGAACTATTGTACATTATTGTCATTTCTTATTTCTGAAGCAGCAACACCTTATCAAATCTTGTCTGGGTAGCATTTCCCAGTGCCAAAATTCAATAATTTTTTAACCATGATAAGCACATAATAACCTAACTTGGATGGTAGATGCCTTAAAAGAACCTCAATGTTATTTGGGGGTCAAAATTCACATACCGGTATGTAGTTCAAAGGTCAATTGAGGTCAAATGTTAAAATTTTCCTGCAAGTTTTTCCTGGGTTGGTAAATTTTGAACCACAATTATGCCCATTCGTAACCAAACTTCAGTGTAATTGTGGGTTCAAAGGTCAAGTGAGGTCAAATATTACAATTTACCGGCAAGAATAATTGCACGCGAACGGGCAAGACATATTATGGCTGGTAGCCTTATTATCAATTCTAAGACATAATAATTTTGTTGTTCCAATTCTTTAATTTCAGTATTATCTAACATGATTTGGCACACTTTGAAATTCTATTTTGATGGAAATGTGCTAGATAAGTTATGTACATTTTGCAGTGTATTTTCAGATGTTTAAGAAAAGAGGAATTCAGATAAAACACCAACTTATTTCATGATTTGACAGAGTGTGATTTTACCAACTGTAATATTCCAAACCATTGTTTTAATGTCACTCAAAAATCAAAGGTCAGATGTTAAATTGTGCACATCAGAACAATGATATAAAACCTGCAAAATAATGGAATGAATATCATTTCATCTTTGTTCATTAGGTGTCTAGTATATGACCAAAAAATGACCCTTAATTTTTTTATTTCCTTCTTTAAACATAGTTAACAGAAAATTGAGTCGTTTTGTAGCTCAGGGCATTGTCTAAATTATTTGATTTTAACAAGAATTTTCATAAGAATTACCCTTATTGTCATCATTGAACATGACCAAGTTTTCCTTTCATGAGGCCCAAAGGTCAAAATTTTCTTTTAAAATATAACATTACTAATAATGGAATTTCACATTTCTTCTGTAAGGCATTGGGGGGGGGATAGGATATGATAGATTATCTAAGTTTAGACCACTTCTGATGTATTTATATTGGTTTTCTTAGTTTTACTAACATGAACACTGTTGAATTTAAATATATAATAAATGTCTGTTATATTGTTAAACTACATGTACAGTTTATAGCATATTAATACCATGTAATCCCTATTTTGTACATATTATGTAAATAGGTGTATTTGATACATATATTGTAAATAGAGCAATAGTTAAAAAGAAAAAAGAGGATACACTATTGTCTCTTTACATTATGAAATGGATGTCACAAATACAATGATTAAGACAAATGTTCTTAACAATTCTGTCAAATCACACGGTATCAAAATCTTTCAATAAAATTGAATTATATCCTTCATATCAATTTATAGTTCATGGATTGGTCCACAGCACTGACCTCACATATTTCTGTCAAAAGTGTAGCATTTTTTTGTTGTTGTTGTTGTCATATCTATCTGGTAAAATGACTATAACATTGAAAAATATGGAAGCAGTGTACACTTTCGACCTGCCCAAATTCACGACGACTTGACATTGGGTTATGTTCTCATAAACGAATAAAACGATACTTCCTGCATTTTGTCTAGGCACCATAATCTATGGGTTTTCAGGAACTAAAAAAATACCACTTCAGAAAATACAGCCTCTCCTATCAATAATCCTTCAGATTTAAGTCAGGTAGTCTCACTAAAAAATCCAAGTCTGTGCCTTATAAATTGTCAGTCAAAAGAGGTTTATTATAAAGTGTATACAGTTTTAACTCCATGGCCAGTGTTGGAGGTCTCGAGACTGGTCTTGGTCTCGAGACCAGTCTCAAGACCAGTTTGCTTGGTCTTGGTCTTGATCTTGGTCTCAAGCCTTCTGGTCTTGGATTTTTCGACCGAGACCAGCACGAGACCAGCTATTAAAATAACGATTTTACACATCTTTACGCTCGCGCATGTCGGAGCGCATGTATGAAGTTACAATCATCCCTAATACCGTGCATGCCTAGCCTGCGGCCACATCGTGCGAAGCTCTCTTCATGCATGATGGAGTTGCTAATGTTCCTCAAGTGCAATGAGCATGTCTTGCTAGTAGGCAATATTTAAGGCATACATATGCAGATAAATCCAAAAACACAAATGAACAATCCACAATGAAACTGAAAGTTTCACATAATATATACATATATATACCCATATATGTATATATATATGTCTGTTTCAGCACTGGTCTGTTTGTTTGTAGTAGTAAATATTTGTACTGTACAGAAAACTACATAAATATACTCCTTTATTTAAAGGTACTGGGGAAGAGTGTTGCCTTGTGCAAAACTATCAGGGAAAGGATGGATGTATGTCAGTTTTCTTGTTTATGCATGGGGAATCATCTGTGAAAATTTCAACCCAATCTGACATGTATTCTCGGAGATATGAATGAAAATATAAACAAAGAAAATAAAAGAAAAGGAAACATTACAGCATGGTTACAGTAATGCTCTCACACTATTACCACTATTTTTAAAAGCTTTTTCCATTGACTATTTTTTCCAAAGCTTTTACAATATTTAGGCTTCTATGATACCTTCTGACATATTTTTTAACATTTCACTTCGTCACTCAGCACTTATGCATTCTCCCCTCCTACACTCCTCCCCTTTAAACATTGAAGAAACATGGAGTTGCTTCATTAGCACTGATTCCAAACAGTATTTTCAAATTTTAGGGCTAAAACTGAGGCCCTGCCCCGCCCCCCCCCCACTCAGTGTTATTGGGGTACGCATATGCTTGTTCCCAGTTGCAAGCATCCCCCCCTATCTCCAGACAGCCAAAATTTCTGAACCTCTCCCCTTTCTCAGGCTTTTTCGTGGGCTTTTTCGCGGGCTTTTGCTGCCTTGGAGACCCCCAAAATCCGGAACACTGCTCAATGTACCCCCTATCTCACTTGAGCTCTCATTTCAACCCCCTATCTCAGGACACCCCCCCCCCCCTTTTCAGGTACATATAAGCTGTCATTACAATAGAGGGTTCCCTGACGATGTCATGATGGAGGACAAAACAATAGCAAACCTGTGCACCAGACCATGAAAACAATGATATCAGTGCAGACGATAATTAGTTCATTGTCAGTCGGACAAATTATCAAGTTAAGACGACTTGGCCCCAGGAGATTGTGCCCGTTGCAAATGATCGGAAATAGCATAACCAACATAGAAAAATTCCAAAATAGAAAACGAATTTAGTGATAATTATAATCTGCATATCATACCCTAACGTCGAAGACCAAATTTATCATTTGATCGAAGCTGAAAAAGACCCCCTTTTTGAGGAAATCTCCGGGTGAAAAGTCAAATACACCCCCTTTTTTTTACAATTCTCGGGCCGGACTTTATCAGGCCAAAAGTACCCCTTACTGGAGATTGTGGGAATGCGCATGCGGTCCCTCCGACCCTGAAGTAGGGGGGGGGGACAGGGGCCCCACCCTGCCAAATAAAATAAAAAACATGGAACCCCCCCCCCCAAAAAAAAAAAAAAAAAAAAACTGCAAAAAAAGGATAAAACAGGAATAAATGTGATATTTTACTATTCTTAAAAACATTTTCATGGGATCATATTAGAGTTGAATAAAGAAAAAAAGGTATTCAAGCATAATCTTGAACATGTTTTGGAAAACCATCATTCTAGAAATGAAGTCATGTTTAGTTTGTATGCCTTGCTGTATAGTTTGTATTATTTATTATTTGTCTGATCTATATTTAAGTAACTCAGGCAAATGTGTTGGTAAAGAGTTGATAGAGAAAAAATGAATGACTTCATTATGTTTTGGAAAACGTTATTCTAGAAATGAAGTTATTGCATTGCTTTATAGTTTGTTAAGAACACTTTATATTATTTGTCTGATCTATATTTAAGTAACTCGGGTATATGTATTGATAGAAAATAATGAATGACTTGAACGTGTTTTGGAAAACAATCATCCTAGAAATGAAGTCATCTTTAGTTTGTTTGCCTTGCTGTACACAGTGTACAGTTTGTTAACAATACTTTATTTTATTTTATTTTATTTGTCTGATATATATTTAAGTAACTCAGGCAAATGTATTGATGAAAGAGTTGATAGAGAAAAAAATGAATGGCTTGTACATGTTTTGGAAACATTCTATAAATAAAGTCATGTTTACTTTGTATGCCTTGTGGTATTGTTGCTAACAACACTTCATATTATTTGTCTGATATGTTTTTCAGTAGCTCAGGCAAATGTTTTTCATGCAGATAAAGAAGTATTTTTCTATTATTACATTTTCTTACGATCCTGGATCCTTTGTGCAGTTTGTAGCTACTGACTCGTATTGAGCATGCGTGTGAAGTGATTGAAGAAGCACAATGGAAATATGATTCATTACATTCTTTGTTAATTGTTCATTTTATTCAACCATATCAAAAAATATTACAGACTGCTCATGATGTGCAAGTATTAGGCAGTCTATACTCTGTAGTCCATACTGAATAACAAAGAAGTGTTTACTCAAAACGGGCATTATTTACTGCAAACTAGTGACAATTAAGTAAAAGCTAGTCTTGGTCTTGGTCTTGGTCTCGAACCTATTTTTCTTGGTCTTGGTCTTGGTCTCGAACCTATTTTTCTTGGTCTTGGTCTTGGTCTTGGTCTCGGATGGTCTGGTCTTGACTACAACACTGTCCATGGCTACTGGAACCCGATGGCCTCTGTATTAAGCCTATGGGAATAGGAGAATCCAGTTCAAGGTCACCATTCATTATTTGTTTTTTATGACACCTAAAAATAGATCAAATTGCAATAAATCAATAGCGCTATTCGCTAGTGCGCTGTTCACTGCAAACGCAAGTGTTTTACGTATGTAGTGTGCCGGGCTCTCGCCGTTCGTGCAATGGAGCAAATCGTATGGATCCAAGATTGCACGGTAAATGGAGCCACAATTGCACGAATGATGACGTCATAGTGCAATGGGACAAATGATGAATATCAAACAACCAATCAAATGACAGGGATCTATTAAGGTGTTATATAATACCAAATAATACTCTTCAAATGCTACACTGCTCATTACATATATGGTTGAAGTTATGGTCAAAAGTAGCATAAATATTATTTTTTTGTTTTTCTTGATCTTTATTTCAATCAAATTTCATTTATTTTCCATTTTTAACTTTTAATAACATACATATATTGCAAATATCTTGGTTTAACATAAATTTATATATATATATATATATATATATATATACATATATATATATAAGTTTTTGCTTTCAAACTTATCAAATATATATTCAGCTTAAGAAATCTACATTCTAAGATAAACACTTGAAACATATCAGAGAGGACAATTACTCATTTCCTCAAAAGTAGTGTTATTTACACTTTCACTTAACTGTAAAAGTACATGTATGTTTTTTTTTGTGTGTGTATGAAATCAAATCACAATAAATCAATAGCGCTATACGCTAGTGCGCTATTCACTGCAAACACAAGTGTTTTACGTACGTAGTGTGCCGGGCTCTCGGCGTTCGTGCAATGGAGCAAATCGTATGGATCCAAGATTGCACGGTAAATGGAGCCACAATTGCACGAATGATGACGTCATGTAGTGCAATGGGACAATGATGAATATCAAACAACCAATCAAATGACAGGGATCTATTAAGGTGTTGTATAATACAAAATAATACTCTTCAAATGCTACACTGCTCATTACATATATGGTTGAAGTTATGGTCAAAAGTAGCATAAATATTATTTTTTCGTTTTTCTTTATTTCAATCAAATTTCATTTATTTTCCATTTTTAACTTTTAATAACATACATATATTGCAAATATCTTGGTTTAACATAAATTTATAAGTTTTTGCTTTCAAACTTATCAAATATATATTCAGCTTAAGAAATCTACATTCTAAGATAAACACTTGAAACATATCAGAGAGGACAATTACTCATTTCCTCAAAAGTAGTGTTATTTACACTTTCACTTAACTGTAAAAGTACATGTATGTTTTTTTTTTTGTGTGTGTGTGTGTGTGTATGAAATATAGCAAGTCATTGTTATAAGGAAACGATTAGTGGTATACAGTCCTGTGTTCTTAGAAATTTTAATCTAGATGCAAAATGTACACAATAGTAGTGTTTCTAGGCTCATACAGTCTCATTTATCTCTCGTAGAAAATACATATTTTTTAGGGAGTTTTGGTAATGTGCCTCCTTAAAATCAACTTTTTTATAAATGAGAATGAGAAATCTATATCTTTTACATCTTGAACTTCCCTAATGGTTCATAGCTATATTTACAGAGGAGAGTAGGGGCAGACAACATGTACGGGCAGCAGCGAGCGGCAAAAGTACAGTGACCTCCTTGACAAATTTAAAGCAGTTTGCACTTTTACCGGGGCAATGTAAACACTGTGATGATCTAGATATTATTCACTCTTAATACCCCTCAAACATAATGCATTATTGGCTGATTGGTCTTCCATTATAAGGAAAACACTAGAAGTATGAAAATGAATGGAGATGAAAGTACATTGTAGATTGTAAGTTGGGTAATTACAGATAAATGTTCTGAATCTATTCTAATCTAAATTAAACTAGTGAAGTTGGTGGTGATGTCATATCTTACACAGCAGTGAGGACAATACCAAGCCAATCAAACATATCAAACATATCAAACAAAACAAGTATTCCGGAACCTGTTTTAATAATTTTCATATCAAACATCCCCTATAGAGTAAGGGATCTTATTAATGCTTAGAAAATGCTTATATCTAAGGGAAGAATTCACACTTCCAATTTTCAAAGGTCAAATTGCTATGTTCTTGCCCTAGGAAGAAAAAGGGCACATGTATATTTAATATAAAAAAAAATAGATGTACAAGGTATTGTAAAATTACACCCCTATACTAAAGTCCCCAGTTCTCGGTTTTCTAAAATGCAAATTCTATGTTCTTTGGTGTTCTTAACTTCAAATTCTGTATTCTTCAAATTTTCAGTGACATGTACAAAACATATAAAAAGCATATGTAAATAGTGAAAAATCTAAAAAACATATGTTTTCCTAGTATATACACACTGGAGTATACATGCAGAGGCAACTGAAGCTTTGCGAACACACGCTAAACACTGGGAACAGGTTTGATCCAGATTTTCCGCTAATGCAGGGTTATGTTTTATTGGATTTTGCTTTTTTTTAAATTGTATTTTTCATAACTAAATTTTTTTCCCTAAACAATTGTATTTTCCAGGAATTCTGTGAATTCCGTTATGCGGCAAAAACAGTGGACTTTAGCCTATACATGTATAAGTTAACTTGATCTTGCCAGAGAAGTCTAATTCTGGCTACTCTGGTGGGATCATATTATTCCATTTCACATTATCTCTCTGAAGAGTCAGCAGAAGTTCGTTCCAGAAGTACTCATGTCCTCTCTCATCTTCCATCCACCAGAGGTAGGTCCTACGGTCACTCAGGTATAGCTTCACCAGGTATGGAAGCTCTGCATCTTGAATGTCTTCAAGGAAGACCACTACTACATTCTCCATGCGAGCATCATTCACCTGTTCAAAGGCTATGCGGAATTTGATCATGAACCAGTTGTCCTGGAACGCAGCTCTGCTGAGCAAGATGACCGTCTTGAAGCTTTTCTCAATGACATGATAAACTGCATCAAAGTAGTGCATTCCCGGGATAAGGTCATCATCTCCAAAGACATTTCTGTTGAAGTTTGGCAGTCTTTCTTCCAGAACTGGTCTAAGGTTTTCCTCAACCCATTCTTTGTCATCCTCCATAAACATGATGTTAAGATCATATTCAAAGTCGCCATGATCACGTGCATCGACAACTTCCTTGTATCCTACAATTGCCAGCTTCAACAAGAAGAATTTGTACCTTACAAACCAGCGATAGCGATGCACAAAAAATATTAGAGCAAACAGTCCGACAGCTACAAGAGGGATTGAGCAAAAGAGGCCTATATCAGGACCACAAAGTTTCTGTGGATCAAATGTCAACACTGGTTTACCTCTTACTGGTTCAAGGGTAGCTGATGACACTGCACAAAGTGATTGACTTTCATCAATGACTTGTACAGAACCTTTCAACCACTTGTAAAACCATGCCATCTCACAATTGCAAACTAGTTGGTTCTGTGAAATATCAATTGATGTTAGTGTTGTATGTATAGGGCTAAAGGTACTTTGGTTGAGAGCAGAAAATTGATTTTTAGAAAGTATCAGCTCTTTCAAAATTGTAATTTCAGCAAAGAATTTACTATCAAGGTAGTATACCTTGTTTCCCCTAATGTTAAATGACTGCAATGCTTTCAAGTGAAATAGTAAATGACCAGGAAGCTGCTGAATTTCATTGTACCTTAGAATTAATGTCTGCAGAGCAGTTAGTCCAAGGAAGGCATCCGAATCTATTTTTGAAATCAGACAGTAGCTCAAATCAAGATATTCTAGAGTATGTAGTCGCTGGAACATTCCTGACACCAGTGACATGATTTGATTTTGACTGAGAGAGATCAATTTTGCATTTCTCAAACCATCAAACAGAGATTTCTTGGTTATGTTGTTCCATATCCTTCCCAAAAATACAAAGGATTTAATAAGAAGTAACCTTTCAAGTGATGGAGTATGAGCAAATGTTTCTCCTGGTGACCATACCCCTATCAAAGAAACAGAACTACAGAAAATTATGGACCTTAGAAGTGGAGCATTTAAAGAAAGTCTATGAAGATCTGATCCTGTCACATTCAAGAGTTGAAGATTATTTAGTCCTGTTGCATGTGATATGATTAGAAATTTCAAGTCTTTATTGTATGCCAAATCTAATACAGTTAAATTGTGTAGACCACGAAATGTGTCTTCTTGTATTTCATGCAAATTGTTGCGATGCAAGTACAGTTCTTGCATATTTGTGTTCCATGTAGAATTGAATTGGTTAACCCTTTTTATTCTATTATCATTCAGCTCAAGTACCCGCAGCAGCTTCATTCCAAAAAAATATTCAGGTACAATCATTTTAATGTTGTTATATTGAAGAAGAAGCTCTCCTAACAGAGTTAGATTTGAAAATGCATATTGGGTAATCCTCCTTTCTAGGTTATTGCCGGAGAGGTCCAAGCTGACTAGTGGGTAGTTATGCAAGGGGTCAAACATATGTGGAGTGATGGAAAAAAGTGAATCTGTTATCGACAGATGTTTAATACAAGACTGAGCAATCCCTGTAAATAGGCTTTTCAACTCTTGAGGTCCTGCCAAGTAAGGTCCTGCCAATAACAAACTCTGCACATGAAGTAACTGAAAAACATCTGGAGCGATGCGAGTAATAAAATTATTCGTTAGATCAAGTTGATTGACCTTGCAGTCAAGTGTTAGGGCTTCCGGAGTGAGTTCATGAATTCTATTACTAGAGAGAGAAATGAAATCAATTTTTTCCTTTCTAGAAGGTGAACATGTAAAATTGATGTGACTGATGTTGTTATAATCTAAATAAATTGTTTTCATTTGTGGGAACCAGCATAATATGTCTTGGGGTAATGACTTGATATCACAACTTATTAACGAGAGAAAGGTTATGCTCCGAGACCAAATGATTCCACTAGGATTTGTAAGTTGAATACCCTCATTAGACGTCAAATCCACATTCTGCAAATATAGCAGTGGATTAAAGGTACCAGATTCAATATGTTGAATACAGTTATTAGATAAGTCCATCTCAATAAGTTGGGTATATCTCTCAAAAGAGGAATTCAACAAAATCGGAATGAGGTTAAATGGTAAATCAAGAAACTCAATATTTAAAGGAAAATTATCTGGAACTCCTGTGAGGTTCATGCCCACACAACTTAATCTATGTTTCTTCAGGTCCAACCTACATTTCCTTCCTGATTCCATCAATGTCTCTGGATGCCTTTTGTGATAATGAAAGTCTCTTTGATGTTGCCATGACAAAGTTAGTGGAAAAGAATATGTTGTACTGGATACCAGAACCAGGAGAGACAACATTGATGCCATCTTGTAACAGATAATCTTTGAGAGATCTGTTATGGAGAAAATGAAAATACACAATAGTTGTTGTACTCTGGTGATAAGTCAATATATAATGGATTGCAAGGCAGGGATTTGAATCACTGCCACAGCATTTACATCCTTTGGCAAGACATTAAAAAAGATTGACATTTACAACACTCAACCTAAGTAAGGTAAAGGGGCACCTGGCATTTTTAAATGCTGAAATCAGAATAATTAATAATTATAATAATACTGGAGCACAAGTACTGCAGGAGGGTCAAGTCTGACAGACACAAGTGCTATTATAAGAACTCGATAGTATTATTATGGTCCGTTGATAATAACAAAAGGGGAACTGATGTCTTTTCAAATGTGAATCTGCAAAACTAGTATACTTACTTTCTGATAAAAAGGAGAATGTTTCAAATTCTGATACCTGGACACCACCTGCCAAAGTTGTAGAGATCACATATAAAATAGCTGATTTCTCTTTCTTCTCTCAAAGTGAATCTTCACTCTTGCTCAGCAAGTTAAACTCTTGCACTTCTAACTCTTGCACTTCCGAAAATCATAGCTGAAGTGTGATGAGAAGATATAGATATCAAAAGATATCTTGACTTGATCAGATCCTGTGCTACAATGACCCTTCTAAGGGAAGCTCAATTTGGACAAATCAGAACATAGGGATAAGTGACATGATCAAGAACCAATCACAACAATGGAAATGGAAGAGTACAACATAATGGAAGAACCCAAGTAGAAGTGAGAACCAATAGACAGCCTGGAAGGGTGATCATAGGGTAATTTCAATATTAATGAGAACTAAACAATGAAACCGTGAGGAATGGAAACGGAATGTCACGTCAGGTGGCAGTAGAATAGGGGATGTAGGCATGGCTATGGCAGTGAGAGCCGTGCATGAATGTGAAGTGAGGAAAGGAAGGCATGGAGCAGAAGAGATGTAAATCTAGTATGGAAAGTTTAGTGTCAAAACTGTCAAACATAAGTGCTAATTTAAGCAAATGATAGATTTTACAATATGAAACACATTTCAATATCATCCATGATTAGTTTCTTTTATAGAACTTGGAAAGAAATTGATAATAAACTTAAAAATCAAAGTAATCAATCAGTTCTGAAGATCTGGTCCATTATAAACTAATTGTCTTTGAAGAGAAAAATAAAGAATTGTTTGATTGAGTACAAGGAATGGAGATGTCATAACAAAAGATAAATGAAAAATTAATAGATAAATAAGTGGCTAGAAAATGTTAGGAAGGCCTATAAAGTGTGATCGATAATAGGAGTGAGGCATACTCGTGAAGAGAAAAATAAAGAATTGTTTGAGTACAAGGAATGTAGATGTCGTAACAAAAGATAAATGAAAAATTAATAGATAAATAAGTGGCTAGAAAATGTAAGGAAGGCCTATAAAGTGTAATTGATAATAGGAGTGAGGCATACACGTAAACACATGATTATAAGATACAAAGAGGGAAATAGAGAGTGAAACCTAAAGGGAATGTCATTTATAATCGATTCTTCATACTTAATGCCACTCAATACAATTGACCTTTGGGTTTCAACAATAGAAGAAATCATTTCACAAAATGAGAAGTCTTTCGTCCTGTGAAACTAGAACTATTTTTCAGTTTGTCAGTGAAGGCTGGTCCAATGTAGTCACAAAGATATAGAAACTTTTGTAATGAATGTCATAAATCCCTTCCATCCCACTTTTGACAGAAGATACATGTAGAATCAAAAGCATTACACATAGTTCTACACTCCTTTAAAGCAGTTTTGGTCACATCTAGTAATTTACTAATTTATTCAAATTTTATGCACACCAATTTAACAAAGGTACAAAGGTTGTTCTGGATCTTGTAAATAGTACCTCCAACAAAAGATCAAGACATTGCATTCATTAAATGGCTCATAAATTTTTTTCAGTCATTCATTTTCAATGTTTTGTTTTAGTAAAGAATATAACAATTCTCTTTATTTGCAACTACAATAACAACAATGGTACATGTAACTATGATGGCAAATGAACAAGTGCCAAAATATTTATAGGAGATGAAAATAAAACTGATTTCCTATTCGAAAGCATTTTAAAAGAGTGGATTGTCCTGTGCTTTGAGTCCACCTTCTGTCAAAACTTGGATGGAAAAAAAATTGACATTTGTTACAACCCCCCCCCCCCCAATTATTCCTCTTTGACTACTGAACCATATCGGATGGGGTTTGCACAGACTGGTAGAGAAATGTTAGGGTTTCAGAATCCAGAATGACTTTTCATTTTGCAAAACAATCATGTCATAATCAGTACCCAAATTAGTAGTGTAACTTTTTTTCGGGGGGGGGGGGGGTGGATACTGTACAGTCATTTCATAAACTTATGTGTTGAAGTGTTCAAATAATTGAATAAATTTAAAGAAGAATATAATCATATTGCTTGGGGCATTTTCAGTTTAGCCGAAATATTAAAAGAACATTTTGGGGTTGCCATTGTACACAATCACAAGCCAGGATTCACAAAAGAGGTTTAAACCACTGTATTAACCCATTCGTGACAGGAATTATTTAAAGCCTAATTTGATCGCTTTTATTCTTCAAATTGGCAACACCAACATTTTTATTTTATTGCTACATTTTTCTTATAAAACGTCATGTATCTGAAATGAATATAAATTGACAGAAATTATGATGAGAAGTCAAAAAGTTGCCAATTTGCAGGGGAAAACGGTGATTTTAAACCTTCTATCACATTGCCAATATAAGGATTTTAATGCTTGTTTTCCTTTAAAAAATTTTCAGCATCAAACAACAAATACTGATGCAACCAAAATGGGCATGGTTTGTGTAGAATTTTTTGCTCTTTCTGCTCATGTATTTGGTATGATTTTTAGGGCTTTGCATCAAAAGATATTAGGCCAAACCACAAAATGTGGACCTCTGTCACGAATGGGTTAAAATAAGTGTAAATTGGTGCATATATTGGCCATGTGCATGTTTAAAGACTACCTGATTTCGTACACACTTAAGCTTTAAAAACCCAAGAGGGGGTGTTTAAATTACTTTTGTGAATTCTGGCCATGTTTTATACTAGATGTTTATTCTTTAATATTTTCTCCCTACCAAGACTTGGTCTTTTGTTAAGATGTTTAATCTCCCAGACATTGTATATTCTGACGGATGCCAATAGATGCTTTTGGTACACTAACGAGGAATGCTAGTACTGCATATAATGTACATGTAAAGGCAAAGAGTTATTCCACAAATGCAATCAGCAAGAAAATTTATTTTCTACAACTTTATTTCTCAATAAACTAGATCAAACGATAAATTTTCTATAGGTCATACACTATTTTGGGGTAAATATGTATCATATTTACCAAGTTGTAGAGGGTTACCCTCTTAAACCTTTCATCATAAACATTTTTATTTGCTGGTCATTAACAATGTGATGGGCAGAGCTGGGACACATTCGTAAAGTGATTGATACACTTTTTAAAATGTTTTTTTTTGTAAACAATGCTGTAAGATTTTGCTTGATGAAGTTGAATATACCTAACATAAATAATAAAGTGTGGAAATTCTGTGTATGCTGCTCGATTCCACACAACATATTGAATTGAAATGCTATCTCTTTGTTAAAACAGCACCATTTAGGTTTTATACACTTTCAACAATTAGTTTCTAGGACATTTAGATTATTATTTAGACTGCTACAAAGTGAATCAACCTGAATACAACACACAGGTAACATTCAATGAAATACATCCTCTCATCATAAAGTTGCAGAAGCAGTTATGTTAATTCTAGCACAATATAAATTTAGGAAAAGGCACATGGAATTATTCCTCTTCAGCATTTTCTTCTTTTGGCAGTTGCTTTGAATGTCCATGCACACATAAAGCTAATAAAAGTAAGTTAATTGTTACTTTGTAGGAAAATATGATTGTCCCTGTGTACAGCAATAGTGTGTTATGAAGATGGATATTACAACCATCACCAAGAATTGATCTTCAACCTTTTATATTTAGTAATCTGAAATACTTGAATCCTCACAAAACCAAATACCTTTCTGATAGTATTCTATAGATCAATAGTCAACAAATACACGTCCTCTATTGCTTTACCTGAATTTTGTTGCTGTTGTTCTGAGTAATTACTTAGTAAACAGGTTATGGTTCATAGGGTCTTGACTGCACAATCCTGCACTTTTGTAAACATCCGGAACTTTAAGTACAGTAGAAACAAGCCATGCCAACACACTGAGTTTAAAACAAACTCATTACATACATACATATGTAACAATAAACAGATAAAATCCTGTTACCATATAATCGAGAAGAATTTGAATAACAGCAAATAAAAGGCTAATGTTCTTGAATTGAAGAAATATCTGTCTTTGTTGCTTAAAAATAAGTGTCAGTTTTAAACAGAAAGATACGTATAAAGTACTTAAGTTTTTTTCTTTCTATCTACACAGGCAGAAAGATACATATTTCGGAAACGAATATCTCTCTCAACATATTCTGTTGTTGTCTACATCAAATTAATGCTAACTTTTTGATGTCACAAAATTACTATTTCTCCCCTAATTGGATTCTTTTTTCTTAAACTTACATGTCAAACACATGTAGATCACACCGTTTATAGAAATGAAAGAGAGGTCTCTTAAAGGCCAAGTCCATAGCATAGATTAAGTTCATTTCAATAAAAAGAATAAAAAAACATATTCTGTCGTTGTCTACATCAAATTAATGCTAACTTTTTGATGTCACAAAATTACTATTTCTCCCCTAATTGGATTTTTTTTCTTAAACTTACATTTCAAGCACATGTAGATCACACCGTTTATAGAAATGAAAAAGAATAAAATATCTCAAATAAAACAGTGAAAATTGGATGAAATAAGGAATTTATGAATTTTTCGCTTTTTCTTCACAAAACAGTTCTATAAGGGTTGATATGAATATTCAGTGAGTGAGGTTATGATGTCATATTCTCACAATTTTCCACATATTATGCACACAGAAAAGACAAAAATGTCATATTTTAGCTATAAAAATGTAAAATTTGTCCTAAATACTCCTTACATACTTACAAAATAGTATTTAGTCTAATATGTGTAGACATGATGGATGACTTTTCAATTTTAGTGGAAAAAAAATTCTGAAAGTTTTGTATACACTATTATTATTATGGAGAATAGTGAGTGTATAACATCACCAACTTTGTTGAATATTCATATCGACTGTTCAAGAACTGTTCTGCAAAAAAATTGTGAAACTTTGAAAATTTATGACTTCGTTATTTTGCATCTGTTTTTCATCAAATTTTCAGTGTTTTGTTTGGAATGTTTTATTAGTTTTATTGAAATGAACTTCATCTTGCTACCTGACTGTGACCCAATTTTGGAAGAAATTGCATTGTGCATTTGATATGAAATTTTAAACAAGTAAAATTATCTTGATAGAGCTTAGGAATAGTGATTGGAATATGGAGTTGAATTTCTGGTTTACTGCAAGCCTTTTAGCCTAAGCGAAGGCCAAATCAGTCTCAAATTTTGACAAATGCAAGATCACTATGACATTACTATGATTTCTAATGAAGAGGCTTGCAATAGCCTGGAATTTCAATTTTAGTATTCATAAGACCATTTAGAACTCTGATTATTAAGATTTTGTGTTGTTTCATTTTCATTTTGGGTGCTACCTGTTTTTAAGAATCAGATCCCAGAACTGTTTGTGGTGGGCTTTATGAATAGCAGGTGAAAAATATTCTCCCACTTTTAAAACTGTTATTTATATTCCCAAAATTCTGAAGAACATTCAACCAAATGTTGGAGAGTTGCAAGTAGACTGTGAAACATAATGTAAAACTATTTTTGAAAAAGTGGTGCTAATTGACAACAAGGCATTAGCGATATTTTGTCTCATCCACTTGTGAAAATAACTAGTAATATCGCGATCTCCGTTGCCATGCAACAGAATTGTATCTAAAGCTCATTGTGAAATATCTGCCATAGAATGCAACATCCCATAAAATATCTGAAGGTACCATGACATGAATATACCTCAAGTGCATCTATCACCCAAGTTTGCCATTCCAGCAAAATGTGCAGAGTTACGTGTCATAAGACAGTCTTGCAGGTAAACTTTAACATATGACCTCAAATGACCTTTGAATTTATCATGTGACCTCCGATGGCACAATAACATGCGAATCCCCTTAGTACACCTACAACCCAAGTTTGTTTGAAAAGTGAGAGACAGTTGCAAAGTTATCTTTCACAAGAGAGTCTTGCAGATAAACTTTAATGTTTGACTTCAAATGACCTTTGACTTTACCATGTGATCTCTGAAGGCACCATAACATGAATGTACCCCAAGTGCATCTATCAACCAAGTTTGGTTGCCATTGCAGCAACAGTTGCCAAGTTATGTGTCATAAGAGAGTCTTGCAGGTAAACTTTAACGTTTGTGACGGACGGACGACGAACAGACGACGGACGGTTGGACGGATGCCATTTGGATCCCTTAGTCCCGCCTTCACCTCTGGTGGGCGAGACAAAAAGTGATAAAAATACCAATATGTAAATTTGTTTGAAGAAAGCAGCAAATTATAACATTCTCTATTTAATTCATATTTACATAACAAAATGTTAAAAAGTTCAAAATATTGTAAAAAGAAATTTAATTCCATTGGATGAAGTACACTGCATGTCCACATAATGGTATATTTGTCAGTTTAAAGGTTATGACTGAATTGTATTTTTATGGTTTTGAACATGTGAATTTCACTTGATTCAGAAGAGACCTTTAAAGATACTGTCAAACTCTGGGATATCATCATCAGCTCTGTAGAAGAACAATAGGGAGAGATAAAAAAGAAAGAATGGTTGGATGAATAATTATCATTGTGTGAGAAGATCAATGATATGTGTACATTCTTCTTCTTTTTTTCAATTTTTACTATGCACGGGTAGATAACTGTAATGAGTTTTTTCTTTCTCAGACTATATTTTTTATAACATGCTTGAATTTACATTAACAACATTAACAACAATAACACAGTTATAATAACCATTTGTTCACTGGCAATTTTAGTGCACAAACATACACTGCCTTATCAGATAATTAAAATCTACAAGGATTATTGAAAGGAGACTGCAATATCATTTGCTTTATCTCCTTTTTAAACTGCTGACAACTAATGGATTATGGTGGCTAAAAATAAGGCATGTTATTTCAAACAAATACTTGTAAACAAATGTTAAAAATCATGTGAAGACTAAGTAACACACATCTGGAAAGCTGCAGAAAATTTGAAAACAATATGAAAAATTATGTGCCATAGACCCTGCAGGTAAACTCAACTTACTCTGGAGATTTACTGACAAAGCATTTGTCAAGTGGTGCTCTCTGGATATTCTTTAAAAATGATCCATGTTTCTGTGAAAATAAAGGGTAGACATAAGAGGTCGCTGACTCGCTGTATAATTTGAATATCACTTTGTCCTATATCAAATGCAAAGAACACCCCCCCCAAAAAAAAACCAACCAACAAAACAAACATCAACAATACACACTGTATGAGCTGCCTCAAAATTGAGCCAATAATTGTTTGTCAATCCACAAAATAATATGCAAGAAATTTTGATGGATTTGAACTAAATCTGAGAACGGCTAAGAGCCAGAAGAGTGCTAGGATGTACCCTCTGAGTTACCAGATTTCTAGCTCTTGATCTAAAATTTGATGTTAAGTATATTGAATATTTTGAATGACCAATAGGGGCATTCACACACTATGTAAAAAGTGAGATTAAAAAGTGATTTTCTTGTCGAGATTAGAATTTTGATCTTATTTTGTGTGGAAAGAATAATCTCACAAATAATCGTGATTCTAATCACGATTCAACTTGCAGTAAGAAGTGTGATTTTTCAGAATAATTGCAATCATTTGCTATGCTTTGTGTGTGTGAACAGGATCAAGATTCGAAAACTGTTTTTAATCCCATCATTCTTAGCACGTGAATGTTTAACATTTGGTTTGTTCTCTGCGATGTCCATCACGCCTTGTTTAGTGCGTATGCACGACGTCATGGATCTGATATAGTAGGCAAATACAAATGTGTTCTTCCTCTCAGTTTCTCTCTTGTGTAAATATATATAATTGCTTTCCTTCTCCACAAGTATTAACAAATGCTTTTGTTTTCCTTTACATCAATCTTCATCTATGCCCAGTTGTTCCTTTCTTGCTTTAAGTGCGATTTTCCTGAGTAAACGGTCACAAATGAAATTGAAATCTGGATCGTGATTCAAGTCGCAATCCACTCTTTCCCTGTGTGAACCCTTGTTAAAAAGTACCACAGAACCCATGGTCATGTTATGGTACTTTCCATGATATGATTGTAGTTTGGTCAAATTACAATGGGCACAATGGCACCAATGGTACTCTTTTGCAAGGGAATAATCAACATACCTTTTTCAAGTAGTCTTGTTCCACAGTATCTAAACAAGTCAAGAGGGACTGTTCATCAGGGCTTGTATTGCTTGCTAGAGGGGTTGTCGAAAGTTTCACAGGAGTTACTGGCTTGGATTCTAGGTTCCTTGCTGCCTTGCCATGCAGGGGCTGGAGTAAGGATCTAAGAGGTTGTGTTTTGTTGTTTTGAAGGTGAAAGATTGATGAGATAGAATCATAAGATGTCTAGTTTACCACACAAACACTGGACTTATTACAACTTAACAGTACTTCATCAATATGATGACAGTGTAATGCTATAAATATATCCTCTCATCAGAAAATTAAATCAGGTTTCCAACTATACACAGTTCTTTAGCTAGATTATTACCATGACTCAGCTGATTAAACAGGAACTAATTCCATGCATTTAACCTTACCATAACAAGAGAGGGTTGAATCACATAGGTGTCTATTACCCTGGAATTTTGTCCCTTAAAAAAAAAAAAATTAAAACTGGGAATCTTATATAATTTCTAATACAAAATGTTACTACAGTCTTTTTTGATTAACTTTATCATGATGTACATGTTTGTAATAAAACTTTAACCAGTTTAATACTAAGCAGAAGATAACTCTGATGTCATAATAAGAGTCGATTTTACAAGCATACATACAATATCCCACTACAGTGAGTACACCCTTTACGAAAGTTACAAATTTTAATGTAACTTATTACATAAATGTAATAAAAGTACAAGCATTACAACTATGATGGTGATGACATTCTTTAATACGTGTTTTGATTCAAATTATCTATTCCATAACAACATTGTAATATCTTAAGGATATTATTTGAATTGGTGGGAAAAAATTAGTAGACTGTAGCTTTTGTTATGGATGTACTCACTTTTGTTGTACACTGTACTTATACAAAAAATCCAACTGAAAACAGGAAAAATTGCATAACAGCATGACATGTATATCACACACCTTGTTCCCAACTTCCCTGTATGAAGTGAAGGTGCATTGGGTTTAGTCCAAGCATCACTCAGCTGGGGCCTTGGCAAGCACTGGACCACACCTCCGCGAGGCCTATAACCACCAAGACTGTCACTGCTTGCTGGTCTCTCAGACACAGGATGTCCCCTTCTTCCAAAGGGAACGTGCTGGTCAGTAGTGCAACTGATGCGACTGTACTCCATGACTGGCTTGGAGAGGGTTGCACTGGATGCAGCAATGGACTCACCAGGTTCCCCTCTGTGGAGTGTATGGTCAAGTGGCACATTCACAGTTGGGACAGACTGCTCCTGTAATGGATGTGGCTTCCTTGAGGGCATACTTGACCAAAAGTACCCTGACGTCTGTGACGGTGGTTGCATTGGGCCTTTGGGTTTAGGCAGAGAGCATGAATTGACCGTCACAGTTTCACTGAGTGGTGGGTGAAAGTGATTGTCAAGGTCATCCATACAAATGATGTCATCCGTGTCATCAGCATCATAGATGTCACTTCCTCCAATGTCAAAACACGGGACATCACCAGGGATGGCATCAAAGCCAAGAGATACTTCAGGAAGTTCTGTTTGGGGAGAAAGAAGTAGATAATTATTTAAAATATGACAAGGTGTTTTGGAATTGCCCTCATTGTCTCGTGTATATTTTCGAGATACAGAGATGTACATGTGTAGATGTTATTATTCCTCTCGCTGTACACTCAAGGACACATAGAGCAGTGCTTTTTTCTGCAGAAACGCAGGATATATGATTTGACAGACAAGAGACCAATTACTTTATGTCTTTCCTAAATTCAAGACTGTTTATTTCATAATAAAAATGACTGTTGACAATAATCAAAGCTTTAATCATACATTGAACTCTGGAGCATGGACATACCATCATCATCATTATTTTTCTCGGGACCATGGGACTGCTCAGGCTGCATTTCTGAGAGCTCCATTTCTCTCTGATATCTGTAGAAGTCTAACTGTTCCCATCCAGTTGCCTGCTGAGGTTCCTTCAGCTTAGGAGTGGCTGTGGCAGGGGCAGTGGTTGAAGTATTGGTAGCTGGTGTACAGGCTGCCTTGTTCATCGCGGGGAGCAAGCTTCTCCTGGGTGTGTAGGAAAACTGATCCAACTTGGGCAAAGGTGCTGGGGTTGAGTCACTGAACTGTGAGGCACAGGCAGAAAGAAAATGCATATATTGGCTACAATGTAATATTAGTATATTATTGCAACTATCAAATATTTTGCCCGCTGACAAAGGAAATATCATTTGGTTTCCCCATTTAAAGGGTACATGATCTAGTAAAGTTGGTCTGTGTGTTGCTGCATGTATGTATCTATGATCCATTGCCTAACTACCATATACATTTACTTACCTTTAACCGCTTGATATTGGGTGTTACATTGATATCCTTAGCTCTCTGTCTCATTAGATCCAGAAATCCACTTAACCCAAGAGGACCTCTAGCTTTTGATGGTGTGGTGGCAGCACCCTTTGGATCGTAAGAGTTGCTGCCAGTTGATTCTTTATCAGGAGTCTGCAGCCTCTTTGTTGGTGGAACCCTGGGTCTTGGAAGAGGTCGGATTGGGACACCAAATTTACAGCAGTCATGGGCACAGGTGTCCTTGTCCAAGCAGCGATGACTGCATGGCTTACGACTTCCATATCCTTCAAACTCTGTGCAGAAACAATATCACAATAATCTTGATCCCTACAACATAATTAGCCTAAAAAAGAACTTGTATACACACATACAGAATGAAAATACATCTTTTTTTCAAACTGGTTGATATATGTCAACTGAAATAAAGCTCAGAAATCAATTTCTATGGTGCTTTGCTGACAACAAACCTTGAATAATAAAGACTGCTTTATCAACAAACTTCACAAAATTTGTTGACTACTTAATTCTCTAATACCGGATTAGTACAGGGACTGCCTGGTTTCAATAGCCAATGGGTTAATTGTACATAGAATTTAAGAATGCAGACGAATAAACTTAAAAATAACTCAGAACCAATAATGCTTGAATCTATGTCTAATCAAATAGAACTTACATCTTTACAACTGTCTGAATGGTCAACAAGGTACAGTCCTACTTGTCAAGAGGTTATAATGGAGGGAAACTTTAAAACAGCAGCTACATTTCATGTGCATTCACTGGGCTGTACCCAGTTTACTTTGTGTATACCTTCATCACAGGGTGAAGTAGACTTTACATCTGAAAACCTTTGGTGATCCATGCCATCTGAATGGCCCACTAGCTTGCTTCTGTTCTTGATCACTGAGTTACCAGGTACACCAGGCACCAATCTCTTTACAGCCGGTTTCTTCTCAGTCAGCTGAGGAAGTGGGGCTTCACTGGCTGCTCTTAGGTGCTTTGGCCCAGAGTAGAAGGGAGTGTAGACACTCTGTACATCAAGTCCAACTGAAATTTTTAACAAATAATAGTTTTATAAACACCTAGAGACACACCTTTGTGCTTTTAATAGCTGATTAGAGCATATGCAGTAAATATATTCTTAGAGGATGGGTGCAAAATTTATCAAAAATCGTCATTACTTCTCTTCAAGTGTTTCTCACCAAAATCTTGACTGATGAGGTTGATGCTGAGATCCTCTCCTTTCAATGCCCTCCTGACTTCCACTTTACGCATCCAAATACCTGACTGCACCAGTTGGCTGTCTCTGAAAGATAAATGGATGTTCACTTTTAGGCTCGACAATTTCAGTTGCAGGTATATGAACTAATCTCCTTTGGTTAAACAAAAGTCTAAGATGTCTTTTGTGAACTGTTATCACACTAAAAAAAAACCATCAATTTAATCAGCACATGTACGAGGCAAGTAATTTCATATTACATTTTGTTTTAGCATAATACGTTCAGATGTCAAGATTGCAATATCATTAACCTCAATAGAGAAAACTTGTATAAACTCAAAATCTAAAATATTAGATACATAATGAGTTAGAAATGATTGCTATTAAAAGAAAATTGTATAGAACATACATTGTAACAGAATATAAACTTGGACAGAATTCAGTTAAAATTTATAGTATTCAAGTAAAAGTTACACTAGTAATACAATGAGATTCTATAAAGTAAATTGTTCATAATAAAATAACTCTATACAGTATTCAAACTTACGCTATTCTCTGTTTGTAGACGACTTTATTGTCAGCATCTCCGATGAGTAGTATAACTGTGTGATTGGGCTTGGTGGTCTGTTTCTTAGCTACCTTCTCATGGTTCTGCAGACAAACCTTGATGTTGAGTTCAGCCTTCACAGGGCTGTACTTGGAAATCTATATATTTGATCATGAAAAGGAAGAAGATGCAAATAAGTTGGGTGAAATTAAATATACCAAGAATCATTACCAATACTTGGAAATACTTCCCCTCTGATAAGAATCGAAATGGGGAACTGCATAATGACTTATATGAGCATAATATCTGAAGCTTGATCACTTGATCCTATATTTATAAAAAGCCAGATGAAAAGGGAAAATGTGACAACATGCAATATTTTGGATTATTTCAACTATTCAGTCTGCACAATACATATAAAAAATGATGCCTTCTTGTGTCTGTGATAAGACACCAGTCTATGGTTATCCAGTGTTTTCATATCTTTAGTAGATAAATAGGGATATGCATAAAATTGCAATTTGAATGAAGATGGAGGAAGAGAAGGGGAAAAGGAAATATGGACTGAAGAAAAATGCACAGAGAGGGGGATAACAATGGTTGAGAGAGAGAGAGAGAGAGAGAGAGAGAGAGAGAGAGAGAGAGAGAGAGAGAGAGAGAGAGGGAGAGAGATAGAAAGATGGATGTAGATGGAAAATCGAAAGCATGGAGAATAATGAGATACTAGTGCAATGTCCCAACATATACTGACAGTTGATTCTTAGGAAGAGTGTATGTAAGCAATGTTTGATTGTTATGTACGGTTGTATGTACGCGAACACAAATAACTTCTGTAATATTTTATTCACCTGTTCAATGGAAACATCATACTTCGGAAGATGAGAGATTGCTTCTACAATCTGATTTCCAAATGGAGGATGACGGTTTACAATCTGAAAAAGATAGATGAAGAAAATATGTCATCATATCATATATCTTTAATTCTATGATTACCTACTATGATCTAGGTATAGGAAACAAGGCAAACGCCAAGCGTTGTCTCGCCTGCATATTGCAGTCATGAAGAGACTGCATGTCAAAACTATGCTATATGACTTCTGAGGCTGTCAGCAGTTTAGGGGGTGAATTGTGGTTCTGACAGTTTACATATGCAATAATGGTATAGGCCTACTTTATCCCTAGGAAATCGGATAACACTAAGAATGCTGTTAATACTATGAAGCTATAATTATTTCCATGCAAGTAAGGAAATGAATGTTAGTGAAAAAGAATGTAACTGATAATAATGTGAGTAAAATTGTAAAATTAAATTAATTATTAAGGTGTTATGGCAAACTTATTGTTTGAAAAATGGTATGAATTTGGTGATTCCACGTCAAAGCTATAGAAAGTTATTAGGTGTACAACATAGCACAGTGCCAGTTATGAAAAGTTCATTGACCTTTGACCTTTGACCTTAATCAAATTCAACTGACATTCGAACTTGACCTGCACCTTCAAGAGATGGACCTCTCATATGAATTTGGCAATCCTACCTCGAAGGTATAGAAAGTTATTGTGTGTACAACATAGCACAGTGCCAGTCATGGAAAGTTCATTGACCTTTGACCTCTGACCTTATTCAAATTCAACTCATACTCAAACTTGACCTGTGCCTTCAAGAGATGTACCTCTGGTATAAATTTGGTGATCCCACCTCGAAGCTATAGAAAGTTATTGTGTGTACAACACAGCACAGTGCCAGTCATGGAAAGTTCATTGACCTTTGACCTTTGACCTTAATCAAATTCAACTCACATTCGAACTTGACCTGCACCTTCAAGAGATGGACCTCTTGTATGAATTTGGCAATCCTACCTCGAAGGTATAAAAAGTTATTGTGTGTACAATATAGCACAGTGCCAGTCATGGAAAGTTCATTGACCTTTGACCTTTGACCTTATTCAAATTCGACTCATATTCGAACTTGACCTGCGCCTTCAAGAGATGGACCTCTGGTATGAATTTGGTGATTCCACGTCAAAGCTATAGAAAGTTATTAGGTGTACAACATAGCACAGTGCCAGTTATGAAAAGTTCATTGATCTTTGACCTTTGACCTTAATCAAATTCAACTCACATTCGAACTTGACCTGCACCTTCAAGAGATGGACCTCTCATATGAATTTGGCAATCCTACCTCGAAGGTATAGAAAGTTATTGTGTGTACAACATAGCACAGTGCCAGTCATGGAAAGTTCATTGACCTTTGACCTCTGACCTTATTCAAATTCAACTCATACTCAAACTTGACCTGTGCCTTCAAGAGATGTACCTCTGGTATAAACTTGGTGATCCCACCTCGAAGCTATAGAAAGTTATTGTGTGTACAACACAGCACAGTGCCAGTCATGGAAAGTTCATTGACCTTTGACCTTTGACCTTAATCAAATTCAACTCACATTCGAACTTGACCTGAACCTTCAAGAGATGGACCTCTTGTATGAATTTGGCAATCCTACCTCGAAGGTATAAAAAGTTATTGTGTGTACAATATAGCACAGTGCCAGTCATGGAAAGTTCATTGACCTTTGACCTTTGACCTTATTCAAATTCGACTCATATTCGAACTTGACCTGCGCCTTCAAGAGATGGACCTCTGGTATGAATTTGGTGATCCCACCTTAAAGCTATAGAAAGTTATTGGGTGTACAACACAATTGTTGACGACGACGCCGCCGACGACGCCGACGACGCCGACACCGGAAATAGTGATACCTATGTCTCGCTCCGCTACGCAGGCGAGACAAAAAATGGAAATGCAGTAGTACAGTAATATACAAATACATGAAATATTCATGATAGCATGATCCAAATATTTATCTGAACAGTGACACAGAGGGGTATCCATCTTTAGGATGGAAAGGGTTGCAAAACAAAATAATCAGGGGTACATGCCCATTAGTAATCCTTTAAACAATTGAAGAATAAACCCTGTAAACTATTGGGATACAGTTGTCCTCATCTACCCCCCCCCCCTTCAACATAAAGCAAAATATCTTTTATTTGATGTTCCAATGTTAAGCTATCAAATTTTAGTATATAATTGTGTTTTGTTTGATCTTTTAAACTCTCCTACATGTTGATACTTCCAAAAATTTTGCTTTAATCTTCAAAATCAGCATTTCCAGAGACTCACCAGTTCCAGCTCCCTGGGGTTTTTGTTCTCCAGCTTCTGGAAGCTATCCAGTCCTGCATGGATCAAGGCATTGGACATGGTGGGACCTATCTTGTCAAGCTGTCTGGCTACATACTTGGAGTTCTCCCATAACTTGGCTTGGATGCACTTGGATGTGATGACTGCATTCAGCAAGGCTTTGAACTCTGTTCTAGTCATCAGGTACTCTGTCAGGCCTGTCAAGATGAGGATGACAGTACCAATGGTGACCAATTAAATTCATGCAAATATATATACTCAGCAATATCTTCAGGCATTTCTCTAGAAATAAATCAATAATTTTAATAAGCACATGAAGGCAGTGGCAATGGTTATTCTTTAGACAATGCAACCGAGGCTATCATCATCATTTCTTTACTTATTTACCTCTCCCATCTTTCGGTGCACCAAACAGTAATCACCAATTGGTAATCATGCCCATGTATTTGCTATCTACTATTTAACCCCTTACCTTACAGGAACCAGGTGTCCCCTGTATTAAAGGAGAATGCAACCCAGGCATCAGTGTTGCCCTTAGTGAATAAAGATGAACAAGAAGAGTAGACTGTGAAAGTTTGAGCAAATCGGACAATCTGTTCAAGAGTTATGAATTGTGAAAGTTTCAGTAAATCCTTTTGGGGATCCTTGAGTGGCAACTTTTTCCTTGAAAACAAAGAAAATGTTGAATTCTATGTACAAAATGAATGGAGAGTGGTCCATGATGACATCACAGATGTTGGCAAAGTTGCCAATTCAAGGATTGCCATAGTAAGGATTTACTTAAACTATTAAAGTTCATAACTCTTGAACAGATTGTCTGATTTTCTTCAAACTTTCACTGTTTACTCCTCTTATTCTTCTTCATTCACTGGAAGCACACTGATGTCTTGGTTGCAAGTCTATGGAAATTTGAGAATTCAGTGGTTAACAGGTTAAAACAATCTTATACATACATGTACAATTCTTCTGAAAATATCACTGCTATGTACAAGAGTCTTTTATTTTAAACTTTACTTATTTTTTTTTTCAAACTATGTTTTCTTAAAGTTTCTTCTTGTATCAATGTCTGCACAGTAGAGGCTGTTCTGTGTAGAACAAAAATGAAAATGCTCATAAGATGATTATCTTCTCACATCTGGTAAGCCTTTGTCCTGCTCTGAATATCTTATAGCAATCCTGATTGAGAGCAAACTCCTGGATTGGAATGGATCCTAAGGTGGCCTGGATCAAGCTGAGGAATGCAAAGAAAAGAAGGAGAGAAAAGAAATCAATGAAAAAAAGGTGATAATATAACAGAAAGAGTAAAAACGTAGAAGAAGAATTTGATACAGGAGAAGAAACAGCAGAGAGAAAAAAAGTCTGTTTCAGCAGAACATCCATTGACAGCAGAACTTGGTCCTGTGTCACTGATCAATGATACAATTTTTTTAGTAACCCTTCAATAGGCTATTTTTTTCTTGTGAAAGAAATCCTCTTTCTTTCTCACCGAATATTTCTTGGTTAATCAAAGGAGACATTTACTCCCCCCCCCCCCCCCCCAGGAAAAAAAAAGAAAGAAAAAATCTAGGAAACTGCATATTCATTTTTTCTACAATACGAAATGTACTAGTACTGATTTTAAAACGCACCACCCTACTACTTACCAGTTGACTTTCATATCATTCGTCTTGATCTTTCCACTCATTGGGTAGCGGATGGTGACATGGTTTTTATCTTTATTCATCTTGTTCAGCACCTTCCTTTCATTCACTCTCAGCTGGACATCACTGAACTCCTTACATTTTGACAGAAGCACCATCTATGAGTAAATCACAATTAAAGTAGTTATGTTCACCCAAAGACAGCTTAATTGAGACTATGAAATTGGTTATCATGTATCTTTTCTTGTTGAACTCTCCTCATTCATTCTAAAAGGGATTTCATGCTAGACTAGAAAGCAGTCTCCTTATTAGTTTCAAGCACTCTCTATTATGAGATTCCCCACACTGAATCAAAACTTTAAAAATGAATAGCAGAAGGAAATTTACTAATGAGATATTATCCATTGAACGAGCCATGGCTTGAGATGATTGAATTGTAGGTGCGTAAAATACATCATTTCATCTAAAATGCATGGGTGTTATCATGTATCCTCTCAGTCTTCAATGTAGCACCAGCGGATTGAGGACTAAAAACACGTCCATTCAAGAAAACAAAAAAATTCTTGGTATGAAATAAGAGACTTACCAAGTCTGCCACAGTCTCGTTGCCATCTAGTTTGGTGAACTGCTTCATGGTCTCAAATGCCACACAGTATCTTGCCATTAGTCTGCCTGTCTCTGTACAGTATACATATCATGACACAGGTAGAAAAATACATCATAGTGTTTAACCCGTTGACTGGTGAATTCTGTAATTCCTACAGACTTAGAACAGGGGCTACTCGGTTCCTATATGTAATGGTTTAATAAAGCTTCCAACATTATGGCTAAGTCTTTGCATAGCTAGAATCATAAACTAAAGCTTGATGTGCCAAATAAGTGAATCAATTAGCACAGATACTTGACCGTGTGAAATATGAGAACCTACTTTACATTTCTGCAGTTTAAAACAGATGAAACAAACAGGAATAGCAAGAAAATTATGCATCTAGAATTTCAGTTCAGAAAACTGTGCATATTCATTGCATTCTCAGGCATATGGATATCCATTTTCTCAACAGTTTGGCCAAAAAAAAGAAAGAAAAAAGAATTAGACATGAAACTTAAACTTACCGAGTGGTTTCAGCTCTTTACTCTCCTGGTCCATCTGTATAAGATTGATGCTAGCCAGGGATGTCAAATCTTTAGTACACAATTCTTGGGGAAAAGGGTAAAAAGAAAAGCTTACGTGTCACAACACTGTAACAATGCTTGAAAGGAAAGTTCAACCTAAACTTCCTTAAAAATATGCCTTGCAATTTTCATTACTATGTGACATATGTCATGGGAAATACTGTATTTAAGTAGAAATAAAGTGCTCTGTGATATAGCCTGTGTTCAGGTGGAATTTCATACATATTAATATCTTTCTGAAATAGAGTTGTGTGTCTGCAAACAACAACACTTATGTACCTTTTTCTAAACATAAAATTACAGTTGTGAATTGATGATAGAAAGAGAGAAATGGTTTAGACTGCTGTACTTTGCTTTAAAAAAATCTCTCTGCATACCAAGATGTTGTATTTCTGGACAGGTTGTGTATACAGACAGTCGATTTAAAGAAGTTTGCAAGCAATATTTCTTAAATTTTCTAACACTTGCGTAAGACAGTATTACAGAGAACATATATTGATGATGATTAGTACTATTTAATGAATATTTTTGCTGAATCCAAAGATAGAAGAGAAGGCTTTTTTTTGGGGGGGTTAAGCATCCGAACCGCACATGACCCCCCGTCCTACATGTCTAGAAAACAATCACAAAACATTTATTTTTACTACTCTGCTTGATCAACATCATTACAAATACCTTGCAGCTTTTTCTCCAGCTCCACTTGAGCGAGTCCCTTTGGGAGGCCATAATGGGTAGGATTCTTCTGGATGCGTATGTAGAGGAAGGTAGACTTGAGCCACTCCAGAGCAATCTCTATCTTATTGATGGTGTGCAGGACTATCTCGGCATTCAGGTGCTCTATCAAATGGTTGTGAAGGCTGGAGAAATGGGGAGAAAGAGAGAGAGAGAGAGAGAGAAAGTGAGAAAGAGAGTGTGTGCGAGAAAGAGTGTGAGAGGGAGAGTTTAATTGTGTATGTGTGAGAGAGAGAGAGAGAGTGTGTGTGAGATAAAGAGGGAAAGAGAGAAAGAGTACACATGCATAAAAAAATTTAAAAGGTGTGAGTGGGAGGGTACAATCCTTATTTCACATGTTCAGTAAGAATTTACATGAGTTGAAAATCAATTTGTTCTGATTTGAAATATACTACCCCTCTCTTCCTCATGTCTCTCTTAGACTATACAGGCTGTTTGAAAGTTATTTTACATCAATGTGTAAGTGATACATGTACGTAATGGGCTATTTTCTTCACTGAATAAAGGTTGAACTCCTCTCAACTTCCCCCTCCCCCCAAAAGTTGATATCACAACAGTAATCATAAATACAACATCTTATACGGTATTTGATTTATTTACCTGCTCTCTATTTCTTCAGTTCCATTCAGCAAATTATCATACTTTCCCTGTATAAAACCACAAGAAAATGAGACAAATGAGAAAAAAAAAACCAATAAACAGCAATCACAATATTCATGGGGAATTCTGCAGTCACTACAAATGCTATCTGTACTTCAAAGTTTTACTGGATAAGATTCACCCCAATCAAACAAGAAAGACTAAAATGGACTCTTAAACTATATTTGTCCCAATAAAGTTGAACCACAGTAGCCAACTCTCCATACAGAGGCTTTTTGTCTAAATACATGCAGGTCAAATATACTGACTTCACCCCAGTAGGAAAATATGTATTGCAAAACCTACTTACACTGTACATTATATTTTCTTAACCCATTGAGAACAATTTGATTTCAGCATGACACACATTTTCCATGGACTAGCCCGAGTTATCTTGAGCTCAGTGTTCGACAGGGTTAAGAGAGAAGAGTATACAACCTTTGTTTTGTGCTTTGTCATGATGACTGCTGTGGCTGTGGTATCAAACTGTGGTCTGCCAGCCCTGCCTATCATCTGCAGTATCTGTGTCTCACTGTACTCTTTGTACACCCCGCAGGCATAGTGCTGGGTAGACTTTACCACTACAAGGTGTGCAGGGAGATTCACACCCATTGCTAGGGTGCTGGTAGCCACTGTGGTGCAATAAGATAAGGGTACATGATTTATTACTAGATAGATTCAATATAATGAAAAAAAAAAAAAAACACTTGAAAAAGAGCACCATAATACCCATGGTAATTTGACAGTAATTCAACCATATTACCATCGCATCATGGTACCTGATGGTACTTTGCATCATTTGATAGTAACTGGTATTAGAAAAATTACCATGGGTACCATGGTACTATTTTTTTTACAATGGCTATGGCTAAGAGGGACTGCACATACAAGACTGCACCATCAAATCAGCATTCTTCTTCTTCTGGTTAAGTCTGCCTCCTTCAATTAGACTGAAGATTCTTGCAAACTATGCACTTGTGTGTGAACCACAGCTTACGTCCATTCAAGTGCTATTTGCATTATAACACCATTTATTTACATACACTCAAAAACTCCATTGTTGGAAGCATTGTTGGAGCATTGTTGCTACAGTAATGAATATTAGCACTTCATGATCTACTGCGGATATGAAATAACAATCAATAAACAACATATGTAGGACTGCTTCCAGCTACTACTGAAAAGATTGATACATCACTTCTTTACATTTATCTCACAGACAAATAACATGCAAATCTTCATGTAACGACTCTTGTGAATAATGCCAGGTAGAAGAAAGGCTTACTGAGAACTGGGAGATCCCCTTGTAGGAACATCTCTTCAATAGCCTTCCTGTCTTGTAGATCCAGTCCAGCATGGTGATAACCAACTCCATTCATGACAAGATCTATGAAGTAAAAAGGAAATCTTTTGCAGATATGCTCGGTATGAAGACCATCTACACTGATTGTTTTATCTGTATCTTCCATCATTTCCTCTATGATTTTCATTCACAGGTAAGTTTAAAGTTAGGGTTACAATTAAACATATTATTTAGTCCAAGGTAATAGCAAGGAACTAGAACAGCAAAGGAATTTGTCTGTGCAGCAATTATTGCTGGAGCATGTCTTAGACAATAGTTCACAACTTATCTGATGCTACATTTTTATCAAAAGTACAAATATCAACATCTAATGAATTTAAATTTTGTGAATTTATGGTTATTCTGATTCCCAAATCTTACAATGAAAACTTATTCCTATTTTGATACAATAGTTAACCATTCAGAATAATTTCTGCACAGTAGAAGAACTGTAATGGCATAACCAGGGCCTCATAACACAAAGTTTGTCAACTGATCATATGATCATTCAATCAATCAATCAATTGTCCGATTGATATTTGCAATCAATTCCACATATAACGACCAAGATTAATTGCAAAATATGCAATCAATTCCAAACGTAATATCATTTTTAATTCGACATTTGGCCCACCTCTGAGTTTAGAATCCCTGATCTTATTGTTATACATCTGCATTCTCTGCTTGCATTGAGTATTCAGGATGAACCTAGCTTCTTTGACCAATATGGATGCAGCCTGTTCTACAGCTTTCCTAGTAGCACAGAACTGAAGGAAATCAATGTGGAAACTGCATGGTCAATTACTCATTTCTGTCTATCTTATGGAAATGGCAATGTTTGGAGGCTGTTTAAAAAATTGTCACAAATGTAGTTAAATCTTGAATAAAAAAAATTAACATCAATGACAGAAATTGGTTTGAGACATTAACCCTGTCAAATTCCATCAACGATAAATGCTGTGTATGGTTCCTATTCATGAGGGAACTCCTCACATAGAACAAAGTGTCAAAGAGTTTAAAGGCATTGGCTAACATTGTCATGATTTTAAAAAAAATCTCATTTTGTTACTTAAAAATGGGATAAACATTAGGGTTATAGTGTAAAAATACCAGTCTGAAAGTTTCAGAGCATAATATCCACGGGAAATATTTTCAAATATTAGAAATGTGAACCAATGTTTGAAAAATATACGAGGGTCGGTTACATAGGCTCAACGTAAGGAATGCGCATGCGCACATGACTCAACGGACCGCACTGTGTGTATTGACGTATCACGCGGCGGAAGGCAAGTAACGGTATTTTTTAATTCGTGCAAACGGCCCTCTTAGTTCAGTGTCTCTCGAGACGAAAGCTAATAAAATCGCGGTTTGCGTCTAACTTACAGCTTTTCCTTCCAAATTATGGTTGGTTTGAGGGTTTTCGAGTACAAATACAAGTACTCATACACATGTTTCATCTTAGTTTGAGAATTTTTTAAATCAGCCGCTCACAAAGTTAGCCAATGCCTTTAAGCAAAATTCCCCTTATACAAAAAGTTGATCAATCATTGAATGGTATGAAAAACATATCATTGTTCATATCTTACCACAAGTGTAGGTTTGTTTTCTGAGTATGTCTGGATGACCCCACTGAGCTTGTAGTTGAGGGAGAGATCAAACTTGAACTCTGAGAAGTTATCAGAACAGGGGTAGCCTAGCACAACCTTACGAAGCTTTACTGGTCTGTGGCTGTCATCAAATCTGCATTGGCAAAATGCAAAAATGTTCAGTTGCCAGTACATCAACAAGATCTGTACATCTGGATGCCATCCCCTGAAGCAATCTTATGAACTGCAAAATCGACATTTTCCCATCCCTTATACACAAGGTTAATAGATATTAAGCTCAAGTTGAGTTACAGTTTCTACAGGCACACAGTCCTCTTTGATTGTGCATTTAGTATCACTGAAATGTGCCTTATAGAAAGATCAATATAATTCCATATATTTTTTTCTCTATGCCTTTTTGCATCATGATAAAGAGACCATGATTTAAAATTGGATTATTCTTTATATTTCCCTGTTAGGTAGAGGGAAAGAAAACATGGCCTAAAACATTCAATAAAACACTTAAGGCTCACATGAAGAACACTCAAGTTTATACTCACTTGTGATACACAGCACTTTGGTCACCAAATCCAAGCCATTCAGCAATCTACATCGAAAGAATTATCAAAGAAAAATGGAAATGTAAGGTCCACTCTACTTCATGCTTTGCTTGCACTCGCAATTTGTGTTGGTAAGTTATTAACCTTCTGAACACAAAGCCCAAGATAAACTCCGGCTGGGATCTGTGGAAGATGTGTGTTATAGTGAAATCAAATCGTGCTCAGTGGATTAAAAGTATATCAGAAGTTTACTACACTGAAACATGCACCACAGGAAGCATGTAAACAATGGTAACCTACTCATTTGAAAGACTGCTTTAATTTCTTGTTTCCCTGGTAAAGACTATTTTACTGAAATAGGTATTTGATAGAACCTGTATATAAACCCAAGGTGATATTTAAAGACCCTCTTTTTTTTCCAAGTCTCCCTGAAGCAGTCCTCTATACTATACTCACATCTTTGATGTTTGGAATAGTGGCAGACACTGCAAGGAAGCGTAGTCCCAGGTCACCACTCTGTTCCTGTGTGTTAGAGGTGTTGGTGTGATGGTCTGGTTGGGCAGCCTGAACAGTCTTCATCCTACTGATGACAGCTTCTACAGTAGCACCTCTAGTCTCTTCATTCAGGGAATGGACCTGAGACGGAAATAATACGAAACTTCCAAGGTCAGAGACAGTTACTGAAATCATGCTGCCAATCTCAATACTTAAAAGCATTTTTATACTCTTATGAAATATTATGGCATGTTATAAACATCAATCAGATATAAGGCAAGGCTTTATACAGGTCAATAGCAACTTACTTCATCAATAAGAAAGAGTTTAACTAGTTGAACCAAAGAATGGTTGTCTCTCCATTTCCTTGTCATGCTGTCCCATTTTTCCTGAAATACAATCAGCATATAATAAACAAATCATAGCAATGTATACAAAAAAAGCTTACATAGATAAATGCATTTTTGTTTTGCTTGGGCATTACAATATGACTTTCCAGCACAATAAACAAATATTGTATGGATTTAAATTTAGAAATGAAATAATCAAGCACATACAAGCATCATGCATCTTCACTGATCCCATGATGACAGAACAGTAAATTTGATTAGTGCACTGTTAATCAACCAATACAACCAACCCAATCTATAAGGGAATGAAAAAGTAGTGAATGATAGAAGAGATAATGAAACACAAACAGGTGTAGTGAAGATGATGTTGACAGCCTGTAGCTGGTAGAAGTCTTCAATATCACTGTCTCCTGTCAGCTCTTGGCATTTTAGCCCTAGTGGTTCAAATTTCTCCTTCCATTCCTCACAGCGCTGGCTGCACAAGACTTTGATAGGAGCCACTGGAGTTTAAGGATGATGGGAAGAGAGAGAAAGATGAATGAAATGGATGAATATGAAGAGGAGAGAATGAAAATCAGGAAAGTGGGAGAGGAAGAGAAAGAGAGAAAGACAAAAATGGGATGGTCAAATGGGAATAAAGATGTTCAGAGTTTTATTTTGAAAGAAAGGGTAAACAGAAACGACTTAATTGATAACCTTTGAACTCTAAATTTATTGGATATGAAATATCTGAGAAGAATTGAGTCATGATGCAAATTATCAAGTGGGCATTCACAGATATTGCTAGTGAATTCATATGAAATAATTTAAAAAAATGATCAACAAATACCTAAAAGAGCACAGAATACATGCTGAACTGAAAATAAAAGTTTGAAAACTCACTGTATACAACTTTGGTCCTATTATTATAACCTCCTTGTGATATCAACAGTCTGAGAATTGCAAGCTCAAAGAGTACAGTCTTTCCTGATCCAGTAGGAGCACTGACAACCAAGGGCTTATCAGTATACAGGATCTAAAATTGGGATTTTGAGAGAACAAAGAAATTTTAAAAGAAAGATGACTCATTCATAGTGAACTATCTAACTCTCCTATACTTGTTTTAAATACAAGGTAATGCAGAACTGAGAATAGCATCAGTTTATATTGATTAAACTGTTGAATCTCTTGTACAACAACAACAACAAAAAGAACAGAAAAAGTGCAGAGTTGAAAACAACAAAGCTTATACCTGTGTTGATATGATTTAATCTTTCATGAATCTCATCTCACTTGTTTATACTTTAAAAAATAATAGGAATACAGGAAAGTATTTCATGAATACAAGAATTCACAATGACATTGAGAAAGCAAGAGAATGTGCTTGTCCAACACTGAAATATATAGCTTACATCATCCAGCACTTGTGACTGCACAAAGTTGAAGTATGGGAATGGAAATATTGATCTGTATTGGTCAGCTGTAAATGAGATTGATATTAAGGAAATGTCAAACTGGAAACTTTCAAATTATTGGCTTTTTCAATCATGCAAAAAGAATGTTAAACATTAATTGAGTCTCTAATGCCACACCCCCTTGCTTTCCTCAAAACAGCTATCCTCGTCTCTCTATACATTTCCCTTCTTTGATTAAAATTCAAGAAGCCATGTTTGGCCATACCAGGAGAACAAAAATCATGCAAAAAGTCTACAGTCTACTTTAACACTTACTTTTGTCCTCTCATCATGGTATTCCCTACACATTTTAAAAGAATTAGGCCCCTTCTAAAATCATGCAAAAAGTCTACAGTCTACTTTAACACTTACTTTTGTCCTCTCATCATGGTATTCCCTACACATTTTAAAAGAATTAGGCCCCTTCTATGTTGTCATTATGGCACTGAAAAGGCTTAGATTGTCAATCCCAGGATAACAAAAAGGGAAAAATGCCGTGGAATGTCTTGAACTTTTTTTGAACACTAAAGGATACGGATCTCCTCAACTGATCGCAGGCATTTGGCACCTCTCGTGGTTCCACCAGGGGTTGATAAAGCTGAGAAATTAAAAGAGTAGGAAAAGTAAGCATTATTATCTCCTCTGAATATTGACTCATATTTTGAAAAATGTCAATTAAAAGCTAATCTTGTGATTCTGATGCTATTTTAAACAATGAAATTAAACTCAAACCACATGCCTGGAATATGGATTGAAGCTGGGAAGTCATCATTCTGGCTGTGCCTTAATTGTGGGGGAACTGTTTTCGGAACTTCTTTAGCTTGCTGTCTTGGGTAAGGTTGATCATGTAAAGCAGATCCTTTCTCTATAGGGGTTGGCAGGGTTTGAGAGCTAAAGGTATCACTGAACAAGTCCTCTTGTGATAGTTGACTTTGGGGCTGACTGAGCTGACTCTGAGTCTGGCTGGCTTGCTTACGCTGCACTGGAGGTACAAACCGTACTCTTGGCCTATTAATCAAAGGGGCAATATTGAAAACAACCCATGAAAATATACATATGATCACATTTTTAACATCCAGTTATTTATGTAATGACATTATAGCATCATATATCCCACTAAAAGTTGATAAATTAAATGCTTCCTGTAACGTTTTATGTATGAATTGTAATTAGTACTCAATGATTAATTCAATTTGTATTCCTTTCATTTCCAACATAAAGAAAATCAATGGCATTACAGGTATGATTACAGAAAATATAAGACAAATACATGTACACATTCCTGATTTCTTTTGTTCTTATAAGACAATTTTCTAATAAGACAATTTATTTCAATTTATTAACCTGGATACCTCATCATGAAATAACTTGGAAGTCTTGTTATTTCTTCCATCATTTACAGTCTTACCTCAGTTGAGAACCACTAGATCTTGATTTTAAGATTCCATGGCCTGAAAAAAATTAATACAAAGGAAACAATCCCATAATCTATCCTCACTTATTCAGAAGATGCATATTCTCTTGGATCCCTTATAACCACATTCACTTCAAAACTTACTTCAACATACATGTACAAGGAACTTGATGTTTAGAAGAGGGAAATACAACTGGAAGGACAGAGAAAACTGTGAAAAAAAATACAATGTACCTCAATCATTTAAGGAACACAAAGTAAAAATATTAATAATCAAACAGTTTGTTTTGAAGGTTTATGATAACCTGGGGCACGTTTCATGAAAGCGTCATAACTACAAGATCAACGACACCTTGGAGTTGTCGGTCATCTTGTCTGCTAAGTGTTTCACAAAGCCGTCTTTGCCAAGACCAGCGACAACTTCCCTGACAAATGACTTGTCGCTCCTCCGAACATGTCATATCTTTTTAGCACGCCATCACAGGTCACCTTTTGGTCGGCTATGGGCAGCTCGCGGGCAGTGAAAAATAAGGAATGTTTATTTATTAAATACAAATAAAAATTTCTTGAGTTCCAGACTCTCATTCCATAACCAGTTATTACTGATGTTGATATAAAAGTGTAAGTGAAATAACCTATATGTCTTAGCGACGTTTTTACCCTCCAGCAAGTAATTGAGATTAATACTGATTATCCTCCTATCAGTTTCCAATAGAAAATGGCCGGAGAAAACAGAGCAGTCTGGGTTTACAGGCCGGTAAGTATGATGGGGGGACAACATGAATGAACTTCTTCCATATTTCCTTTTTTTTGCAACTATAGTATTCATTGAAATCATATAAAATTTATTCGTTAATGAATTAATGTCAAAATTTCAATCGCAGAATATACCAATTCAGTATTTTTCAAAAATTAAAACAAAATATATCATTATATGTCTGCTTTCAATAATTTGTCAATTACGGTGGCCTCTTAATTACAAATCTAAATTCGCAAAACGCAACAGCAGCTTTTCGTTTATTAATTTTAGAAATTGTCAGATGTTACAATTAATACAGTTTTCATGTGAATGCAACATCTGTATTATGTTTATCAAATCCCATTGATGTTTTCTATACTTTTCCAACAATTAGAGCAAAGTTGTGTCTAAATTGTGTTGGAACGATTGGTAATAAATCCAGTGGATTGTGATCGATTCTATCTTTTTCAGCCGATAGTATCGATATCTTGGATTTGTGAGATGTCAGGCTTTCGTGAAACACTTTGTCAGGTCCATGACATCTCAGTAGATCGACAAGAGATATGACTGTCATGGAGTTGGTTTCATGAAACGCGCCCAAAATGTGTCAGCCAACTAACAAATTAAAAAATGAAAACAAATAAAAGTCTGAAAATATCAAAGGGTAAGAACCATCTCTTTGTCGAGATGATCGTGGAAACCATGATGGAGCCTACTTGAAACTTAGTCTACTTGAAACTTACTTTTGATCTGTGAGTTCCTCAGTGCCTGAGAAGCTGAAAACGATTCCAAATCATCAGTGAAAGATTGTGATGGTAAAATATCATCAAGCAGGGGTGGAGCTGGGATGTCACTTAGGTCTGAAATAGGCCTCCTAAAATTTAAAAAATTAGAAAACTTGATTATTTCTTTGTGATGTTGAATCATACTTGAATAAGCATTTTATTAACATTTTAGATCTACATGTACCAGTATCTATTAATGTTACTGTTAGCAATATCAATACTGGAGATAAGAAAAGTGGTACTAAGTACGACTATGAGCAGGTGGTCTTAACATAGTTTTTCTTTTTATAGGACTAGACCTATGTTTCAGTGAGAAAAAACTATTCAAGGGAAGCAAAACTTAGGGTCTTTATAGACAAATAGTCTTTCTAGGCGCTAATGCACTTTCGTATCCATGACCATGTCTGATGTCTGATGACTGACAGAATAAAGTGCTGCTGATGCATGCAAAGGAAAGCACGGTGGTGTGTGCGACTGTGTGCTATATTCCGTTAGGCTTGGTCCTTGGATACGAAAGTGCATTAGCACCGTCTTTCTACATTAGTGGCTGCTAAAGCAGGTTTGATTGTAACGTGTAAGCTTCCCTCAAAGTTAGTAGTAGACTAGCCCGGGACGCTGCGGCGTTCTGAGTGGAACCACTGCTTCTCGGTGAAGCTCTCATCTGCCACAGTGAAAACTCCTACTAATAACATTTTCTTAAGTAAATAAGATTTTGATAAAATATATAGATCTATATACAATGCTACTATCTTAAATATTCTGTTCGGAAATCATATTCACCTCAAATGTGTTAAGAATCCATCAAATTTCCCTTTTTGCACGCCAAGTTGAAGCCATTCTGGCGATCGCCGTTTCGCATGGCAGAAACAACACACGAACTTGCGCATGCACATTTGCAAACTAACAACGGCCTGTGGAAAAGATTCATTGAAGATCTGGCAGGATAAAGACTCATTTTTTGGACCATCTTTTTCCTAATCGAACAAGATTTTTTATCGACAATGTTCGTAATTGTTTGTAATTGCTTGACTGAATAGTCTAGTTCAATAAAAAAAAAAATTTATATTTTGAGTTGGGGAGCCCCGCATAGGTAGGCATAGAACTAAGCTTCCACTAGATCTAATGCAATGCGCCGCCCGAACGCTACGTGTTCGTGCTGCCGCAGTAAGTAGTAGATCTAGATCTACTTACAACCACTGCACCATTCACACAATCTAGGGTCTAGAGTCTAGTGCTTCATTCAATCAGAATGCCAATGCTGGTCTCCTCTTTTTTCCTCTCCTTTGTAACTAACACAAGTGTGTTCGTGCAAAAAAAGTGAGTGGTTTCCTAGGCCAGGCTAAAGTAGGATTGATCTTCACCAGTAGATCTAGACCTCTAGGCTCTAGATTACATAGCTGGTTAACCCATTCGTGACAGGAATTATTTAAAGCCTAATTTGATCAGCTTTTAATTATTCTTCAAATTGGCAACACCAACATTTTTATTTTATTGCTACATTTTATTTATAAAATGTAATGTATCAGAAATGAATATGAATTGACAGAAATTTTGATAAGTCAAAAAGTTGCCAATTTGCAGGGGAAAACGGTGATTTTAAACTTTCTATCACATTGCCAATTTAAGGACTTTAATGCTTATTTTCCTTTAAAAATTTTCAGCATCAAACAATAAATATTGATGCAACCAAAATGGGCATAGTATGTGTAGATTTCTTTGCTCTTTCTGCTCATGTATTTGGTATGATTTTTAGGGCTTTGCATTAAAAGATATTAGGCCAAACCACAAAATGTGGACCTCTGTCACGAATGGGTTAAAAGGAGAGATCCTTTATTATGTCATCAAGAATACACCAGGAATAGGGTCTAACTGTTAGTCTACATAGCTAACAGTTACATCTTCCCTTGATGATTTTAAGACAGCCTTAATCATGTTAAACAGTCAGCAAGTTACACGGTAGTTAACTCAGACTCAGTCAGTGTGCATTGTTAGTTAGACCCAGTATCAACAGGCCTAAGAAGTAAGATTAATATGTTTCTTTTATTAAAAAATAAAAAGTTACTGTTATCATTATCATCCTAACAATGGATCTTCGGAAAGCTTACCACATTATGAGAGGTTAAGGTTGATGGGATGACAGGACGAGCTATAGATCTACTATCTAGGCTGGAAATCGTCAAATTAATTGTGGCGGATATATTCAGTGCATTGGTATGTCACTGTATTATATGATGATTCGCAGAAAGTTTTCATAAAGAGAAGTTCGATCCATTATATCGATAGGTGACAATTTTCCGACATTGTTCTGCAGACAAATTGTAAAAATTGTGAAAATTTAATCAAAGTGATGAACTGAAAATTTTATAGATACAGAATCGAACTCAGTAATAGGCTTTATATTACGTGAGTGTCTTATGGAATTACCATAAGAGTGCATGGTCAAAAGAGTCAAAATGCTTGACGAATTTTCAACCATAATATCCATGCGTATACCGGTCATTATGTCCATAACACACTGCGCCCCTATTTTCTATTGGATTATTCCGATGCCTGTTTCGCATGACCCGGGGAATTGAAACACGCAGATAAATACAAGGAAAATATCGAAAGACAAAAGGAGTGTAGTCGTGAGTGATTGAAATTATACATTTGATGAATAGACCTCTAGTGCGTAATCGTTCATTATGATAAAAAATTCTTAATTTTCTCAGAAAAGCGAGAAATTGTAATGTGAAAATGTGTCACCTTTTTACTTCGGTCCCTTCTACCTGTAATCGCGTCACGTTCTTATTGTATGTGCGTGCCATGTTGATGATTTATTTTGGATATTAAACTGATGATCCTGTGGTTTATGATGAAAACTATGTTGTTGTAGCTGGAAGTATCAATATCATTAATTGTTAAATTGTCAGATGTCGGCTTTCACTTTTCATGAAATAGTTTGTCAGCTCCACGACTACTCTGTCATGTCTGTAGTGTAGATGACAACAGTCAAGAGTGATCATGGTGATGCGTGGGTGTGTGTGGGTGTTGGCCATGGCAATGGGCGTGGGCCATGGGCGTGGGCCATGGGCGTGGTCTTTGGGTTTGATAATTAAAATGGCCCCCTCTCCTCGCTCTTATGCATGTGTGATGTGATTGGCTAATGAGGTTTTATGTGTACACTCACACAATGCACTATAATATGGGGAGGTTTCATATGATGGGCTGTGTAAATTTCTGCAGCGATTGACTTCTGTTTAGATCTATTTATTGAATTTCCAGGCAAAGATACACTTACACTAGTGCTCAGTTATCCAAACCGTACAACAGACATACTGTAGCATGCACATTGCTGACAATAGGAAAGTAGTGTTCTACCAATGAATTTTCGGTAGGCACTTTTGAGGCGACTGTAAAGTGAGGGGTAAAAATAATCATGTCTGAGAAGTTAAGACTAGAAATGAATCCGGGTATAAATGGATAAGGTGCACCGAATGCCTCGTCAACTGCCCGTGGCGCAGTGGTCAAAGCCACTGTCAGAGCTCGAAATATTACTAGTCATGCTAGTCAAGGGTTCGAATCCCAGTGACGCTGGCAATTTTTTTGTCGTTATGAAATTGATGACAATGGCGTTTATTCCGTTGACAAAATAGTTAAAGTATGATAGATATTCTTCAATCAGGTCGCTGAAAGAAGAACTTTGTTGTCACCCTCACTTCACAGTCGCCTCAAAAGTGCCTACCTGAATTTTCATGGACAGAGGAGCAAGAGCTGTGTCACCAGTGATCAGAAAATAAATTTTTTCAAAATTCACTTGATCAAGATAATTTACATCCAGTTGGAGGAATGAAATGGAAATAGGATATTTAATTATCCTAGGTGTAAAAAAAACAAATATTTTATATGAATTTGTTGGTTATTTTAGTGGTATCAATCTTTGACTATAGAGGGCAGCATGTCACATAAATTTGCACAGCTCAGCATACCAATGTAGCCCTGTGTGGCAAAGATGACATATTTACAAAGGAAACAAGAAAGAAATACCACTGACTAGTGACTGAAGATGTCTAGAAGGAAGCAAGTTCCTATTGAAAGATTCTCCTTACTCTTCTCAGTAGTTCACAAAAATGCACGAATACACATACATGTAATTTTTTTGTCTTAATGCATGCAGTCAGAGATATCTAAAGCCCACTGCAAACTAAATGACCTGTCTGCAATCCCATTTTTCCAGTTACAGCATTTGATATGAACATTCAAACATGTAAAATCTTAATAATCGAAGTTCCAAATAGTTGTATGAATGCTAAAATCGAAATTCCAGGCTATTGCCGGGGGGGGGGGGGGGGGGGGGTGGAGGGGGGGGGTTATTCGCCTAATATGGTATATGAGTAAGTGCTGATCTAATGGGTCACTTTTTTTCAAGAATTCCTAAATATGGGGTATGGTTTTGAGTCTGAAAATCCCTAAACATCCCCCTCATTTTTTAAACATTGATAACTTTATTGTTTAGAATGATATTCTCTCCCATAATGAGGCCTAAGTACACACCTGAGATTCAAAATCCCTAATAATGAGTACTCCTTTCTACCAATATGACCCTTAAAAATGGATACAGGTATGGAGGCTTTAATGGCACACCTCCATCGGAACCAAATTTGAGTACCCCCTCCCCCTCCCCCCCTCCCCCTCCCCCCCTCCCCCCTCCCCCTCCCTTCTCCCCCTCCCCCAAGGGCTATTGTGAGCCCCCCTGTAGGAATAAAAGCGAACTCAATTCCATATCGTAGTGACATCATAGCGTCTTGCATTTGGCTATGATTTGAAGCCGATTTGGCCGACCACAAAATTCTGATTTGGGTATTCCTATTATTATTCCAATTTCCAAACTTCAAATGAGATAACTTTACTTGTTTAAACTTTTATATTTAATGCAACATGCCATTTGTTAAAAAATCAGGTAGCAGTCCAATCGTACAGTGTGTGGTGGGCTTCAGTCACCACAATAGTATTAATCGGCAGAATTGCAGCAAAATATATTATTGGCCTTACACGCTATAAACTTAGTCTTACTTGTAAAATATCTTATTTCTACCATTCCTTCAGTTTGGTCTCAATCACCTTGATCAAGTGAAATTTTCAGAGTTTTGTTTAATCAGCAATCTTGCTCATCTGAAGCTCAAACATGAGCTTTGGAACACTGTCTGCAATTGCCCTCTCTATAAAGCAATCAGTGCTAAAAACTGCGATGTGTACACAACTATTCGTGTACATGTCCGATCGCCAACTATTCATGTGCCATTTCTGCCATCTGTGTACATGCAGTATGTAATATGTATGACAGCAAAAAGAAGAGAAAATAACAGCAATTCACTTAGGCCTACAAGTAATTCCCCCAATTAGGCCAGGCCAAAAAACCCACAAAAACAAATAAACTACACACACTAGCGCACGGTCGTAGTGATGTGATCATCATTTGTAGCTTCGCAATTCAGCCACTGGTACAGCGCAGTGGGGCCGCTGACTCGAGATGAAAAAAGCCAAAGAAAAGCCATGCATGCAATCCTGCATGTTGTTGCATGCCGCGTAATGACTCCGCTCAATACGAGATTGCGAAATACTAGCATCACTGAATGCAACCCACTCTAGACAGTTTTTTTTTGGCAACGCATACAATCTCTGTACAAAAGCAGAGAGCGTGCATTTATTTCCGCGCTATATATCAGCAGTCGTATCTTTCATCGAGCCCCTCGCGGAGATATGTGTGTTTTGTATTTGGAGCAGGCCTAGGCACAGAGATATATATTAATTAGGCCTAATTAGTATATATCTTCATGGGAGCAGGCGAGTATTGCGGCGGATTTTCATAGCGCACATGTGACACTTTATATTTGCGTGCCAATACGGACTTTAAGCATTACACTAGGTCAATGTCTTGGGCACATACTACATAGACGTATCAATTAGGCTAGTTTAAATGGATCCGGACAAAATGGTGGAGTTTTGAAAGCCTGCTTGGGCATCTTGGGCATCTTGAGCATGCATTTGAGCTTGTGTGTGTCATGCACATGTGTGTACTGTGTGATCGACTGGATCGACTTATTTTTTTAACCAAAGATTCATCTTTTATGACCCCTAAATTGATATAAAGTGATGTAAGTTAAATAACAAATAGTATTTTTTAGTGTAGATACATGTATAGCTCCTTAGGTGATTTTCTTCAGACATAAGGAGCTGATATGAATTCACAATGATCATCCAAATTTGACCGTGTACACAACTATTTGTCCATATTTTTTTAGCGCGTACACGATTAAAAAATTACACGTTCATGCACACCTGTAATAGGTGCAAGGTTATACCTGTGTAAATTACAGTGGTGGTCAACCCCTCAGTGGTAGAGGAGAAATCACCTCAATAGTTATATTATTTATTTATTTATATCATTTTTTCTTTTATTTACTTTTTTGATAAAATTTGTAAGCTGAAGATGCCTTTTTTCTTTACATTCTTTATGTATGTGTATATGTAGGTTAAATATCAAAATGCAAGTATGAGACGTTCTGCAGCACCATCCCAGCAGGGCCTTGCCCCTAAAAGACCAAGGTTTAACCCTCCATTTCGGTCCAGCAATTCTGTTCCTTTTGGCACTCCACGACCAGTACTAAGTCATCATGTGACCTTTCCCAGCAACCACGGTCAGTCAAAAACTCTACAAACAGGAACGGGTAGCAATGAAGAATGCTCTACCACCCCAGTTAGGGAGATGTTGAGTGATGCAAAACAAGGAGAGGTATTGATAAACTGTAAACCGTCCACTGATCTTGCAGGAAACAGTGACCATCAGGCATCACAAAACAATTTTGAAAATGTTCCAGGCAGGACTAATGTTACAGAACCAGATGCCGAAGACACAGATGAAGGACAAGTACAAGGTCGTACCGAAAGTCGGGATAACGTAGAAGCACAGGCCAGACATGGAGTCCTTGACATCCAGAGGTCTCCTTGGGTTGGTGAAGACAGTTCTGATGAAGCTAGACCCAAGCATCTCCCACTCAAGAGGGGTCCATTGCAAAGGAAACCATTCATGGTCAAACAGCTCACACCAACAGTCAAACCACTACCTACTGAGACTGTGGAGGATGATGATGGACCAAAGCGACATTATTATAGTGTCATGTGGTGAGAGCATGATTCAATTGCTAAAATGCTATTTAAAAAAATGATAGGCTAACAAGAAAACAAGAAGTGTCACATTGTAAGTTCCTAATTTCATTTACACTAGTCCTTGAAAAAAAAATCATTCTTACTTATTCAAATCCACTAGGCAGCTCATGACATTTGTTGCCAATCAATACCAAACACTGTTCTCCATCAAAACACACACACAAGAATAGATTAAAATAAATTGATAACTAAATCTGATCTGTCTATTGTAATTTTTCCATAGTGCCCTCTTTTGTCAAGATCTGTATAGTTTGTAAGGCAGAAACTCTGAACTCATAATAGCAGTGTAATGTTAAAGGTAACCCTTTCACCTATTTGCTGGGTTTTTGAACCCTGATGAAATAAATTTTCAAAAAGTTCCATTGTACAAGTCACACTAGAAAAGGCATCTTTTTTTTTGTCCCAACAAGTTCTTTTTAAAAGGGGTTCACCCTACCAAATATCAAGTTTGGAATGAAAATGAAAATGTGAACCAGTTGTCTGCAGAAGGAATGTGGTAGTGGAAGGGCTGATTGATTCCTTTTTGTGGAAGAACACTTGATTCCACAATGTCTTACATGAACCTATGAGCAGTTTATCCTTTACGTTGTATGTAATTTTCATTTTTTTATTTTTCACAGGTGTAAACTCTCAAAGAAAAAACACAAAAAGTGGGAAGGTGATGGTAAGTATATCTTACAGCTCTGAAAGGTAGTTATCAGCATTTGAAACATCAAATACATTTCAATCTATTGGACAGCAAGATAATCATAGCACCAAATCAAATCTATTTTTGCAAACATTTGCTAACCAGCTGTAGTAACCAGCCATTTGGAGCAGTGATAGTGATTAAAATCATTGCAGAGATTTTATGTTGTGATGAGATAATAAACATGGATGTCCACCGCAGTATATTGCTGCAATGTCATACAATAGTTTGCTGTATGTAGAATCTTTCCAGATCAATCCTCTGGTTTTGAAATCCTCCCCCCATCTCTCCATTTCTTTGTAGTTTGATCAGATTGCACATGCTAGAGAAGTTGACAGATTTAAGATTTGTGCATGTATGTTGCCATGGTTTGTTTTTTCCCTACTAATGAGCTCAATTTATCTCTCATTCTGATATCACTTCCAAGCTCTCCTAATAACCAAAGGCAGATCAGTGACTCTACTTGACATTGAAGGCAAAGAGTAAGTTCCTTAAATAGTGACCTTGTATACGTGTATATTCACAAGATGTACTATATTCATTCAGATTTCAGACATATTTTCTGATATAAATGGTCTTGTTTGAATATGTAATACCTGGCAAGAGAGTTGTCTGTCACAAGAAGATGTAAACTAGATTTATTTGAATAAATTAAAGTATTCATAATTTCACGTCACAAAATGACAAAATCAGTCCAGACATAGTAAGATTGCCTAAATAACAATGATAGCAACATTAACAATAACAACAAATCAAATACAGAGTGCCATTTATTTGTAACAATTGAAATGAACAGAGGCATGTTTTTTTACGTGCATTGGACAATAGAAAAAAAAAAAAGAGTAAACCTAAAGCTAAAGTGACAGAATACTCTTTTCTTTCAGTGCTTTACTGTCCATGCACGGACACAACAATAGCAACAACAATAACAACAAAAACAACAACAATAACCAAAAACACAAAACCCACAAACATACAAACCACCACATCACTTGACTTGGGCAAACTACCACAAATTCTTTCTTCCAACTTTTTTTTGTGGCCATTGCACAGTGCTGATGCCTGTAGTATTTCCTAGAAAATATTGGTCATGAAAATAACCTCATCTGTAGCAGAGAGATACATGTGTATGGTCATGTGAACTTAAAAACAGGAGGTAGGGCATGTGATTATACCTCATGAGACGAACGTCAGTATACTTTTATTGCAGACATTCAAGGTGTTCTTGGAAAACAAGAGAAAAAAAAAGTGATATCAAGGAAATTTATTCATCATCAGCTGTGAAAAGTGTTGTGGAGAACTAATACAAATATTGACTGCATCGTGGGGCTGGGTTAAAGCAAATTTCCTGTGATGGTCTCTAAAGTGTGCTATGCTCCAAGTTAAAGTCGAGGGGCTTGAACAGTCTGAGAATACGGAAGAGCTTTATTTTTTATCCTTGACCCCCCAAATAAGCAGTTGGGCAGTTCCAGCGTTACGGACATTACATTTTGGACAATTTTTGCAACTTCAAAAGGTCATTAAGATAAAACCACTCTTTTATTTGGAGCTCATATGATGGAATCATACACAAAACACCCTTGATTATAAATAGTGAAAGTTTCAGTCCATTGCGGGACAGCATGTGGTATTTATTGCATGTTATGTTTTCGTTACGGACATTCATTTGTTGGACAAGAAATGTAATGTCCGTAACGAAACATAACATGCCATAAATACCACATGCTGTCCCGCAATGGACTGAAACTTTCACTATTTATAATCAAGGGTGTTTTGTGTATGATTCCATCATATGAGCTCCAAATAAAAGAGTGGTTTTATCTTAATGACCTTTTGAAGTTGCAAAGTGTAAATGCATGGAACTGCCCAATTAGCTTTTTTTCATCCTGCATTTGAATCCTAAAAAGAAGGAATTTCTGGCAAACTTATGCTTGCCAAAATCAGTAATAATATTAACCCATTGACTATGGAATTAGTAAATGTCCATAGATTTTATGCAAGGACCAACCAGCTCCTGCAGGCAATGGGTTTACCTATGAGAGATTTAATGACCTGTGTACGAAATACAACTTTATTTCATCCCTGCATTGTATGCAAAATAAGCCATGGACCAACCACTATGTTGAACATTTGCCAGGTGTTTACTTGCTCCATTGTGGTCGCTATTAGCTTTTCGACCAGTAGAGCTTTAAATGATCATACAGGTCGTTCTAGAACTTAATATGTGGTGTAGAATGTTTAAATTTTCACTCAAAATGATATACATTTTTCTAAATTTGAATTCTCATGCAGAATAAAATCAGAAGGCATATTAACACTACTGTACTAAATTATGTTACTTTTACATTTCCATTTTCACAGATACATGTATTAGAAATTATGTTCACAGATACATGTATTAGAAAACTACATGTATACTTCTTGGCATGATGTAGCTTGCATCATCAGTTATTTTCTCCTGTCCCTGTTTTTTGAGTTGTGGTCAGATAAAGGTTTCATAATCAATCCAAAATCCAAACACATGTAATGAGATACATTTGAAAAAATGCTGGTATTGACATAAAGAAATTTGGAGATGTACCCTTTCCTCCTTGATCAAGTTCTTGTTGTCTGTATGAATATGAGGGAAATGAAAATAATTACTGGCATATTTACGTTTGGCCTCAGAATTAGCGGCTAAAGAAGCTGACATAGGATGACCTAAGACTCCAGACACCAAAGAGTGTCTGATGGGGGGGGGGGGGGGGGGGGGGGGGGGGGGCTACACAGCCAACTTGCTTCCTTCTTTTTTTTTTATAAACCCAGTGGCATATTTTAGTTTTATGTATCTCATGTGAAATGAAAATTTGATAATCTCCTCTTTTTTGTCGCCATTGGATCCTTGATCCTTCATGACACAAGAAACATGGATCAATAAGTTTTGTAAAATAAGGAAAATGTCAGCTGTCCTTGGTTTCCCTGTCAAGATTTGTTAGTTTCATTCTTTTTAATATTTTATAAGGTTTAAATATTCTTAACATACCAAATTAATTAAACTTATTCATTTATTCATTTTTTGTTGTCAATAATTTTGGCACAAGGCAAATTCCTCGAACTATTAATGTTTTTGGCTTGAAGATGGTGTGTTAGTGTTTCTGTTTTCATCTTCCTAGAAAATTTTATTTTCTTCCTCTACCCCCTTTCTTTTCTATGAAATTACACTTTTGGCAAACGTGAAAATGAGTGGAAAACGCACCTTTTGTGTTGTTTTCAGACCCTTGCTTTTCACTATTCAGAGATTTTATGTTGTGATGAGATAATATAAATGGATGTCTGTTGCTCATACTAATGAGTGTGATTTTTATTATATTATTATATTATTTTGTTTTTTTAACCTTTCCTAATTTTTCACAAATTTTTATAAAACATAATTTCTAGAATTGGAAAAGGCAGTGGATACAGACCCTCAGAGCTTGAGAGCATGGAAGAAGGCCATACACTGTGTGTGGGAGGCAAGGAAATTGAGGTAAGATAGGAATCTAATCTATGCCTTGCGGGGGAACTGGAATTGTTTTGTTGATGCTCACTAGTGAGGGAGTTTTGTTATATCATGGTTTAGGAATACTTATTTCTGTTGCATCCTTTGGTACTGTTAAGCATATTCCACAAATTAATTCATATTCTCAGAAATTTTATTCAGTTGGACTCTTGCATGGGAAGCCATGAATATTTCAAGAGATCTCATGATTTCAACAAAATAGGAAATATGCTTGTATGTTTATTTGATACTTTGGTGATTTTATTTTTGTTTTAGCGATAATAATCTTTCTTGAAACCGAATATGATAAGATGTCATATCATACTGGGTGTCTTGAAAAAAAGGAAACCCAACTTCGAAAAGTTCCTGGAAATTAACTTTATATTTACTTTCTTGTAAAACCTAATAACCTAAACAGTTTGTTAAGGAGATGCTTTTGTTAAAATAATGATGTGAATGCTCCAAATCTCTTCATAGTTATCTTTATTAGTCTTCCCTCAAATTTTGCATTAATTTATAAGACTCTTTGTTAAGACATTAATTCCCAGTCAGATTTGCTTACTGAAGGATGGCTATGAAGAGCTACCAATTCAGGTGACATAGCCTTTCATCCAAAATTTCACAATTCTGCCTATTGTGTTTCATGAGAAAGCGAACAAACTGGAATTATGCAAAAAGTTTGAAGACACACGTGGTGTTCAATGATACGTGACCCTGGAAACATAATGAAGGCATCAATGAAAAGCATACAAGTCAGTATTCAATTCAATTCTATACATATTCAATATTCAGTATATTCATATGAGTTATTCATCCACATTGTATGGTTTTCATTGCTTTAAAAAGAATTAGTGTATTTATGGGAATTTTCCCCATTTTTTGGGAGGGGGAGGGGGATACCCAGTTGTGATCTGTAAAATATGGGAGTACCAAGGTCATTGATTAAGTTTGATTCTTGCATGAAAAATTAAGGGGAAAAAAGTTATTTTGGAAATTTCCTGATCAGTAGTAATCTTGAAGTGGGAATCTATGGATATCTTTAGAGCATCTCTCTTTAATTGAATGGTGAAATGTGGGAGTATTCACATTTTCCAGGGCCATTCTTATGTTTCTGTTTGTTTTTAATTTCTTTTACCTAAATCAATCAAATTTTTTCATTGAAATACCTAATAATGATAATCTCACAGTGGGAATCTTCAGATAATTTTAGATCTTATTTCACTGAATTGGAATGTGTAGGAGTAACGGGTTCATTTTTCCAGGGCATGGAAGTTTATTTGCTTACAAGTTCTTTATTTCTTGTTTGAAATTACAGAACCTTTTCTTTCTTCTTTTGCAAAATAGCTGCTTAACTATAACCTGGTTTTTAGAATATATGGATATTTTGAGGATATCTTATTAAATATTTGGTGCAGTATATTTGTCGGGGTCATGTAAATGCTTGTGTTTGTTTATAATGCCTCCTTTCTCTGAAGGTGGTACCAGAGACATTATGTTTTCGGGTTGTCCATCCGTCCATCTCTGTTCTGTTTTTTGTTAACCCATTCATGACAGAGGTCCACATTTTGTGGTTTGGCCTCATATCTTTTGATGCAAAGCCCTAAAAATCATACCAAATACATGAGCAGAAAGAGCAAAAAAATTCTACACAAACTGTGCCCATTTTGGTTGCGTCAATATTCGTTGTTTGATGCTGAAAATTTTTTAAAGGAAAATAAGCATTAAAATCCTTAAATTGGCAATGTGATAGAAAGTTTAAAATCACCATTTTTCCCTGCAAATTGGCAACTTTTTGACTTCTCATCATAATTTCTGTCAATTTATATTCATTTCAGATACATGACGTTTTATAAGAAAAATGTAGCAATAAAATAAAAATGTTGGTGTTGCCAATTTGAAGAATAAAAGCTGATCAAATTAGGCTTTAAATAATTCCTGTCACGAATGGGTTAACACAATATCTCAAGAACTATTTGAGGTACATGTATGAACTTCAAACTTGATACCAGTATGTGTCACCATAGGGGCAAATCCACAACATATGGGACACAGAGCTCAAAATTTGAAGTCGCACTGTGCCCTGTTGATTCCGAATAAAAATCTAAAATCACTACAGAGTCTTCTTTTTGTTACAAATAAACATTTAAGATGAAAAAATTTGCACTTCAACCTTCTTACGGAGAATAACATAAACAAACAAAAAACTGCACATATGGGACTATGATCAGGGAAAAGTGCTTTAAATGCCTCTTATTCTGATATTTACTCATTTTTCTCAGATATGTTTTCATTTAATTGATTTTAATGGATTACTTTAACAGATTTTGGGTAGTTAATGAATGAAACACTATTGGAAATGTGCAAAACCTACACTGAATTTTAAGCGTAACGTCAGTTATCAACATGTCTTCAGTAAATTTTTCATGACACTAAAACAAATTATTCAAATAGCTCATTATTTTGCACATCTCTTCCCAGGAACCTAGGTGTAATGTCAAATGAATTACATAATCCCTACAAGTCTGAGACATGAGATATATGAATTTGATTTGACACCATCATTTTCCATGTATTTTTGCATAACATCAGTTACCGGACCCTTTTTCGCTTGCTGTGTGATAAGAAATGCAGTTTGAGATAAAAAATGTCCATGTGTTTCTTCCCCAATTATCAACTTATTTATCTGTAGTAATTAATAGCCGACGCAAGTGTCATTCACAAAACTACAATATAAACAATACCACTAGTACTCTATCTTGGTAACGTCAGTTACTGTGGAATTGCCCATAGGTAGATGATTTGATTAGATTTTTGGGGTATCTAGGTCAACGTTTAAGATCACAGAGGTCAGTATATGAAATTTCAGGTGTTAACCTCATTGGCACAATATCTCAAGAACCATTTGAGATATGAACTTCAAACTTGGTGCTAGTATTTATCACCAAAGGAAGATGATCTGATTACATTTTGGGGTACTTATTTCACAGGTCACAGAGGTCAATTCCAAAATTTGAGAGGTTAATCTTTTTAATGTGTTATCTTGAGATCTGTTTGAGGTATGAACTTCAAATTTGGTGTACCATAGGAAGACAACCTGATTAGATTTTAGGTTAGGTAGGTCAAAGTTCAAAGGTCACAGAGGTCACTTCCAAAATTTTAAGGTTTCAGTCTGGTAAACGCAGTATCTCAAGAACCATTTGAGGTACAGTATGAACTTCAAACTTGGTGCCATATATTTAGATGATCTGATTAGAATTTTTTGCAGGTAGGTCAAAGATCAAAGTTCATAGGGTATTATTGTGTTTTCATAACAATACATGGCAGGGATTTTAGTCAAAGATGAGTGAAATATAATGTTTAGGTGGAAGTGGAAATTATAATTAGTATGTAGCTCCCAGATGTAGCTTTTGTTGAGATTTGCATAGATTGAAAATTGCATGGAAGGCGTAGGCAATTTCTATCGTGGTGGTCGAATTGCTCTTGTTTATTTCTGGTATGATCATCTTCTTGCTTTTTTCAAAATAATCTTGCTGCCAGAATCAGTTAATACTTTGAAAGATCCCACTTCTGTAATATATTTTAGAGGTGTGATTGTATGCCAGATATAAACAGTGTGAGTTGGCACATGACTTGTCAGGAAATGTACCTGTAGGTACATAGAATATCAACAGGAAGTTTTATCAGGAGTACTTATCTTTCTTGTTTCAGTGTTTCTGGATCAATTTGTTTTTTTTAATTGTTAGTTTTGTTTTGCTGTAGTATTAGTCTCTTTAGTCTGATGATTTCATCTCATTAGAAAGTGCAGGTCATATGATTAGATAAGACTAAAATGTAAATAGAGAAGTTTTGTACAGTGCAACATGGGAAGGCTTCTTGAATATATAGTTTTGGAGTAGTCTAGAAACTCAATACTATACCAGTTCACTGAGAGCAGAGAAGTCCTTTTGTCCCTTTAAAACACTGCACACCCCACATGTACTGTCATTACAACTGGATTTTGAAGAAATTGATGTGAGATTTCGTATGGAGCTTCAAACATGTACAGTAAATTCTTCCTGATTTTGGTCCAGAATAGCAGTAATGAATAGTAAAGTGAAAATTGCAGAATGTTGTGGGTCTAAGCTTCTGGTTGAAAAAAAGGCCTGATTAGCTGTCAGTAATAGTGAATTCAGACAGGTCACCGATTTTCTGCCAATTACTCATAGGCTTTTTTCCCTTCTGGAAGGCTTAAGAAATTCACAATTTTGAAAAAGTAAAAATGTTTGCATTTTCTATTTAGGCCCTCAGTCACATGATATTGGAAATTCCATCCTGTTGTAATTTATGTTGTAAGTCTAGTTGTAGTCAGGTTGTTAGTTGATGTTTTCTTCATGTTGAATGTTTTTTCCTTCTTCAGACTCTTCTGATCATTAACCTATAGGTAGAAGGGTGATGTTCGTTATTCCAAAGGTTCGTTATTTTGAAGCACGTAAAGTGCGTATACCTAAATGTTCGTTAGTCCAAAAATGAAAAAGGGTTCGTTAATCCGAACATTTGTGGTGTTATTCCGAAGGTTCGTTAATCTGAAAATGAAATAAGGTTTGTTATTCCGAAGGTTCGTTAATCCGAAAATGAAATAAGGTGCATTATTCTGAAGGTTTGATAGTCCAAAAATGAAATAAGGTTTGTTAGTCCAAAAATAACTAACGAGCTAACGAGCCATATTTCATTTTCGGACTAACAAATCTTTGGAATAACAAACCTTATTTCGTTTTCGGATTAACGAACCTTCGGGCTATCGAACCTTCGGAATAACAAACCTTTGGAATAATGAACCTTCAGAATAACAAACCTTCGGAATAACGAATGGTAACCTAGGTAGAATGCCATACCAAGTTATTTGGATTTGATTTTACTAGCTGTACTCATTTCTTAATACTTGAGGTGCATATTCTCCTTTAAGGCTCATTCACATATCCTGCGGCAAACCCTGGATTTTTTTTCCAGTGTTCACATACAGCACAGTAAACAACCCACTTTGAGATAATGTACTCTCAGCATCAAAGATAGTGCATGCTCTGTGAAGGAGGGTTTTGCCAAGCTGCACAGCTACTTGCTACTCATCATGTCATAACGCTGTGCCAACTGAAAGAATTTGATTGGTCTGCACTCTTTGTCCAGGATTTTTTGGCCAAAATATGCACAGCTACTCGCTACTGACGATGTCATAATTTTATGCTAACGCTTGTGAAAATTTGTTTGGTGCACACTCTTTGTTCGCCAGAATTCATAAAAATGAGTTTTGCCTCTGCATTTTTTTTTCCAGCTGAATGCCATTCAATTACACGCACCCCCCCCCCCCCGCCCCCACCCCCGTCATGCAGGGGGGGGGGGGGTGCCGCCTCATATGTGAACAAGCCTTTAACTGGCAGCTGCTTATCATTGTATTGAGACAGAAAAAACAAATGTGAATATTCAAGTTTATGGATGCCTTTTCTTAGAAAAAAAAACAATTATTTGATTTATGTGCTTTGTATGATAGCTGACCCCTCTACAGCGATGCTAAATTGCCAGTTATACATGCATTATTTCAACAAAACACAAGCTTTCTCTGAAATCATTTTACTATACTGATTGATTTCGCAATGAAACCTTATCACACACAAGATTTAACTGAACAAAATATTACATTTATTTATATATCTAATTTCTCAAGACTCTGCAGAACAAGTATATACATGTACATTTAAGTCAGACACAGGCCTGGTCAGATACAGGTATATAAACCATGCTGCTGTTGCATGATCAATACAGTACTTACAAACTCTCTATTTTATGAAACAAAAAAATTCAATGGCCTTAGCACAGAGTTGGCAACAAATGCTGCAACATACAAGTACAAACTTAGATCCATGATTCACTCTAACCATAGCCGGAAGAACCTAATGTAGGTGAATAATGCAGGACAAAAATACAATGCAAAAGAAAAGAGAAAGAAAAGAGCAGGGACAGTAACAGTTGCACTGTTGCCAAAATTAAGTCTATACATAGCCTGAGAGGAGAAAGCACATACTGGGAGATAGACATTAAGATTTGGGATATTTTAGATATTTATGGTTATAAAGTACAGTATACTACCTAAACATATCCCCCTTTCTCTGTAAAATCAAATTGATGTTTCCGATATAGCTTGATGTTATCTCTGTTCTGTTTCATTTAAAATCTTGAATAAGAGTTAAGAGCTTTAAGGCAGCTTAATCAAAATTCCCGTCCCATGTCTTTGATTGTCTTCTCAGCTTTTTATACTTCACTTCTTTTCGGCTTTCCCAATCCCCTGTTGTTTTGTCTATTCTAGAAATGAGAGGATTGGAAGGGAAAAGACGCTTAGAGGGAAAGACGCTAAAGGCTGCATTCCAAATTGGCTCTGACTTTTGATAAGGTGCCTAAATCCCAGTCACACTGGTGAACCACAGTGGTTTACAGATATTGCTTTGTCTCAACTATCCTGTATCTATAGCAAAAAACAAACAAAAAAAAAACAAAACAAAACAAAACAAAACAAAAACAAAACTTATTCAAGCAAATAGATTCCTGCTGTCGAGAGTTTGTCTCAGTTTTTGACGTGTCTTACGTTTACCTCAGCAAATTCAGACAGTACAGAAAAGGTAATAAGAACAAAACATAACTGAAAATTTGTTCGGACATTTCAGAACATCAAAAAATATTTTCTCTTGTAGTGAGAGATCATTGTGGTTCTAGTCAGAAGGAGCATAATTCATATGAATAGGAAGACCATGTGTTCCTATGGTTGTTTTCAGTCATCTTAAGAAATAATCGTTCTATTAAATAAATACAGAATTATGGACAGAATGTACTTTCTTAAGCCATATTAACATTCATTACTATCAAAATTTTTTCAGATTAAGTCAAATCCATAAAAGGCAAAGACACCTGAACATGTCCAGTCACTTTACCAAAAGACTTGTTAAAGAAATGTCTTGTCATTTCCACTCATTCAGATTGATGGAACATCATCTGTGATTTTCATAGCTGAAGAGCTGTTTATGACAGAAAGTTATGAATCTGGTTTCTTCTTCTTTGATGAGTTATGTGACAGCCAGGTATCGCTTGTCAAGTTAACTGGCTTGTCTGATGGTATTGCTGCTGCGTGTGCATGAGGTTCTGAGTTTTCTGTCAAGAAGAATGCTAGGAACTTGGATGGCAAAGGAATCTTGGACAGTTGGCATGTGATTATGCACTTGAAGACAACTCGGAAGTGTGGGTGCTTTAATCCATAGATGATCACGTTGGCACAGCTGTTCATGACCAGAATGAGAGCAAGATACAGAGAGGCATGACGAGCCAGTGTGTTAGACTCAGATATGGCTATCAGGCATAAGCTGTAGGGTACAACACATACCATGTAGACACAGACAACATAGAAGAGGTTCTTTGTGATCTTGATGTTGACACGGACTTTCCTGTCAATGCGGTTGGTTGATAGGTTACTTGAGTGACGTTGAAGAGACATAGAGTGCTTCTTGAGGTGAAGGTAGATCAGAGAGTAGCAGGTCAGGATGACAGAGTAGGAGATGACCCCTATCATAGCTGCTACTATCTGGTAAAACTTCGCCAAAGGATGTGCAAAGTCCCAAGCACAAAGGTGGGTGAACTTGTCGTATCCGAGTTGCCCGTACCCAGCAGCCTGGGGGATGATGAGTACACCCACTGGAAGAAGCCAAGAGAATAGAACCATGAGGAAGATGTTCCTGCCACTGTAGATGGAAATGTAGACCTTTCGAGACTTGGTAATCAAGCAGTGTCTGTTGATGGAGATCATGGCGAGAGTAATCACGCTACTGGTTATAGAGATCACGATGGTAGATCCGGCCATCTCACAGACCTGATCCGTCAGAGGCCAGCCATCCTTGGCCAGAAGACCAACCACTTGCAGAGGCTGCATGGTTGACACCAGCAGGTCTGCAAAGCCGAGGCTTAAGACAAAGACATTGGTAGGGTTCTGAAGCTTGCGGGAGAAGGAGATTGCAGTGATGACCAGCACATTGCCTAATGTACCGAATGTTGCTACCACGATGTAGAAGCATGCCATAATCAGCCGTTCATAGAATGGCACCACTTCCGGGTCAGTGCTGTTGCAGGAGATATTCATGATGACTTTGTCTGTATAAGAAGAGAAAGAAATGAGATTGATTCACTCGCTGTTCCTATTTTTGGAAACTTACATGTATGTCAGTGTAGATAAGCTGTAAACATGAATAAATCAGTGACTTATAATTTTACAAGAAAATGGGATGAATATACACATTGTGGATACCTATACAGAGCTCACCATTTTGTTGTACTCTAGCCAGTAAACTATTTTGAACCTGATAGTAGATTAAACATATAAGCTTGTTTCATGCTACTTTGAATGACTTAGATTCTCTTATAAGCTTTAAGCTTTGAGCTTTAAACCAGCATATTTTCTGTTTTAGAATATTTTAGTAGAATTTCAAAGAATAAGCCTCATTTTCCCTTGTGCTTGCTTTTCCATCACTTTCTTTCTCTGCCTCTTCTTATCTCTCTGTCTTTTCTCTAGCTCTCCTTTCTACTTTTTATCTCTCTACTTTCCTCTCTTTTACTCACAACGTAGAAAAAGCTCATATGCCTTTTATCTTTCTTTTTAATTTCATACCTATTTACAATTTTCAAAAAACATTGGCTTACATAACATGAAATAAGAAACAGTGGCAGGTCATTCTTACCTTCAAGTAAACTCATCACAAAATAAACTTTAACACTACTTATTATTTCTTTCCTAGTTTGGCATCCTCAGAAGCACAAAATAAAAGTTAAGTTGAAAACAGAACTTAGCAGTTGGCACCTCTCTATCAGACAAACAAGCTCCCAGGTAATTGGTCATCTCTTTATGCCCACCTTATGCAAACTAAATTGCAGTCTGGTAAAGAAACCCTATCAGTGCTTGTGGAAAGGAACTGGTACTTGACAGTCAATGGTCAAAGAAATACCCTTGATGCTACTCAAGTCTCAGTCATGAATGATCCCTGGATTGGTCCCAGTGCCCTTGATGGATATATTACCCACATGTCATGAAATGTGAGTAGGAAAAAAACAACAACGTTTGACCACTACATGTCTAGATGACCACAAGATCTACTGGTATCTGGCCGATAGTGTGTTTGGTTTTTTGATAAATAGGTGACAAAGAAGAACAGTACTATGTAATTCTATCTGTAGATGTACATAATATGTGGTAGTAAAGGAAGAGTCCAAAAACCTTGCCTTAGAGGATGTCTGCAAGGATGTTAAACAGTAAACATGTCTGACCGTACTTAACCTGGAAAGTCTCGAGTTTAACCTGTTGAGCACGATTTGATTTGGGTATAACATGCATTTTCCATAGACCCTAGCCCAAGTTATCTTGGGTATTGTATTCATTGTGTTAACCCATTCGTGACAGGAATTATTTAAAGCCTAATTTGATCAGCTTTTATTCTTCAAATTGGCAACACCAACATTTTTATTTTATTGCTACATTTTATTCATTAAACGTCATGTATCAGAAATGAATATAAATTGACAGAAATTATCATGATAAGTCAAAAAGTTGCCAATTTGCTGGGGAAAATGGTGATTTTAAACTTTCTATCACATTGCCAATTTAAGGATTTTAATGCTTATTTTCCTATAAAAAATTTTCAGCATCAAACAATGAATATTGATGCAACCAAAATGGGCACAGTTTGTGTAGAATTTTTTGCTCTTTCTGCTCATGTATTTGGTATGATTTTTAGGGCTTTGCATCAAAAGATATTAGGCCAAACCACAAAATGTGGACCTCTGTCACGAATGGGTTAAAGGAATCCACTGACTGTTGTGGATGACTTGATAATCTATTCCGCAGAAGGTTCTTCTGTCATTATTTTAAAAGAAATAGAGGATAATGGTTTTGGTTTGTAGACTAGGGTGAGGCTATTAGGGTTAGGGACAGTGATCGATTCAGCTTATGAATTTGGTCTGTGGAGCATGGGTTGTTTTATTGATGAGTACTGTGATGTTAGTAATGGGACCCCTATAAAAACAGTACCTGTAATCATACTGTTTATTATGTTCCGTCCTATAACTGGTAAATGAAAATGTAGATAGATAAATGAATAAATGAATGAATGAATTAATAGATAGATTACTGAATTGAATAAATAAATAAATAGATGAGTAAGTAAATGAATGAATAAATAATGAAATAAATAAATGGGACAGTGCATGGAGCTGCAGAAAGAGCTGCTTAAAATCTCTTTGTGAGTTGTGTGGGTGACTTGCTACCCTTTAACTGCTGCTCAAGTAGCCTTTTAGTACAGCAAGACATAATCTGGGTGTCACTGAAGTCATTGCTAATAATTGAATTCTGTGAAGGTCACCACTAAATACTCTATTCCCTGATGAACATATCATGTTGCAAATGTTTACATAAAACAATACATCATACTTTAAGGCTCAACATTATTACTTTTTTTATAATGTGGAAATCCTGCAGAATTTCTTAAATGACTAAATGTATAGATGGCCATCTGTTTTCCACCAGTTATTTTGATGAAAAACCATGGAAGATTACAAGGAAGTTGATGGTAATCAGGACTTTTCCTGCACTTTGATTGTCAAATTCTCTTTCAAAATTGTACTAAAATTTTTTCCTAACTTTATCCTCAGATACGGGTTTGAACACAAGCACTGAATGCTAGCCATATCGCCACTTTTCATTCCATATTGCCAGCCTCTTTTAACCTGTTGAACGTGATTTGACTTCGATGTAACACACATTTTCCAAAGACCCGGGGGGGGGGGGGGATGTTTCATAAAGCTGTTCGTAACGAATGACTTTAAGAACGACTGGAACATGTTCTTGGGTGCTAATCAGATTCTCATTCATTTAAATGTAGCATAAGATAGTATCACCAGTCGTGCGTAAAGTCGTTTGTAACTTACGAACAGCTTTATGAAACACCCCCCAGCCCAAGTTATCTCAGGCTTAGTGTTCAGTGGCTTAAAAAGATTTGATCTGAAGTTATTAACCAGCTTTAAAAACATTTGACAACATACCGTAGTTAATTTATGAACTTTTCCTCAATTCATTCATGAACTCTGCATGTATCATACAAATTTGGTGATGATGTGATGATGACATAATATTCATGCACAGTGGGAAAACGGGAGTTCAACACTGTTTGTTTTACTCTTCAAATACAAATGTCATAAATTTTTATCTTTAAAAGAGCTGTGCAAAGGACATGAACATTTTTGCAGCTATGAAATGAGTACCATAAGCAAATATTGGTACTTTTGGAACAGAGATTATGCAATATTTTGTTCATGAATTTTAATGCTAATTATATTACTATTGATGGCCTTTATTAAGATTTTTTGCCATGTTTTATTAGCTATGTGTAATGGCATAGCCAAATGTGCATAACAGATCCCTTTTATAGTCATGCCGTCTAAAGGGAGAGAGATAACCAAACGATGACTCTACCGCTTTAACCCCCTTCTGTGCTAGTGGCATAAAAACAGATGTTTGGTTTGTAAATTTTAATGCTGATTAAGTGCAGCCTGTTGTATGCTAATTAATTGCCAGTGCTAATTATGTATAAGTGCATAGCCAATCTGTTTATGCAAGCCCTCTAAAGGGAGAGGTGAAAAAGATGACTAACCTTAACCTATTCTGTGCCAGTGACACCAAATCTCACCTAGAATATAAATGTTCTCCTGCGAGTGTGGAACATGAATAGTCATTCCACTCTCCCTCAAACAGTAACAGATACATCCTGTTGGAGTTACAATGTAGAACATGTTAAAACTTTCAAGCCAAAGTTGCCTTTAAACAAGAATCAACCTCTCTAATTTTACTCCTTGAGACAATTTGATAAAAACCCATTGGCATGAAAGGGGATGGTTATGCACACAGATGTGTAATGCAAAGGAGACTTACCAGAAGCAGAGTATCAAGAGATGGAAAATCTTCTACTGAAAAGTAACTGTCCTGATGGATAGTTTATGAAGCTCAAACTCTGTTGATCCCAGTTCAGATATGCTTGATCTTTTGCAACAATGTGCAAGAGTTCCTTCCATCAAACTGCACTGACAGAAGCAGCATCATGTTGAATTCCTGTAGTGGTATGCATGGAGACTCAGACCTCAATGTTCTTGTCATACTATGATGAGTCAAACTTATCTCCAGACGGTGTTTCACCAAACAAAAACGTGGATGTCTGCAAGAACACTGGTACTCTCCAATCACTTCATTTCATCTTATCAAGTCATGGACCTACTGGTGAAAGGACTGACTTGGTTACAGTATATTAGATAGCTATTACTGATCCAGAGCCTCCTGTGTTTGCATGCTCTTTTCCCACCCCCTGGTTTTCAGTGTCACCTTAGATCATGAATTCGTGATAACAAACTCAGTTTTTATCTAATTACACCTGGATCCCTGCACGCAGCTAGACAATGTACTCAAGAGTGCCAAGTTTTCTGCAGTTGCACATGGACATCAAAATATTAAAATGTAGAGGGGTATAATCCAAGTAGATTGTTGACATTTTTCTTTGTTCTTCATTTGTACTAGGTTAAGACTCTCCAGGCAGTAATAAGGGATTCCCATGTATTTGTTCAGGGCCAAGGACAGGGTGTCTTAGAAAGTTGAAAGCTGTTGGTACATGAGATAAGTCAAATTGATGCAAGAGAATACAAGTATTTGTGATAGTGTTTGCTTGAAAATTCTCTTGTGAGGCTAAAATCCCTGGCCTTAGTATTTAAAAAAGTCAAGTGTTAAAACTAATCAGTCACAACACCTCGGAGTATAAAGTGACTGAATTTATTGACCTGCCTGTAAATGTAGGCCTTCATGTATATCAGAAAACCTTAATGTGGAGTATGGAAAAAACAGATTATAATAAAAATGGGCTGTATCAGGCAACAAGCAAAATATGTGGTAATGTTGGTTTTCATGAAGCCATAAGAAGTAGACTACCTGTGAGTCAGGAATGAGTAATAAGAACATGTTTTCTTTTAGCAGTGCACTATTCTTAGTATTCAAAGGAAGCTGTCTATGAGCTATTACACTCAGTGTATCTAACTCCCTTCTGGCTCTCACTGCAGAGTTGGAAATCATAAATGAAATTATCCTTGTGAAAAATGCTTTGATAGAAGAATTAATCATGATTTTTTTAAGTGACACCTTGTATCAGTCATCCTGTGGATTATATCATGTTTAGTTCCATATATTTCCTGGGTTTGTGCTCCGATCCACTACCAGATTAAAAACCCATATTGGCTAAACTTCAGGGACAAGAGGATAAATTTGTATTTTTCCTAGATTTCTTTGTATCGAGAATTCTGTTCATTTAATTGATCATTTGACAGTCTGTATTCATATTTACAGTCAGCCCATTGACTACTGAATTCTGTCATTCCCATAAACTTATACGCTTTCATATCAGGGGCAGAAAAAGTTTAAGTCCAAACTAAATCCAGATGTAGTCCTGATTGAAATCTAATGTAAACCCTGTTGCTAAAAGCACCACTTAATGTGCTCTTAGAATAGACTTCTCGACCCACTTTGAGAAGTGGATTGAGTCCGTACTTAGTACTGACCAGAAGTGGATGCCTCGTAACATGAGTGCTATCTGTATGGTGGCCCTGAAGTATGCTCAACAACAGGTCATGTGCGAACGTGAATTTCGTGGCCTACTTTGCCTATCAGTTGCAAAATTCACAACCCGTGACGCGAACTTTACGTCCAAGTCACGAAATTTGCGACCCATGACGTGAAATTCATGACCCAGGATGCAAAATTCACGACCGGAGACACAAAATTCATAACCCGGGATGCAAAATTCATGATGCGGGACACAAAATTCGCGACTGGGACGTAAAGTTCACATCATGGGTTGCGAATTTCGCGCCTGGGTCACAAAGTTGGCCACGAAATTCACGTCGCACATGACCTGTAGTTGAGCGTACTTTGGGGCCATCATACATGTATATCTGCACAATTCGATGTGGATTAAGATATACTCTCTCTCTTTGGGTTTGCTGTATGTTTTATGACAAGGAGGTGGGGGGGGGGGGGGGAGGAGATCAGACGATATGGGATATTAGGCATACCACATGCATAACCATGGAAATAACTGCATGTAGCAGACCTGCACTCCAGCTGCTGTCAACATGAAAGGTAGTATGCTTTTAGGTGTGGATTGAGTTGGTAGCTGTAGGTCCGAACTAAGTCTGGACTTAATACCCTTTGGTAGTGAATATGAAAATGATATTATTACAGCAACCACCTGGTTTTATTGCGGTGGTCTAACCTGCACTACTTATCTGTGTATCTAATATTTTTTGACAAGGGAAAGATTATCTTGAAATTAAAAACAGACTGACAACTGATGAAGGTATTACAAGTGTCAAAATATTAAAAGTTTACGGTCATAGGCTATTAACCAGTTGACTACTGAATTCTGAAATTCCTAGCAACAGGAAAAGATGTGATTTGATTCTGGAATTTGAAGAAGAAAAAAATGGAAATTCCTGCCATTTTTGAAAACCATGTACTAGGTAGTGATGGATTTGTTCTCACTATTAAACAAAGGACTCCCCCTGCCCTTCCTCCCTAAAGTTTGTACTTTATACCAAGCAACCACTATGCAGTTTAGCTGGAATAGAGTCTGTATTTGTTCAATACACATAACAGGTACCAATACACATAACAGTTGATTTTTGTCTATACCAAGAAGTGTGAAAAAAATTTGGAGAAAAAAAAGCTCAACAAAGTATATGTGTATATGTGTTACAGTGGAAACAAGATTTATATTCAGTCGAAAGAGCAGTGCTTCTTTATGAATTATGCTCTTTCTTGATAATTACATATTCTGTATGCTTGGCAACTGGAGTATTTGCAGTTGATGTTTTCCATCTGTTAAGCTGAAATTCCTTATTGTAAATTGAAACTGATTGCCTGTAAAGTGTTCACTTATCAAACGACCATAGAGTTTGTCAGGAGAAACAGAACGAAAGCAGGGAAATGGGGAGGGATAAAAGTATGGATAGATAGAAAGAAAACTTTATAGAGAGACAAACAGAGAGAGAGAGAGAGAGGAAGAGAATGAGGGAGATGGGAGAATTTTTTGAGAGAGAGAGAGAAAGAGAAAGAAAGAAAAAGTGGGTTTTAAACAATATGGAACGATAATGAGTGGGTGGAATATTACTTCTGTACTTTAATATACCTCTAGACGCTTTCACATCTACCTAATCAGGAAAAATACGTGGTATTTTCTGATTGGGTATTCTCCCTCGATGTAGTAGGTACATGTACTTTCTCAAAATTATGCATATTTTCTCCAAGGTCGTAGGGATTTTTGCAATGTGAAAGCAAATTATGAGAACTTCTATTCCTCTCACCACTGCAGAATTCAAGAAAGCGCGCACCTCGTCTCCAGAATAAACCGTAATATGCATGCTCATAACTACAAGAACTTTCCCAAAGAGGTCTGAGTTCGGGTAGGTGTGAATGCATGAAATAATTATTGAGTATTTTGGGGCCTGAAAAAGTTCTCGCAATTTACAGGTATTTTCCTGATCGGGTAGGTGTGAAAGCACCTTATAGACCAGGAGCCTGCGACATCTTGACTTACCCCATCGAGCCCAGAAGGTTTGACCCCTGAAATATATTAAACCCATGACTGTGAGTCAGGAAATGGGTGTCAGCTGGTACCAATAGGGCGGGGGCGACCCCCCAGGCCCCCTCGAAAACGCCCCCAAATGCGGGAAAATTCAACCCACTGAGCCCATGA
>CM057154.1:30683386-30736627 GCA_029962745.1 Echinometra lucunter | reverse complement strand
ATGAAACTTGGTCAAAGTGGAACTGGCCAAGGGGCACATTACAAAAATATAAAAGCTGACATCCCAGGTGGTCGGAAAGGGGCAGCTGACCCCCCTCGAAAACGCCCCTAATACGGGAAAATTTACCCCACTGAGACCATGGACCAAAATTTGCCACAAGATAGCAGTATGGGTGTACATTACAAAAATATAAAAGCTGACACCATAGCTAGTTGGAAAATACCAGCTGACACCCCCCCCCCCCCCAACATGAAAAAGTGCCCCCCGCCCCTAATGCAGGAAAATTTACCCCACTGAGCCCACGGACCAAAATTTGCTACAAGATAGCACTATAGGTGTATATTACAAAAATATAAAAGCTGACACCATTACTGATTGGAAAATACCAGCTGACACCCCCCAAACATGAAAAAGTGCCCCCCCCCCCCCCTTTGCGGGAAAATTTACCCCACTGAGCCCGTGGACCAAAATTTGCCACAACATTGCAGTATTGGTGTACATTACAAAATTACAAAAGTTGACACCATAGATGGTTGGGAATTACCAACTGACACCCCTCAAACCTTTGGGGTAAAACCCCCCCCCCCCCAACAAGAGGACTATACTTTATCTCATTCAACCCATCCATGGACCCATCATTTTTAACGACTTTTAACCTGTAAATTACAAAATATAAAACTGGTTGGAACCCCTCTCCTCCCCAAAAAATAACTAAGTGTAACCCCCCCCCCCCCCCCCACATTTAGGCCTGTTGTTTATCTCAACAACTCCCAATTAGCCCGCAATGGCCTGCAGATAATGTTACACAAGGTAACGTTATGTGTGTGTGTGGGTGTGTGTGTGTGTTTATACAAAACTACAAATTTGCAGTCATTTACTACATTGTAAGCATTAAACTATATAAATAACTCATCCACTTCATGCAAATGCTTTAGAATAACACCAAGCAACATCAACTGACAGGCATCCCATGCTCAAACACACAAACTCATACAGAATAAAACATTATTTACATCTTCAGTGGAAACTCAGGATACACAGTGTATTGAGGTTTTTGTAGCCATCAAATAATCTTTTGAGCATGCATCAATTTTAAAATAATCATAAAACAATAGAATGTAATTGTGAAGAAATGGGAACAGCTTATCTTGTTATAGCAGCATGTTATTGTATTAGATCTCCTGAGTTTCCACTGCATGTGTACCATACACAAACATCGAACATGACATTGCACACACACAAATAATACAACCATCCATGATTCATATTTGATTCGATTTGATTTGATTTGATTTATTTTCTTCTGCATGCAATGACATTTTGGTAGTATAATATACAAAAAAGCTACTTTTGACAATAAATCACAAATATACAAGTATTTATATACCATCATTTTTCTTTTAAAAAATATGAATGAAAAATTGTCAAATTATTGACATTAAACATAATTCATCAAAACATACAGTGCATGTACATTCAATTGTGATTTATAACCATATCCAAATGTAATATGAACTTTAAAAATATAAATGAAAAATTGTCAAATTATTGACATTAAACATAATTCATCAGAACATACAGTGCATGTACATTCAATTGTGATTTATAACCATATCCAAATGTAATATGAACTTTAAAAATATAAATGAAAAATTGTCAAATTATTGACATTAAACATAATTCATCAAAACATACAGTACATGTACATTCAATTGTGATTTATAACCATATCCAAATGTAATATGAACTTTGTGATGTTACGTCCAAAGTAAGGTTGATTACTGTCACAATACAACTTGAAGCTAGAATGACAGATGCAAATCATTATTAAGTGACATTTATTAAGCCGTAAAATAAATCACACAAAACATTTTGTAGGTAAAATATCAGCTTCAACAACCCTACATGTAGCAACTAGTGAGTGTATCCCCCCACCCCCACCTCCCTTACAGACTGAGGATGGCAATGGAACTGTTTATCATCATAGCATACATGTAACTGGGAAAATAAAACATATGGAACAGAACTCTTGAAATGGTAAAACATTGACTTTTGAATGAAGAGAGTTCCTTCCAAAAGACAAAATCCACTTCCTTGATGTCAGAGTAAAACACATTTATTTTCCAGACTTTCAGCATCTATCAAAGTGAGTGATGTTTTCACAATTGCATGATAACCAGCTAAAGCAATTTTGCTCAAGCAACAGCTAACCATTGTTCTACTAATAACCCATTTTTGTTTTTCAAAAGCAGATTAGTGGTTTGGTCTCCTTTTACAAATTGCATACCTGATAATTTCTCAAAATGAATATCTTATAAATCTCACTACACATGACAATTTTTTACAAGTTGGCAGGTAAACTTTTTTAGAAAAGTTCTTTAAAAATATATAGACAAGACATTGTGTTGTAAACCAGAGTATGTGATGCATAGGCCAATAATCATTTCATTCAAACACTGGTGAAAAGGGGGGGGGGGGGGGTTGTATTTAAGTATCATGTAACAACATGCATTATACAAATTTTCTTACAAATGTTTGTTTATGCTTACTGTAATTTACTGATACATGCACTTACATGTAAAGAGCAAAATTAGTTAAGTGCAGTAAGCATTTACCTTTATGCAGTGTGCACAAAGCTATGAAGTATTTTCAATCATGAGACCTCTGCAGTTATTTTTCCCCAAAACTGATTGTGCTACACACACACAAAAAAAAAACACCTGCAGACAGAACTAGATAAAGTGGAGGAGGCTTTGGAATCTACATTAAAAAATCAAGCTACTGCACAGCATGTAGCTAACATAAGAACTGTATATCATAATCAAAGGTAGCTCAGAGTTTAAGACAATGATAACCATCATGGAACATCACTGGGAAATATTTAAATCACAAAACTCTTTGTTCGTGCATACTGAAATTAACAGTTATGAATAAAATGTGAGACAAAATGTGGCTCAAATTTAAAAAGCTCCACGAAACCCATTTATCTACTAATGCGAATATAGCATATTCGATCACATATCTGCCAAATATGACGCTTTTTGGCTCGTTGCTTGCCATCCGAAACCATTCTGTTTCTACGAATGAGCAAAGCGAGCTACCGACCCCCCCCCCCCCCCCCCCAAAAAAAAAAAAAAACCCTCTTGAAATGTTGAATTGCTACCAAAATAAACTAAAGGATTTTGATAATGTGCATATTCCTGCAAACTTTGAGGATAGTTGGACACGTCACTCTAAAAGTATTATGTTCGGACATGTTGCTAGGGAGATGGGAGAAATTTTTGAGCAAGAGACTGAGTGAGAGAGAGAGAGAGAGAGAGAATGGGGAATGAGAGGGAGACAGAGGGGAAAGGTAGATCGGCTTGGTTAAAAATTGAGGCATAAAATGTAGTTTACTAGTAAGTTTTTCATCTGTGCATGTACCAGGGAAATGTAACTCACAGATCCATGCTTGTAGGCTGTAGCTGAAGATGATTTCTGTATTTTTAACAGCAAAATGTCAGCTAGGGCAACATGCTTCTCACATAGAAACTGCTCTGAATCTTTCTTGAAAAAGTAATTTTAAAAATACAACTCCACAGAGTCCTTGTAAACGGGAAGTCTTCTACAAACACTGGGCCTCCCTAGGACTTCCCTCCATAGCAATTTATAGAATTTCATGCAGGTTTTCATTGCAAAAAGACAGAAAATGTCACATTGGGAATCCATACTCAATGTGAACCTTTTTAAGTTCATTCTCCATCCAGCACTAAACCATCGTAATTCAATTTTCCCCTTCGGGGGCTGTGTACAAGGATTCTTTCGATTAAAATGCCATTTTAAAGCAGTGTTCATACATGACGCAAAATTATGATCATCTTTCATGGACCCCAGAGTGTTTTTCTTTGTAATTTGTAACTTGCATGTTTTGATATTTTTCTGTTGAGGTTCCAGTGGATTGGTCACAGTAGGCGCTTTCACACCTACCCGATCAGGAAAAATACCCGTAAATTACGAGAACTTGTTAAGGCCCCAAAATACCCGTTAATTGTTCTGCGCTTTCACACCTACCCGAAGCCAGACCTCTTCGGGGTAAGTTCTCGAAGTTACGAGCATGCGCAGAACTATTTATTTTGCAGGAGGAGCATAGTTGCCAGAGTTGGCATAATTATGCTTTTTGGCATAATTTTGACCGCTTCAGCATCTGGCATTATGCTTGGCATAATTTGACACAATTTAGCATAATTTTAGCATAATTTGGGACTTTTTGGTGAAACATTTTCCCCCGACCCTACAAAATGTGAGACAACTCGCCCTTGCTGAACCGAGGGTGAGCGGTCTCGGGGTGACTGCAGAGCGCGTATACGCATACTCGGCACATTATGCACCAATGCCTGTCAGTGCTGCGGTCTAGGATACCCTCAGAAATTTTGAATACATTTTTCTTACTGAAAATTGTCCAAAAATCCACCAAAAGTGTGTACCAGATCCTTCAATTTCAATTTTTAAAATGTAAAAGCGCCCTCATGCAGTGGCGTAACAGCCGGGCAGAGTGCCCCCTTGAAGGATTTCAGCGGGAAAATCCACCAAACCACCGGGAAAAAATGAAAGGGAGGGAAAGGAAGAAAAGGGAAGGGAGAAAGGGAAAGGAAGAAGAAAGAGAAAGAAAGAAGAAGAAAGGAAAAGAAAGAAGGAGAGAGAGCAGGAAAGGAGGGAAAGGGGGAAAGAGGAAGAAAGCAAAGGGAAACAAAAGAAGTGAGGGAAAATTTAGTACCAAAACCCAGGAGTTTCCGGGGGCTCCACTCCCTGGACTCCCGCAGTGGCTTTCCCCCATCAGGGGCCCTAAGCCAGAACCCTGGGCCCCACCCGCTAAGGGCTTTGCAACAAGCAACTTGCGGTGCGGGCTCACCTCCGCATATTCTATTTCTAGACTTAGTTACCGGGAAATTTTCAGCTCTGCCCCCCGCGCCCCTCCCTGCACCCTCCCCTCTAGGGAGCACTACATTGGCGTAAATTCCGGGGGTGGGGGATCTATCACCTCCACTTGGGGGAGAAGGGGGATGGTGTGTACATGTACAAATCCCCCCCCCCCCCCCATGCAGACACACTTTTTTAGGAAGACAATATATTTTGATTAATCAGTTAGTAAAGATTCTGAATATCTATCATAAACAACTATCATATTTTAGAATTTCTATATGAAAATGCTATTGAAAAACAAAAAGTGGTTATTTTGGCTCGCTCGCTTCGCTTGCTCATCAGAATCTTGGGGTTTCCATCCGAAAATGCGATCAAAATCAAGAAAAGTGGTTATTTTTGGCTCGCTCGCTTCGCTCTTTCGTCATATTTTAGAATTTTTATTCAAAAATGTGATTCAAAACCGGATAAGTGGTTATTTTCTGCTCTCTCGCTTCGCTTCGCTTGCTCGCTCGCAAAATAGATATCAAAATGTGTGTGAGAGGGAAAAAATTGTTTGAAAAGTTTTTCACTCCCCACTCCTCAAATTGGATTTACGCTGGTGGAGCACTACCGTCCTCCTAAAATGCAGTCCTAGCTACGCCACAGATTCTAGACATAGACTAGTTACCGGGAAACTTTGGGCTCTGCCCCCCCCCCCCTGATAACGGGTACCTGTTAGGCCCCTGCCCTCATGACAAGCTTTGTCGCTTCGCTCTCTCGCTTTCATATTTCTTCGAAAATTTTATGTGCCTTGCCCCCCCCCCCCCCGGAAAAAAATTTCTGCGTACACACATGCTTGGTGCCCCCCCCCCCCAATGCATTAACCCACGGTACGCCACTGCTGGAGATTTTATTTTTTTATAGTTTTTATTATTTTATTTATTTATTTATTTGATTTGATTTGATGTTTTTTTAGTCATCTTTAACTGCGAAAATTTTGAGGACCATGGTTTTCTTTTTTTTTTTTTTTGGTCATCTCACCCATTTCAGCATAATTTTTTGTATAATTTAGTATTTTTTGCTGCTCCATGTTGTTATATCATTTGGCATAATTTTAGCATAATTTTGCGGTCCTCCCTAGCATAATTTCATTTTGGACGCTGGCCACACTGAGGAGGAGGAGGCCACTGCCGTGTACACCTCCTTCTCCTCCCTCCACATCGCTATCAGCGATGATCAGAGGATGACATACTACCGTATCGATATATCAGAATAAATCATAAATAAAAAACACGAAAGGGGAACAGAAATTTACAAAAACAACGACGTAGCTAGAAATAGACAATACAAATCTCAAATCCAAAATGTACGGTACACAAACGATAACGACGTCCAATACATACAAAGTACACACAGTACAGTACACGCTTCGTGCGCCAGTGCTTGATGGAATAGAAGTTCTCGTAATTTGCTTTCACATTACAAAAATCCCCGCGACCTTGGAGAAAGTACTCGTAATTTTGAGAAAGTACCTACTAATTTACGGGTATTTTCTTACGGGGATATTACGCGTAATTTGGTTTCACAGTGGCAAAATACCTGGTATTTTCTGATCGGGGTAGAATACCCGATCTGAAAATACCAGGTATTTTTCCTGATCGGGTAGGTGTGAAAGCGCCTATAGTTACTGTTAGCTCTTTCACACCTACTCGTATCCATTCAGGAAAAATACCTGTAAATTACAAGAACCTTTTCAGGCCCCCAAATACCTGATAATTATTTCATGCATTTTCAATTTCACACCTCCCCGAACCAGACCTCTACAGGAAAGTTCTCGTAGTGATGAGCATGCACATTAAAGTTCATCCGTGTTCAATGGGATAGAAGTTTTCTCGTAATTTGCTTTCACATTGCAAATATCCCTGTGACCTTGGAGAAAGCATGCGTAATTTCAGAGCGTACCTACTAAACTACAGGTTTTTTCTGTGGAGTACTTTCGATTTACACATGATCGGGTATTCTCCCCCGATCAGAAAATGCCAATTATTTTCCTGATCGGATAGGTGTGAAAGCATTTTATGTTTCATTACATCTTTTATAGCATTTTCATTAGAGATTGGCCCTGGGACTTTATCAATCGGATCAGTCTACATTTACTGCAGTGGTATTTTTCTGCATAATTTGTTAAATTCTGTAAAGCTAACTGTAAATTTCAGTCTTTTTTGCGTTGTTAAGTTCATTCTTAAATGTTTTCATAGAATCCTTTCCTGTACGACACTTTAGTTCATTTTGCAATATCCTTCTCTCTTGCCAAGTTATGTATTTTGCTGTTTGTGAGTTATGTAGAAATAAATTTTGAATTGATATGAATTAAATGGAATGATGCTGTCACTTCCTATCACAATAAAATGCCTTAAGGTGTGCACTTCATTTTACTGAATCTGTGCCCTGTTTCATAAAACTTGTTATCAATAACAAGTTGCAATAACTGTTATAAGCTACTGAAATCCTTGCATCTGATTTGCTGAGAGCAAATATGTCATGGAAATGTGGCAGTTGTCACTGATAACAAGTTTTATGAAACAGGGCCCTGAATCTACATGTATGCAGGACCTTTATTATGCTAATTATAGGGACAATGAGGTGCATAGGTACTTTTTGCACCTCTTTTCCCACTCATTTATACATACTTGTAAGATGGTTTTCATGTTGCCTCTCGGCAGTTTTTAAGGTCCTGCTTCGTAGAAACTTGTTATCAATAACAAGTTGCAATACTGTTATAAGCTACTGAAATCCTTGCATCTTTGGCTGAGAGCAAATTTGTCATAGAAATGTGGCGGTTGTTACTGATAACAAGTTTTATGAAACAGGGCCCTGAACTACTTTTAGAGTCATGTTCACACAGGCAAACATTGACTCTCTCTCAAGGTGCTTTCACACCTACCTGATCAGGAAAATACCTGTAGATTATAAGAACCTTTTCAGGCCCCAAAATACCTGATAATTATTTTGTACATTTACATCTCCCTGAACCAGACCTTGACGGGAAAGTTCTCGTAGTTATGAGCATGTGCATTACTGTTCATGCACTAGTGTTCGATGGGATAGAAGTTCTCGTAATTTGCTTTCACAATGAAAATATCCCTCGGACCTTGGAGAAAGTATGCGTAATTTAAGATTCAAGTACTTACTAAACTGCAGGTATATTTCTTTGGGGATACTTTCGATTCACACTGGCAAAATACTTGGTATTTTTCCTGATAGAGTAGGTGTGAAAGCACCTTCAGTTTCCTTTGAAATGCTATCCCTTACTGTGTTCTCAAAAGGCCATGACGTTTATTTCGAACTACACAGGTCATCATAGAAAATAATTTGCTTTTCATGGAATTAAGGGTTCCAGAGGTTAGTGTATTGTCATGAGTCACTCATGTCATTCTAGAAATAAGGTCCTGATATGATGACCTGTCAAGTCCACTAAGGTGATTTTCTTAAAGACATTATATTTTATTTTATCATTTTTTGTTTTAATTTGCATACACTAAGAAAAATCAGGTTGGTTGAAATATAAACCTACTAACTATTTGTTTAGAAAAATTGTATGTAAAACATAAGGGGATTTTTTTCAACCAAAAGTTGGTCGGTTCATATTTGAACCAACCTAATTATTTATAACCAATATCTGAGATTGTATGTAAAAATTGTATGTAAAACATAAGGGGATTTTTTTCAACCAAAAGTTGGTCGGTTCATATTTTAACCAACCTAATGATTTATAACCAACTTATCTGAGTGTATATTGCTCACACAAAATGTATACCATTTGTCAATTCTTAAACTTTAAGTCGTTAGAAAAGTTTTATAATTTTCAATTTAGGGTAAGTCAAAGGTATATGGTCCTTTGCTGTGACATGTAGTACTTCAATATCAACTAAAGATTGAGATCAAAAGTGTCGTATATGATTGGTTCAAGTTCCGGTAGGGCTGTCAGCATGATACAATTTTGGGTATGGGAAAAAAATTATGATCAGATTGGGATTGTTAGTAATGATCAGGACAATATACTTGATATTTGTCCTTGAATTGTCCACTGATTACAGTGGCTGTGTCGTTCAGAAAACAATGAAAATTGAGAGTGATTGTTGGAATTGTCATAAAAATTCATAACAAATGGCTATTAATGTAGATCTATAAGGACAAACAACATTCTGTTCTTTGTATTTTTTTCATTGATGTTCATTCTGTCTAACAAGCCCTGACAAGGCCGGAGGATCTCTTATTTTTCATTATTCTCCGGTAGAGCATACTTTATTGATACCCTGATGTAATTTAATGAGCTGTTTTTAGGTTTTGAATGTACATGGTTAGCTGTCATGTATTCAAATTGAAAACTACGCAAAAGTACCCATAAATTTTAAGTGTTGCCTTGGGTTTTCCAACGTAACACTCCTACGTCTTGTTGGCACGCAGTGGCTTATTATTTTATAATTGGTCTTTTTTTTTTGTATCATTCTCAAATAATGTATTTATGATTAGATTTTTAAGTATTTAATTAAAACGGATCTATTCTAAATATACCCACAAAGTGACTCATTCTTATTGCTCTTATTATTTTATTACTTTTGTTACTTTTGCCATTCTTGTGTAATAACTGTTGTTATGACTTTTTGTTTACATGTAACTTCATGCACTTTGTGTTAAAATAAAGGGAACATGATATTGTTTTATATCAATAAAGTTCTATATTAAATACAATACCATAAATTTTAAGTGTTGCCGTGGGTTTTCCAACGTAACACTCCTACTTCTTGTTGGCACGCAGTGGCTTATTATTTTATAATTGGTCTTGTGAGATGAATGAATTATTATCTTGCAAGTTTGTTGGTTACTGCTGTATCTGCTCAAGTTTATTTATGATCACATTCATGTAGATAATAGGAAAAGAAGTGTCTTCCAAAATTAGTGTGCACATTTTAGTAGCTAGAATTACTGAAGTATTTTTTTATATGTATCATTCTCAAATAATGTATTTATGATTAGATTTTTAAGTGTTTAATTAAAACGGATCTAATCTAAATATACCCACAAAGTGACTCATTCTTATTGCTCTTATTATTTTATTACTTTTGTTACTTTTGCCATTCTTGTGTAATAACTGTTGTTATGACTTTTTGTTTACATGTAACTTTATGCACTTTATGTTAAAAAAAGGGAACATGATAATGTTTTATCATTCAATAAAGTTCTATATTAAATGCAATACCATATACATGTCAAGGTCACATACCAAATAGACAAGTGTAACAGGAGAGGATATGACATTGAAGAGAGAGACAGACAATATACTTTTTGAGATTATATTTTGACACTTTAGGCATCTTAGAAAAACACCATGGTGCAAAAAGACGCGTCCAGGACACAAAATGGAAAATTGTTGAAAATCTGAATTTTCAAACACAGACTGATAATTACATCATAGCAGGTAGACCTTGTAAATGAATATACAATCTTGCTGTGGAGTGATATTGGCTGAAATTTCTTTAGAATATGTCACATTTTAATTTTTGCATGTTTTGCATTTTGCATTGCGGACGCGTTCTTATGCACCATGGTGTTTTCCTAAGACACTTTAGATGAACTGCTATTTCTAATCTCTTAGGGGAAGGTATTCCATAGAAAAGGCCCAACATGAACAAAGCCCCCCTCCCTTGTACATGTATTAAGCATATGAAGAAAACTATCCAGAGATATGAGAACATGGTAATCTTGATGGAATATAAATCATTTATCAAATCCATGTTGCATTGAGGAGCAGAGCAACTAGCAAGTATGATGCTGGGAAGGGTAGCATTGGTCACCAAAAAAGAACAAATTTTATTTTGTAAGATGATATAAAATCTCCACACCTTTACCCCCCCCCCCCCCCCCAATATTTTTTGTAAAGCCTGGCGCACACTGCATGATCCGATTTGGGAAAAATTTGTTATAGCATTTGATATGAACATTCAAACATGTAAACTCTTCATGATTAAAGTTCCAAATAGTCGTATGAAGACTAAAATCACAATTCCGGGCTATTGCGAGCCTCCCTGTAGGAATAAAAGCAAATTCAATTTCCAAATCGTAGTGACGTCATAGCAAGCTTGCTATCGGCTAAGATTTGAAGCCGATGTGGCATTTACTTTGAACACAAGGCTTGCAGTTAACCAAAATTTTGATTTTAGTTTTCCTATCATTATGCCGAACTTCAAAAAAGAGAGATTTACTTGTTTAAACTTCATATTTAATGCAACTGCCATTTGTTCGAAAATCAGGTCACAGTCGGATCGTATAGTGTGCGCTGGGCTTAAGATGCAAGACATAAGACTGGAAATGAAACTTAGTGCTTAAGTAAACTTAAGTTTATTGATCACTTTGCTTCTTTTACCTGTATGTATAGAGTTCGATTTCTGTTTCAGCTAATATTTTGAATACTGGTATGTGTATACCAGTAACGTAGATTGCCAGCATGGAATTTTTGATAATTTTTTTGATACCCGTTAATCCTCCTTTCAGTGACACTTTTTCAGTATCCAGAATGCTGTGAGCCTGTCAATTACACATCATACAGGAGCAACAAGAGAAAATTCACTGAAAGTTTGAGTCTTTTGTTGCACCGTTCACCAATAACAGTGATTTGATTAAAGTTAATGATTAAACTCATTAAATTGGCAACAAATCTTAATATTCATAAAACACTTTTTTCATGTGCAAATTGTCATTTTTTCTGTAAATTTAAAAAAAAAATCATTCTTATTGGTTTATGTTATAAACATATTTATGTTTTTATATTTGTTATATTTGATATACTTTTTTTTTGGGGGGGGGGTGGTTAACTATGTGGGAGTGTGGGAGTGTGGGAGTGTATAAAATGAAAGTAATTGTTCCCACTCTGAGGATGGAGAGAAAGCTGATTAATTTAGCCTTGAAGAATAGTTTGCACTGCTACACTGTATGGGTTAAAACAAATGTTTGGTACCTTTGAGATGATTGAGCCAAGTGGTGCACCTTGGGGACTATCAGGACAGTATTGATGTTGACACCATGCCTGTCAGTAAGAGGTATAAGTGATAGATGACTCACACTGTATACATATACACCTGAATGTATTTATACATTCTATGCTGCACTTTCAGGTAAATGACTCCCTCTAAATGGCCTACTGTACTGATTATCGCTGGACAGCCTTCTCAGCAGGTGGCAAGAGAAAAAGGTTTTTCATCCATAAAAAGAGATATGCTGGATCCTTTTTTCTGAGCTTTAAGGTCACAGCCAAAGCCTTGTCCACCCCTTATCCTTAACCTGTACCTATTTGTGAAATAGTTAACAGGTGTGAAGGGGGGGAAAAGGTAATTTTAATGAAAAAATGAAAGGAAGTCGACATACTGGATCCTCTTACCCAGGTTCAATGTAACTGCAAGAACCATGTCCAACCCTTACCCTTAACCTGTATCTGTTTATGAAATATTTAACAGGTGTGAAGAAAAAACATAAGTGGTTGGGATGAAGAAATGAAAGGAAATTGGACATGCTGGATCCTCTTTACATATACCCAACTTAAGATATTTGCCAAAGCCATACCTGTGTGTTTGTTACAAACAAACTCTGGGATGCATGGGTATGTAAAATCTGAGAAAGCTAGGACCATTCCCTCTCCCCCCCCCCCCCCCCCCGAAATAGCAAACATTTACTGTACTCACACATGACTACTGGTTTTCTGACCCCCCCCCCCCCCCACCAAACAAGTTTTATCCAGAGGTCAAATTGTTTGTGTTCTTTTATGCTTTTTCTCTAAAAATTTATCTCTTAGAGTATTCCTAAACAAGGTCTCTGTCTCTCCCTTCCTTTTTTTGGAAGAGATCCAATTTGAGCCTGCTGTGCAATTCCAGACTAAGGAAACAATATATCCTAAATTAGTTTCAACAAACTCAGCAAACATACCCTTTTTTCTTCATATTTTTGGTTCATTTGATACCCTAGCCTAAACACGTCATGCATGTGATCTGCCTCATTATACCAGCAAAAACTGGTCCTTTCACACGGTTTTGTGGTCGCACAGGTGTAAAGTAATAAATTTGACTAGCCAGGCCCCCCCCCTTCACCCCCTCAAAAAATGATTATGGAGTCCTACATGTACATAAAGCCTACTGATAAAAAAAAGAGTTGGAAGGATTGTCTCTACAAATACAATACTATACCGGTAGTTATTTAGCTCGACCTTCATCAGTCACATTCATAAAAAGAAAGAAAGAAGTTTTTCCCCATAATGTTCTGAGGATATGTTTCATTTATCCAAATTTGTAAACTCAAAATTAGTTTAGAATTGCTTGGAGTTATCAGCTATCTTCTAGAAATACTTTTTTCACACAGCAATAAAATGTACAGCCTCCATTGTCATTTCTTGTACTTGATCTGTTATGGTTGACCATCTGTACATTTGACTCTGAAGTTTATAGAATGTTATATCAGACTGGAAGGCTTACAGTTACATAAGGCCGCTTATCAAAAGTCTTGTCTCACATCTTTGACCGTCTTCTCTGTGACCGTTCTGTTACATCGGCTTTCCCGATCCCCCTTTGTTTTGTCTACAGACAAAAGGGAGGATCAGAGGGGAGTGTGGGGGGGGGGGGGGGGAAGACGTTAAAGGCTGCTTTCCAAATTGGCTCTAACTTTTGATAAGGTGCCTAAATGTTAGCTATGAGCTGAAAAGTTGTTTAGTTTTCCTCTTTCTATTAGATTGTTCTCATTAGCAGATCAATTAACTCATTGAGCACAATTTGATTTCAGTAAACACATTTTCCTTAGACCCCAGTCCAAGTTATCTTGGGCCTAGTGTTCAATGAGTTAAATAATTAATTTCCCTTTATTTGATAGTCTAGGAGGAGTGCACTAATACAGAAATAATGACAAACATGCTTATGTGCAGAAAAAAATAAGTCAATTTAGGGCATTACTGGGCATTCACCTTGGAAATGAGGACTTTTGATATCAGGGTTTCAATCAGCTAAGAATTTTGTAATCACAAAATGGTCACCATATTTATTGAACCAGCTCACCTCCTCATTGTGTGGGACTTCAGACAAGCTCAAGCTAAAGCGATTTGGTAGCTTGTGTGTGAAAGAGGCAAATGTTACTTTGAAGCCTTCTTTAGACTTGCATTAAACTGCCATTTGAAACATACTGCAGGGGTGAAATAATAGGACAAAGGTAATTTATTGTGGTGTGAAATGTAGATGTAGCCTAAAATTGAAGGTGTTCCTCACACATGTCCATTTTGTAAAATGCATTGAGGCTTGTTCACACATAGACTGTATGACCATGTCAAATTATGTTATCAGGGCCCCCTGGAAGATTAGCTAATAAAGCTAAAGTGGTTACCCTGGATGAATAAGGGCTATTATTATTATTATTATTATTATTATTATTATTATTATTATTATTATTATTATTATTATTATTATTATTATTATTATTATTATCATCATTATTAAGATAGCATGGGGGTTTAAAGCATACTTTGCTTCACATTTTTACAGCATATACAGGTAAGGAACTCATCCACAATGGTCCACCCATGCCATTCATAGTGTTCTAAAACAATGCCATTTACCACTTCATATCTGAATAAAGCTCTATGTAGTTTTTGTCTCGCCTGCGTAGCGGAGCGAGACATAGGTATCACTATTTCCGGTGTCGGCGTAGGCGTCGTCGGCGTCGTCGGCGGCGTCGTCGTCAACAATTGTGTTGTACACCCAATAACTTTCTATAGCTTTAAGGTGGGATCACTAAATTCATACCAGAGGTTCATCTCTTGAAGGCGCAGGTCAAGTTCGAATATGAGTCGAATTTGAATAAGGTCAAAGGTCAAAGGTCAATGAACTTTCCATGACTGGCACTGTGCTATGTTGTACACACAATAACTTTTTATACCTTCGAGGTAGGATTGCCAAATTCATACAAGAGGTCCATCTCTTGAAGGTGCAGGTCAAGTTCGAATGTGAGTTGAAATAGAGTAAGGTCAAAGGTCAAAGGTCAATGAACTTTCCATGACTGGCACTGTGCTGTGTTGTACACACAATAACTTTCTCTAGCTTCGAGGTGGGATCACCAAATTTATACCAGAGGTACATCTCTTGAAGGCACAGGTCAAGTTTGAGTATGAGTCGAATTTGAATAAGGTCAAAGGTCAAAGGTCGGCGTCGTCGTCAACAATTGTGTTGTACACCCAATAACTTTCTATAGCTTTAAGGTGGGATCACCAAATTCATACCAGAGGTCCATCTCTTGAAGGCGCAGGTCAAGTTCGAATATGAGTCGAATTTGAATAAGGTCAAAGGTCAAAGGTCAATGAACTTTCCATGACTGGCACTGTGCTATGTTGTACACACAATAACTTTCTATACCTTCGAGGTAGGATTGCCAAATTCATATGAGAGGTCCATCTCTTGAAGGTGCAGGTCAAGTTCGAATGTGAGTTGAATTTGATTAAGGTCAAAGGTCAAAGGTCAATGAACTTTTCATAACTGGCACTGTGCTATGTGCTATGTTGTACACCTAATAACTTTCTATAGCTTTGACGTGGAATCACCAAATTCATACCAGAGGTCCATCTCTTGAAGGTGCAGGTCAAGTTTGAATGTGAATTGAATTTGATTAAGGTTAAAGGTCAATGAACTTTCCATGACTGGCACTGTGCTATGATTTACACCACTTTGTTCCTGTAATGACACGAACTTTATAATTTGATACTTTTTAACACTAACATTTTACTTCAGTTCAACAGAGTTCATTCTACAGTTTACTGTATAATAGCAGTGAACTCACTACTCTCTATACCTGAACCAGATTTTGTATTTTACTTGTTACTGTTTTTCATATATTTGTTTATTTATTTAATTATTTATTTATTTAATTTATCCATAACCAAGCCTATGTAATGATAATTTGTGAACTCCCTTTCACTTATTATTACAATATGATTGTGCATTTTTCTGTCTGTGTATTTTGATTTAATTAACAGTGAATGCAACATGGCTGAAGGATCACTATGTTTGGATGCTTTTTGCATCTGTTTGTTCCACTAATAGCATGACCTTTACAATTTTAATACTTTCTAACACTAACATTTTACTTCAGTTCAACAGAGTTCATTCTACAGTTTACTGTATAATAGCAGTGAACTCACTACTCTCTATACCTGAACCAGATTTTGTATTTTACTTGTTTATTTTTAAATGCATTTGTTGTTATTTATTTAATGAGCTATAGTTCTTGGCACCATTTATAATATTCACACAAATTTGCCAATGGTACAATAGAAAAGCTGTCAAAGTTTCTTAAATGTTACCCTTCAGATTTGCTGTATGTACATGTTCTGGTAATACTGTAGACTATACAAAACAAATTGAGAAAAGTTATGCCTCTACCATCATCCAACATAATGCTAAAGATTGGCATTTCATTACAGTGTGAATATTATGAAGTGTGATTCGCGTCCACGCCGTGGTGCCGGGCAACATGTTGCACTCATTCAGATCACAAGGAAAAAAAAACCAACAACAATAAAAAGCAATAAAAATACATGCAGTAATAATATGTGAACTGTTTTTCATATATTTGTTTATTTATTTATTTATTTATTTAATTTATCCATAACCAGGCCTATGTAATGATAATTCATTTCCTTACTTGCATGGAAATAATTATAGCTTCATAGTATTAACAGCATTCTTAGTGTTATCTGATTTCCTAGGGATAAAGTAGGCCTATACCATTATTGCATATGTAAACTGTCAGAACCACAATTCACCCCCTAAACTGCTGACAGCCTCAGAAGTCATATAGCATAGTTTTGACATGCAGTCTCTTCATGACTGCAATATGCAGGCGAGACAACGCTTGGCGTTTGCCTTGTTTCTTCTCCTTCCTCAGTTTCAGAGAACACTGAAGTTCAAATATATTTTCGTATGGAGTATGGAAGAAGGATGTCTGGCCATGAGTAGGGGGTCAATGTTAAACCATCTCACCGCATGATATTAGTTCGCATGACTCACGTGTTCCCCTCTCATCTGAATGTAGTTATGTTGACCTCTTGGGAATTGTGAGTAATAAAGCGAATGTGTTCAGACGGGTGATCATGGTCAACATCCATCTTGTTTCAGCACATTCATGAAGGATTTCAATCTGCACTGCAAAATCATTTCCATGCAGCTGCACATGTGAAAATATGATCTGGTTAGAACTAGAAAGCTATGACACATACTACATGGACAAACTTTCCATGATCTTGCATTATCTTGCACTAATCAAATTCTAAGAGTGGACCCTGGATACCTTACCCTAATCCTGACCCCCTATGGAACAAACATCTTACCTTTCCCTAACCCTACCCCTTTGGACCAAGCATCTTACCTCACCTTAACTCTTAGAGTCTAGACCTAATCCAAACCCTAATACTATCCCTAAACCTCAACCTCGATCTGAAACTCGGTTACAGCCTTGACCGGCATCTTAGGGTGTGTTTATTGAGGGTAACAGAGGGCTAATAAGCGACCCAAGTTACGAACTAGCTTAACCATTACCCTCGATAAACACGATGGTGACTTGATTACCGAACTAGCGTACCAGACTTGAGTTCCGCAAAAAAGGGAGATTTGATTACCTGTTGAACGAATTCGGCGACCCAAGTCGTGGCAAGTAAACATAGTGCAACTTCGGTCGCGTTTCATTTTGGAACTTCGGACTCCTGTTTCCGGATGAGATAAAAAGTAATAAGCCCACCAGATTTGACCTTCACTGCCGAGTCATCTTGCAGCTGGGAATGGGCTCGAGGATTTCGGGAACTCAGATCGCAACGATAAACACGACATATAGAGAGACCACCTGTTGTGAGCGCGATTTGTGTTCACGACTCAAGTACCCATTTCTAATTTCTAGAAATCGAGTTCTCTCAATAAACACCCCCTTAGAGAACATAAAGCTCAAATCTCTTGTTACCACAACAGATGTCTGGTCAACCCAGGAAGGTATCAACTTTTTTTTTAAACAGTTTTTTTATAGAATTCATCTAGAAACAGGATCAGCACCTTGAAAAACACACTTTTGGTAAGAACTGGTGACCCCTCTTCGCTCTGAAAAATAAACTATGACAAAAAAGTTCGCTCCCTTTTTATAGTGTATTTAAATCTTTATTTCAAATGAAAAAAAAAGAAGTAAAACTAACTTCAGTATCTCATCATCTGTTTAGAGTCTGAAGGCCTTAACTTTGTTTTTATTGATATCAGTTAATACCTTCTATCTCTGAGCATGTTTTCAAGATACCCTCCTTCTACAAACTATGACCAGGGGATGTTTCATCAAGACTCTTGTCAGTGATTTATACTGACAAATTTGCTGTCAGCCACTAGATGCAAGGATTTCAGTAGCTTATAACAGTTGTTGGTAAAAATCATTGACAAGACACTTGATGAAATGCTCCCGAGTTTTATAGAAACCAATATCATGGAAACATTATTACACATGAGATCTAGTCTAGATATATTCTGTCCTTTTTGTAAGAAATGAAAACCTGCTGTATAACATAATTCAACAACATTCTTTATGGACCCACCTTTATTTAGATATATTTTTCTAATGAATCATTTCCATTTTGCATTGTTAGTGGGAAGGGTGTATTCTATCTCTGAGCAGATTATCAAAATACATTCTATAAATTATGACCAATTAGAAACACACACAAAATAAAGAATATGATTTTTTTTATTGAAACAATATTACAACTGGGAGTGAACTGCTTTTGTTTTCTTTGTATGAGATGAAAACCTGCTGAGTAATCTAATTCACCAAAATTCTTAAAGGACCCACCTGTATATGTTTTATTAATGAATCATATTCCCCATGCTTGTACAAAGGGTGTATCACAATTAACCACGGTTAGAACACAGCATGCCCTCTGTTGCTCAGGATATGGAGAGGTTTATGTGGTTTCTGATTTTGATACTAAGAAGAGAGAATAGCCATGCATGTATGATAGCTTTCCTTTCAGTCGTTAAGGTATCGTTTGGGTGTATTTTCAGTCATTTCTGGCTCCCAAAGGTTTCATTTCTTTAAGACTGAGATTTTTATCTGTAAAGGAAAGAGGAAGGAGAGTGTAGTTTGTAGGTATAAACTCTTGCTAACCAAATGCATCACGTAGAGTCCTAAGCTGTGTATAGGTTGGAGACTATTAAACTTGTTTCTGTTAGCCCTATATGGTATGTGTTACAGGCTATTTGCATTGTTGCTGTTTGTTTTCTTTATTTTTTAATTTTTTATTTGTTTTGATATTGAATATTACTGTCAAGCTAAAGTGTAGCAAGTCTTGGCTGAAGTCAAAATAGAGTTTGGTTTCCTTCTTCAGTCAGAATAGGAAGGGAAATGCAGCTTAATGGAATAGCATTGATTCTTAAATCAGTAGGTCTTCAGTTCAAACCTGATTCTGTGCAGTATACTTCTGTGGAATGAGGCTGTTTGGGCTGCAATTTGCCACTCTCCACCCAGGTATTAAATGGGTACCCGTTAGGAGCGAAAGTCATTGTTGTTCAGCATTGTGAGAGCCTGTTTGTTTGTTTGTTTGTCTTTATTCCAGAATCAATAAAAAGAACATATACAAAGAATAAATTATATACAAAGATTATGAATACAAAATATACAAATCAAAAGATAACAAATCTGAGGAAAGCCCAATTTCAGCGATGTTTATGTAACATCACTGTTCTTCCTTGGGGTCCTGCAAAAGGTGCCTAGCTGGAATGCTCCCCAGGGAATGGAGAAGGTGCATAACTTGTGTGCGGGCAAGCCTGAATCCGATGACTGGGGTATTGATACTTTGTAAAGCACTTAGAGATATCGGAGATGTATTGGGCGCCATAACAATCCAGAATAGTATCATTATTATTATAATCCTCATCTGTGGGGTTGGATTACAACACTAAGTCCCCTAGATAAATGTATATGTATACTAGCTAAGATATCTCTGTATATTATTCTGGTAAATTATATTTAAAAAGTTGCAAGAATACAGGCTGTGCTTTCAGACTAGAAAGGTGATGCGAGGCTTTGTCTAATCGTACTTTCATCATCACTACCAGGCGTCTCCTCCCCTTCCAGGTCTCACAGTTTCATTTTCACCTCCTCCTTCTGATTCATCATAATCATACCATTGAAATGATATCCCCTAAAAATGAATATTTTTATTCCAGTGCCACCCAACCATTTTTACAATTTACCAAAGTTTCACATGTACGGCTCTAAACCTAGGTGGACTTGGTAATCCCCTGATCAATATGAAATGGTTTTGTACTCTTAATAATAATAATAAAGATTGATTTATGACGTGCATTATAAACAAAAGAGTTTCTCTATGCCTTTACAAAGTAAGAATAAGCAATGCAAAAAATACATGTAAAATTATACATTTCAAACAGAACTATTGCAAAAAGAATTACAAAAAATAATCTTAAGGGCAGATAATTAATTACTAGTAAAATCATACAAATCAAGGTAATACACAATAGCAAAATGTTGTGAAGAATTAATTACAGTGATGCAGCTAGGGTGAATTATCATTTGAAAAGACTTACATACAGAACAGGTAAGTTTTAAGGAGGGTTTTGAAAGTTTGTCGTGTTGGGGCCTGACGGATGTACAGAGGGAGCAAATTCCAAAGAGAATACTCTTCTGTTTGTATGGAAATTGTTTAGAGTCCAGAGTCTAGGCAGGTAGACTCACCTATCTGTTGTTTTCTGCTTACAGGAAATGAATAAGATTTCTGAAATTTATACCTCTGAAGCACATATTTCAAAAGATTTCTTGTGACATATTATGAATGAAAAGGCAACTTTGTAACCAGTTTCCTACTTCTCAGTAATATAATCCAATAATATCCAAGTTTGAGCGACATAAGGACCCTGCAACCTGCTTTTGAACTTATCTCTTATTTGCTGTAATCTAATTCTTTTGATAGGAGGAAAATAATTCCTTTGTGTTGATGGTGCTGTATATGATTCATATTCTATTGTTTTCATCCATCCTCTTTTCCACCCATTTCCCTGCAATTGTGTGGTTTTGCCCTTTCAAAGTTCACTAACTTTGTTGTATGTAATACTTGTTATATTCTTTGCCTGTTTTCTGTAAGTGCATTTGTACTCAATGAATCATTTCATAAAATCTTTTTTCTTCTCTTTTTTTTCCTTTTATAAGTGAGTCAGATCCCACAGAAACACATTCCCATTTTTTTTCTCTATCTCCTTGTCTTCATTCCTTCTTTCTTCCATTCTCCATTCTTAGCCCTTCTTCTTCCTTCTCTTTCCGTAACATTTTTCCTCATGTTTTTCCTCTCTCTTTCTCCTTTCTCTCTTGCTACCGTTGTCTGTTTCCATCACACTCTATTTTTATTTTCAATACCTAAAGTGCAAACTGTTTGTGCTTCTTTTTTAATTAATATACATCTCTCTATCATGTATCCATCTCTCATAGGTTGACAGCCTTTGATATCATTTTTCATTTAAATGTTTATCTCTCTTATTGTCATAATTTACTCCCATCTTTTTAGCATTGACAGTATACAATGCCTCTCAAGCTATTTGTGTGCATCTTGAAATCCATTGCTTTATATCTTTCATTAGTCTTCCTTTCATCTTTGCTTTGCTTCTTTTCTTAACTCATTAAATACTTAGCAAGAGATAACCAGGCTAGGGTCTATCCGAAATTTGTGTTATACTGAAATCAAATCATGCTCAGTGGGTTGATATGAAGTATAAAAATAGCACTCTTTTATCTGTGTCAAGTTGAGACACTTGTTAGGGTCCACTTTAAGGAATCTTCTACCTGTTGTTGAAATCATTGGATATAGATTAAGACATCTTTAGACTAGGCCAATGTCACGTTCAAGTACGGTTAAATCCTACACAATAGAAATCAGGGGTTCAAAATGGGCCTTAGATGAGGTAGAAATGACATGTCTATTCCTGACTCACTGATTGTTCAAGGTCAGCATTTTATTTTTATGTGCACATCATCGTGGCGGTGAGACAACTGTCCTGAGATGTGCATCAAAAACAGAGTAAATCTGTGGGAATGAGTCGCAGCAGCCAGCGTCTTTGAACATATGACAAGAAATGTCCTGATTACTGGACTCACTGTCCATCAATCAATGGGTGGATTCACACAAAGAGAAAATTAAAATTTCGTAAGTGTTTCCATATTCATGCTCACTTAATACACACAGATTGGACAGCATTTAACACACAAGAAGTGTGTTATTGTGATTTTAGTCACAATGCTTATAAATAAATTCTTTAGTGAGATTTCATACCTCTATAAAATATTGAAATATGGAATTCACGAAATCACAGCATGTGTGAACAATGCTGCTGTTGCTGCTGCTGCTGCTGCCTATTCTTTTTCTTCTTCTTCCTCTCCTTCTTTTTCTGTTTCTGTTTCCTCTTATTGCTCTTCATCTTCTCCTCCTCTTAATTCTCCTCCTCCTCCTTCTGCTCATTTCCTTTTCAGTACTTTCTTTCGATGTTCATGTTTTTTTAAAATCCCAGGACTGAGATGTAGAACAGGCATGTTGCTGATCTTGTTATCCTGGTGAAGTATGTTTGAGTGAAATAACATTAAAAAAATGTATAATTCTGCTTCTTTTGAATTATATTAAATTAGAAAAAAAAGAAGAAAATGTGCCGTGTACATACATGTACTTTAAACTCCTGCAGCAAGGAATATGAAGGAACTCTTATTGACATTAATATTAACCCATTCGTGACAGAGGTCCACATTTTGTGGTTTGGCCTAATATCTTTTGATGCACAGCCCTAAAAATCATACCAAATACATGAGCAGAAAGAGAAAAAATTCTACACAAACTGTGCCCATTTTGGTTGCGTCAATATTCGTTGTTTGATGCTGAAATTTTTTAAAAGGAAAATAAGCATTAAAATCCTTAAATTGGCAATGTGATAGAAGTTTAAAATCACCGTTTTCCCCTGCAAATTGGCAACTTTTTGACTTCTCATCATAATTTCTGTCAATTTATATTCATTTCAGATACATGACGTTTTATAAGAAAAATGTAGCAATAAAATAAAAAATGTTGGTGTTGCCAATTTGAAGAATAAAAGCTGATCAAATTAGGCTTTAAATAATTCCTGTCACGAATGGGTTGATCTACTCTTGAAAAGGGAGTAAGGGAGAAGGAGAAGGTGGGAGAGACTAGAAAAGAAGATTGAAAAAGAAGAGGGAAATAGGATAAGAGAGAAGAGAAAACCTACAAAAGATAGAAATGCAACTTTAAAGTGGAGTTTAACACAAAGTCTGTAGCAGTCACACTCATACAACAAAGACAAACAAATATTAAGAAATAAAAAACTTATTTAATAGGTATTTTGCTGTACATGTATTTACAATATTCTTTTTTTTTTAATCCAGAAAATATACACTCAAATAACTGTAATGTACATTATATAATCACATTCATTAAAACAAGCAAAATGTCTTTTGATGATTGTTACCAATTTAAAGGAGAATGCAACCCAGGGATCAGTGTGTTTTTAGTGAATGAAGATGACCAAGAAAGGGTAAACAGTGAAAGTTTGAGCAAAATCGGACAATCTGTTCAAGAGTTATCAATTTTGAAAGTTTAAGCCAATCCCTGTTATGAAAATCCTTAAGTTGGCAACTTTGCCAGAATCTGTGCTGTCATCATGGACAATTCTCCATTCATTTTGTGTATAATTTTCAAAAAAAAATTGATTCATGTAACCTTTAAAGTCAGGAATCAACAAGATTCTTCCCAAAATACTTACAGAATTGATGTAGCCATGATGTACTCAAAGGGTAAATCAAAAGAACTCTTTTTGTACGTGAAAATGAAGAAAATGTTAAATTCTGGGTACAGAATGAATTTAGAGTTGTCTACGATGACATCACAGATGCCTGTAGAGTTACCAATTTAAGGATCTCCATATTAATGATTTTCTTAAACTTTCAAAATCAACAACTTTTGAACAGATTGTCCAATTTTTCTCAAATTTTCACTGTCTGTTCTTTCTTGTTCTTCATACATGAAAAGCACTCTGATGTCTGGGTTGCATTTTCCTTTAAGTTTAACGAGATACGGCACTAACTTCCTTTTGCTTCTCTATTGTGCATCATACACAGATAAGGTGCATGTACATCTATGAAAAACACCATATTTGCATGGTTGGTCTTTAGTTATGCTTATACCTGCCATAATAAAGAGTTTACAGAAAGAACTTGAGTGAATTCATAAAATAAAATGAAACGAAAGACAGTATATCAGGGCAAGCCTGCAGCATCAAGTTATCACTTTGTATGATATGCATCTCAAATGTGTTTGTTCAAGAAACAGTATTGAACACTGTAAACATGAAATTAATGGAAAGAAAATATTTTTAATCATCTTTTGATAAAATTCTGAATTCAGAAATAGTAACAACAAATTATAGAAATAATCAGGGAATTTGTCTTTTTTTTCGGGGGGGGGGGGGAGGTCTCAGAAAATAAGATTAGAGTTGAAATTCTTAACGAAACTGTAATTCTTGAATATCAGACTAAATATTATCAAATATATGGAATATGCATGATGACTCATTTCCTTGTGCTCATATTATGCATAATTATGTATACCATGAGCATGGCTGTATTTATCGTTGTGAAGACAAGTTTTGATATTACGAGGCAGATTTATTGCATTGGTTATGACTTTTTACAATTATGATCACCATACCTCCTCTAAGGTTATACAGCAGTGAATTGGCCATTATCAGTTGTAAAATGTAGGGTAATTACAGAAAGTGAAAATGGACACACAGCAGTTCATAAAATGAGATGAGTTTCAAGAGATGTGGGACAAAAGTCAACTGCTAAATTTAACCAGTTTGGACTCTTCTTGTGTTATAGTGATTATGAAAAGCAAAAGAGGAAACACTCCAGTTCATGATGAATTATGCTACTGAGAGAAAATGACATGAGATGTGGTACAAAAGTCAACTGCTAAATATAACCAGTCCCGACTCTTCTTGTACTCACATCTTTGAAACATCTTTCATAATTCTCTGTGAGAGCTGATTGATTGCGAAAATGAAGCAATTAATTGAACTGCAGATTTTGATGATTCAATTATTGCATGGCTTCAGCCACATCCCTGAAAATGTCTTCCTTTGATCTACAGTAGAGCTGATTAAGGTTTGTGAGAAATTGAGAATAAACCTATTATTTCATCTCTTGAGAGCGAAAAGGCCTTTCATATCACATGCATGGTTCTCGCCAGTGCATAACACCCATGGTTCCAATACCATGCGTAAAGGATTTCAGACAAGGAAGAACCATGTGTGAAATTGCTGCACCATGCGTGGCAACAAGTGTAAAAAAATATTGGAGTATATATTCCAAACAATAATGATAAATGCCACAGATTGTTTTGCTTTTTGGCAATGTATTTTATCTTTAACGCCATTAGTAGACAACTCTTGCTTATCAAGAAGTATTTTCCATCCTTTTGCTATAGCATATACTGCCGCCACACCTAACTTAACATGTTATTCCGTAAAACTTCCGAAACTTCCGCGCTTTGCGCAGAGGGGGAACCATGTGTGGATTTTTTTTCTAGTGAGAACCCTGATCACATGTACATGCACATTTTGCATAGTTAACACCCCTCTACCTCTAGTTGATCATGGGATGACTTCACTTGATGATGCTTTTAAAACATAAACCTTAAGCACATTTCAGGGAAATGGGGACTAAGAGGCAATTATTTTTAATGTATTTCCTCTTTGAGCCTTCTTTTTTTCTCTACAAGTCAATAATGCAGTCTTGCAGTGTTATTTTCAGCTTTGATATGCTTCAGAAGCACTTACTCTTCATTTTATTTTTCTAATTTTATTGTACCTTACAGGCTTACAACATTAAATTGCATTATAAGTGGTTGACGTCATGGCTGCCAAAGAACTATTGATTGAAATATAATTTTGTGACGATTGCTGGGTGTGTACAATCCAATATGTAGCATATCTAATATATAGTGCCTTTTCTGTGAGGTTAAGTGTGGTTTTCATGGGCATGCAAACGTTTTGCGAAGGATGCGAATATCGAAAAAATTATATGCTTCGAAAATTCACCAAACTTGGGCGGAGGTTCGGAAGCGTTGTCAGTTATTGTTTGAGGGATGCGGGAACCGTTCGCAAAAATTTCAAACTTTTTTGAAATTCTGCCGAAGTAAAAACAAACAATTGGCGATGCTTCTGAACCCCCGCGCATGTTCGGCGAACTTTTGGAGCATAAAATGCAAATGTTGGACTTTGCAATTTTTTTGACATTTGAATCCTTCGCAAATAGTTCGCGTGCCCCGTGAAAACCGCACTTTACAAAGCATTTCACAATTTGCGTGACACTTTGTATCAATGGCCACTTAAACAATGCTAGAGGAAAGAAGATGTCGAGTGGAGCCAATTAAAAACACAACAATCCATGCTTTCCAACAAAATAAGTGCAAATTCAAGAGGTGTATATATATATATATATATATATATATATATATATATATGTATATGATATTCTTGTATGGAGGCTGACACAAACAAAGGTCAGGAAACCTCTTCCAAGATAGGAATATCGTTTGGGATGGTTATCCTCAAAATTGCCAGACTGTGGAAATGTCTGATATCAGGCTATTTCTGTGTAAAACATTTGACATTCATGTATCCTGTGAGTGATGGGCATCTATCAAACGCTCTAAACATTCAACTAACCCAGGCCACATCTTTGAACATTTTATGATTTTTTTGCAATGAAGAAACATTTACTTTGACCTGTAGATCAGTAGACTTGACAAGGAAATATCATGTAACCTTTTCATATAAGCAGATTTCCTCATGATTTAGAGGAATAAACTGGGAAATTGTTCCCCAAAGGCATGTCCTGATAGATAATCACAGTGAAGAACTAATTTATCCTTTCCTTAGTGATGATAAGAACTTCTGAAAATTGTGACAGAACCTATTAATGTGACTGAAACTATGCACATGTTTTACCTGATTTAGAATGCACTTTCAAGGTTTTCCTTGTTCATGAATTGTTCCTCAAAATTCTTTTGACCAAATTGCCTTTATTAATTGAAAAAAACTATACAAAGCTATTATTCTGTATCATTTAAGTTTTTTTTTTTGAGGGGGTTCTTTGTTTCGTGCCTCCGATATATTTTATCATCATTTTGAAAAGAGATTTCAAAGAAATCTGTGTAATTTTTGACACTCTGTTTCATTAAAAAAAAAACTAGATAAAAACAATGGCTTGTTCATGCATATGAAATAATGCAGTGACCAAGCAATTTCCTCTCTTTCTGAATAACTTCCTCAATTGCTAATTTTCAGAGTAATTTTTTAGGCTTTTTCTGGTTATCTGGCACAATCATACAAGGAAACTAGAGTAACAGTTACAGGTGTTTCCTCTTCCAAGCTTGCACCAGGGAAAAAAAATCATTCTGTTTTCATACAGTACTAATAAACTCCTTTTGTTGATGCATTGTGTGCAGCTAATGTCAATGATGTCATTATATTTGGATTATTTCTGAAGCTCTTGATTTGAATAACAGGAAACATTCATGCTCTGATTTCTAACAGAATTCCAGGGATTTATGGGGTCCTGGGGAAGCACAATCTGGCAAACTTTCAGTTGCAAGAATTTGGTCATAATAACCAGATTAATTTTCACCTAAAATTATACCTAATAACATCTCTCACTGCTTCTCTGTAAAAGGAAAAGGAAACTGAGTAATTAATTGCACAAGTTTTCAGATTGAAAAAAAAAAAAAATCCCCTTGAAATGCAATCTACATTTTTCTGATTTTCTGAAAAATAGAATAGTGAAATGAATTTGGCTAGTTTAGTTTTTTTTTTTATAATTATGGAAATTATTATATTTTTTGTTATTGTAAAACTAGATATTACATTGCTTATACACATGTAGCTCATGTAGCACCCATTTGTTTGATCGTTCATTTGTTGTGTACAAGAAAATGGATATTACAGATTAAACAGTCACAATAAATATTGTCTAGTGTGAACACAACTCATTCATTTCAGGTTTTAGGTACATTTACTTCTCTTATTACCCGATCATATTTTGTAAATGATCTTGTTGCATGAACACAGCTTCAGACTGTAAAATAGAGCTGTTCAGACACAGAGCAATTGATGAGCAGTCCAAGCTTCAAATCTCATTGTGTGTACATGCATACATCACTCTCACTGAATTTTGAGATTGAAATCATAATTCAAATCATACATATTGTGCATTTTTATTAAAACAGTGACATCAGTTTGATAAGAAGAGTGTAAAGTGAGATCGTAGTTATTCCCAAGATATGAACGTATAGGTCAGAAATACACAAAGATATTGATCATGATTCAAATATCATTCGCATGTATGAACTCCCCTATTGTGTGCATTCAGTAGTCCCATGAGACAGCCTTCATCAGCCATCATTTCATCAGTTTCCTTTCCAACAGGTCTCACTTCAGAGGGTGACATCACCCAATTTCTATTCTGGTCCAAAACCACATTTTCCTTTTTCTTTTTTATAGTGTCTATTTCCTTCGATGAGGAGTGGGGGCAACTTGCAAGTTGAAAGGGAAATATGCTCACCACATAAGTTTTCTGTCAGCCGTTTTTGCAGACAGGCATAACTTGCTCAAAGTTAAAGTCTGTACAAGTTTACAATGTGCATCTAATGTAATATATGAGTCATTTTTTTAACATTTGCATAATATCACAAACTTGAAAATTCTATAGCTTGTTAAAAAAAGATATTACGATAGGATTGCATAAATGTTTTTAGTCCACTGAAACACAGTAATAGCTTTTTGGAAAGTATGACCCAAGACAAAGGCAAGATGAGTCAATAGTTATTTTACAGCAGTTTTCTATAACTGAATGATTAACTCAGTAGGGATGACTCCATAATATTTTCATTTTCAAAGCATTTGAACTAAACTATTTCAGTATTCAAATCATCAAGAGATTAAAAAAATCTTTCTTTACAGTTCTGTACACTTTTTGCAGTATTTAATCTGTTTCTCAAGCTGATTCACAATGTTCTAGAATCTAATTTAACCTTTTTTGTGCAGTAAACATTAGGTGTAAAGTAACTTGAGTCTTTTGTTATTTCCTATTGCCATCCTATTCACTAAACTTATTACAGCTGTGGGTTACTTTCTAAAGACTCTTCACTTAGAATTTTGAACTATGTTTTACCCATAGAAATGGACATAAACTGTAAATTGCCCAAGGTGTAACTGTGAGCATAAACTTGTGTTATGATTTTTTTCTCACATTTGAAGAGAATCTTTACTCATTCTTTGGTTTGACATGCTTGCTGCCCTACACTTTTCTTGACGTCACAATTCTGTCAAGTATAGGGCCTACATGCAGCACTTACTTTACAACCAAAACTTTGATCAGAGTACACATATCAAAGCAATTTCATTTACATGTTCATTTTCAAAGTTTCTTTTTAAAAATGTTCAGAAGTGGATACGGCGATCAGATAAATAATCAATGACAGTCACTTTCTCCAGAAAGGTTAGCAGTTCCATAGTGACCTTCAACATGACGATGTATGCATGCCCGACATACTTGTCTCTGTATTTGATTGCCTTGATCTTGCCTCATTATCATGATCAGTTAATGTGGAAGTACTCAAGAATCTCCTGAGGAATCGTGATGGTTCTGGTATGCGTGAGAACTCGCATCGCACCATGCATCCAAAGACTACCTTGAAATTTGGATGCTTGAGAGCGTAGATGATAGGGTTCAGACAGCTATCAAATACCAAGACCAGGGCCAGGTAGGAAGAGACATGGGAGATGAGGCCTGGACTCTTCACAAAAGTTGTCGCGAAGAGGAGGATGGTGTAGGGCAAGACGCACATGAAGAATCCACAGATCACATACAGGAGGTTCTTTGTGATGGTGATGTCGAGTCTTGATGGCTTGTGCACCTTCTTATGTCCAGGTTCCTTCTTGGTAGCAGGTGGACTTTTTTCCTTTTCAGGACTCTTGCTTGGTTCTGGTTGTGGGGGAGGTGGCTTTGATTTGTTCATGGTTGCCATTGTGTTCCGAACATGCTCACGCACGTGTCTGTAAATGAAGGTGTAGCTTATGACGATGAGCATGAAAGACATCATGGAAAGAATACCCGCCAGAATCTGGTAGACGAAGGCAATGGGATGCATGAAGTCCCAAGCGCAGAGTCGGGAGTTGATATCGAAACCCAGTTTCCCGTGACCTGCTGCTTGTGGTACGACTAATGTCACTATTGGGTACATCCAAGAGAGAATGACCATCAGGGCCATCTTAGACGGTGTGTATATCCGCCTGTAATCCTTCCTTGATCTTGTGATTAAGATGTAGCGGTTGATTGCAATTAGGGCCAGGGTCAGTACACTGCAGCTGACGGCGGTCACCACAGTTGACCCCACGATGGCACAGATAACAGGATGCATAGGCCATCCATCAGGCCCTAGCAATCCCACAGCCTGGAAAGGCTGGACAACAGAGACTAATAAATCAGTCACACTCAGGCTGATGATGAAGACGTTTGTAGCGGTCTGGAGCTTCCTGGAAAAGAGTACGGCAGCCATCACGAAAAGATTTCCCACGATACCCACCACACCAATGATACAGTAGAGAGTAGCCAAGAAAGCCCGTTCAGCGTAATTGTTAATGCCAAGTGCGTGAACGCCATTATTCCAGGGAGCTGGGCTCGTCAGGAATGAGTCGGTGGCCATTTTGAGAGTTAAATTTTATCCTGGTTTCTGGTCCATATAAGATCCAAGTAATGCCTGGAAGGGTTGGAAAGCAGAAAATAGTTTCATTTGTTAGTGGCTTTTTTTTCGATTTGTCTCTCCTTCTATAAAATGCATGAATATGCTGTTTTGACAGTAGCACTGAAAATTTGCACAGTAAAACTATCTTGCTTGCCTTGGTCGACAGCAAATTACTCATCAGATATGATGTTTGTCTCTTACTGTTCACAGAACATTTTGATTTTATGGAGTGAAAATATGTGCTTAACTCACTGGCTACGGGAACCGGATGACCCCTGTACTAAGTCTATGGGAGTATGAGAATTCAGTAGTCAACGAGTTAATCCTGAAATATGATTTGTATTATACATGAGAAAAAGCAATAAGAAGACTTGGGTATAATGAAAATTGGTAGTGCTAGAATGAAAGAAGGAAACCTGTAGAATGTGGGATTTCATCTGCAGTATACCCTATGCCGTACCCCTCCCCAAGAACTCTTTTTTTCCCCCCTCTGGATATTAAGGTAAAAGAAAATGTTTTAAATACTTCTGTAAATTCTGTTACTTTTTTGTAACATCTGACAAGGCCAAGTTGCACTTCAGGTAGTCAGAGATAAGATTTGGAAACCAGGGGCCTTGTATATGTTGAAGACAGAGTGCAGGATGATTAATAGATATCCTAATTCTCTTCTTAGAAGTGAAGAAACTTCTTTTAACATTCAACCGCTGCGTGGGAAGTTATGGGAAAAATCAACTAATTGAGTTGACTTTTAACTCCCCCTACCTCCGTTCATCCCTCCTGCCATTTATTTTTTCCCTCTTGTATCACCATATTCATTACTCTTTTTTTTTCGGGGGGGGGGGGAGGGGTATTCAGTTAAATACAATCATAAAATTGACAAACAGTTAAGTGAGATCCGCATGAATCAAACAAGATCAAATATAAATCAATGAGAAAGAGAGAAAAAATAATAATAACAAATGAAAAGTGCAGCAATATACATATTCTGTAGTAGTTAACACCCTAAAAACAGGCTCCAACCCTTAACCCAGCACATGAACAGGGGTAAAGAAATAATGATATCAATAATAAAATGAAATGCAGCCATTTTGACAAGTTACTGGGGAGTAGCCTATCAACAAAAGGGAAATTAATATACATTTAGTAAATAATGAAATACTTTGACATAGATTCCTAGTGGAAATTAACTATTCATTACTTCTTTGTTGTAACTTTTCTCTCTCCCTCTTCCTTTCTCCTGCTCTACACCTCTATCTCTCATTCTTGCTCTCTCACTCTCTCTTTCTAATGTTTTCTTCCCCCTCTCTCTCCCTCTCTTTATTGTTCTCTTTCATTGTCTGTCCTGCTTACTCTCCAACTCCCAGATTTCTCTCTCCCTCTCTCCCTTATAGTCTCTTTGTCCTCTGTTATCCTCTTTCTGTCCCTTCACAATTTTCTGCTTTCTCCTTCATTCTTTCTCCAGATCTTTCATTCTCTTTTCACTATTTTCCATTTCTTTCTATCATTCTTTCCTTATATATATATTTGTCATTCTTTATCATTCATTCTCTCTCTCTTTCATTTTTTCTCTACCATTCATTCATCGGTATCACTGGCTAATTGAATTGATGATATCATCATCGAGGGAGTTAACAGATACAGGTAGACTTATTGTCCGTGCAGTTTACATCCCAGAGGGAGGAAAAAGACTGAGTGCTCTTTCCCTTTAAACTTCTTCCCATTAACTCTGATTACTTAATGACAGATGGATAATTGATAAACAACTCCCTCCCGTGAAAGAAATAATGAGGAAGGTTAGTAGAAAAAAAACTTTGAAAATTGCATTCAACTATTTTACCCAATAAATACAGGGATACACAGGACAGAACTGCAATTCTTGCAAATCTATCTTCATGATACCAGGTAAATATGATAGGAGGAGATTTTAGATGACAGACTAGTTTAGGAATTCTACTTCTGATAATGAAATAGCATTATGCCATTTACACTTGGAAATGATGAATGTGATTGAAATTCACTGAGGTTAGAAAAAGTTAGCCACCTATGTCGGTGATATGAAGAAGTAGCTGAAAATACCAGTTAACAGTTATGATTCAAATATTTCTCTTCTTATCAACCAAATTGTTTGTATAAATATTGAGATGGGTGAAAGAGTGATTCATCGTTGAGGTTAAAGTGGTGACGTGCGAACATGAATGAGTTTGACTTTAATAGACGACATTGAAAGATGCGGCTGCCCCCTAATTGTTCTGAGGGAACTTGGAGGTGAAAAATTGGTGGCATTATATGTCATTTACAAGGCCAATATAAAATTGTTTTGGTAAACCTTTTAAAAGATAAACTTGAGTTCTGGTCATGCAAATGTCATATTGTCGTCGTTTTTAAGAACTGGCGAATCTGCGCATGTGCGCAAACACGTGCATTGGAGAAAACATTTTTACGAACCATCAAATCATGTTTGAATGGCCAGTGCTTCTGTATTCTGCCTTAATGTACTTGGTAATATATACACCATTTTAAAATTGAATTTACAAGCTTTCTTCTGATGTGTATATCAATACATGAATCCATGCAGATTTGCCGGTTCGTAGAAAGGACGATATGAACAAAACTATTTTAAAGCAATTGGTAAAGGTTGATTATGTAGTGAATGAAAATTGATGTACACCCTGAGGTTTTTAAATAATTACAATGTAAAGATATCAACTCAATTCTTGTTGAAAACTGCATGCGCTGGACACAGAAATGGATATATGAGACTACACACTATCATGCCTTAACTCTTACAGTGCCGAGGGGTTTTGCTTGTTCCAAGATTCTAACAAATAATGAACAATGCTCACTTTTCAAACTCCTTCACATCTTGTACAGTAACTTCTATACAGATATAAAGTTGTAAGAAATTTGTTACCCTTCCACATGATACCAAATATCCCTACTTTATTCAATTTCATACACGAAAAATTATTGTGAAACAGAACTGAGCTTCCCTTTTGACTTTTATATTTTTGTTTCCCATTTGATTGCTATTGTTTTATGCTGAAGTGAGAATGGATCCTTTACAAATTCTGCAGTTTTCTTTAAAAAGTCATATTGTAGCATATAATGACTGATAGATGTTTTAAATACTAGATTTATCCTCTGAACTTTGACATATTTTCATGACCAAATACTAAGTACATCTTTCTTAGTGGAGTAATGGTTGATTAGAACTGCATAGTCTCTTTGTCACATATAAGTGACATCGGCACTGTAAGAGTTAGACTCAAATTGTTTCTTGTCATATTTGAAATATGAGGGCATTGGAAGAGTAATCCTTTTGGGGCACATTTCTACTATGATATTTGTCCAAACCAACCAAGATTGAGAAGACTCTCAAATTACCTTTTACAACCTCCCAGAACGGAAGCTTCTATTTAAAGATGAATGGGAACCAGGTTTCATATTCATTATAGTATACCACTGCAATTAATTAGTTTCTATTTTTCACTGATTGAAAGAGAAAAATATTTATCAGATGTACTGTTCTCTGGGTGCTAGAAGGTGTTAACTCATGTCATGTCACTCTTAATGCCCTTCTTGTTCTGTATGAGCACTCAGCATTTATTGTGAACCCAAAACAACAGCAAATAAAAGAATTGATTGAATTGAAATGGTCTCTTTGAAAAATTCCATAGCTGCCATTGGCCAAATTGTGAAATTTTTACATAGTAAAGATATGTACAAGACACATAATAAATACCATTTGAACATTTGTATAGTAGCTATACAAACAATCATGAGTAAGAATTAATCATCAGGGTACAAATCATGATACATGAATAAGGTGCAAGCATGATGCATGAAAAGAAGAAAAAAAATGTTAACCTGTTGACTACTAAATCCTGAAATTCTCATAGACTTCACACTGGGGCCACCTGATTCCAGTAGCCAATGAGTCACTTTCATCAAGCCATTTATTTTGTTCTTATCGTGATCCCACCACTGTGACTGATTGTAATCTGGAGGGTGTTTCACAAAGAGTTAAGGTTGACTTAGAGTCGTGCTTAAGCGCCAATGCGCATCCAGTATTTAACACGTAATCTCATTCATAGACTTCCCCTGAGCATGATCTGACAAATGGGATGATGCGTAATATAGAGCACGCAAGTAGGAATTTAAGTGCGACTTTAGTCAAACTTAAATCTTTGTGAAGCATCCCCAGAGTTTTAAAATGTGTTTATATAGTGTAAAAGTTGATTTGATTTGAAAGCTATGGTAGCATGTTTTTTCTTTCTTCTTTTCTGACTATCATTTGTAATTTTGTTGGGATTTGTGAGAAAAGAGAACTTCCAAAGTGAAAGTGTTTTATAAGGCATAAAAAAGAGTATCTTGTATGTCTGTAATTATCTGATAGTAATTTCATTATAGTTAAACTGATTTTATTCTTGGCTAGAATGCAAAGAAGCAAATTAAACTATTCCTGGGGTAGGTCATGTTTATCCTGTTTTCAAGGAGATTTTAGCAGAGTGCCAACTTTGTTGTTGTTGCTTTTTCTATTGGAAATGAAAACATATTATGGCATCGTAGATGGATGTTGATAATTAATTGTATTGTAAAATAGATGTCACAAAGCTTCATGGGAATGTGCAGTAAAAGAAAGACAAGAATTTTCTGTTAGGGCGAAATGAGATGAAATTGAAAACAGCAGTAACTTAGATTTAGTCCTAGGTACTGGTTGAATAGTGTTGAATACCTCACAAAGTCTGCATGATGATAATGATCAGGAGGGAAAAACTGCAAGCATACATAGTGCAGTACTGTATGAAATGACCTATTAATTTGTTCAAGTGGTTGTCAGTCACTCATGCTGCAGAAAGTGAAATACATTGTTGTAGATGGAGGGCACAGAGCCCTATAAACCCCTGAATATATCGTTGTTTTTATGAACTGTCCAATCCGTTTGCAATGCCCAGAAACGTGAATTAGAGGAAAACGGAATTATGGATTTAGGTGTTTTTAAATAATTGAATTTGCTTTCTGTGCATAATTTCATGTATTGATATAAAAGAAAGCTAATCTTAAAATGGTGTATATTACCATGTAGCCTACATTGATACAAAATAAGAAAGCACTGGCCATTTAAACACGATTTGACAGTTTGTAAAAATGCTTTCTCCAATGCACTCATCTGCTCACGTGCACAGATTCATTAGTTCGTAAATATGTCGCCAAAATATACACACAACTGTTTATCGAAAATTAATCATAGCTTACCTGAAGCTGAAAAGTTCCTAAGTTTTCAGATAAAAATCCAACACAAAATTTCTCACATATTAATCCACATCATGGCTTCGGTGCTCACGATCACCCTCCCCAAATTCTCATGATTAATGTCCAAAGAGCAGTCTTTGATCCCGTGTCGTCACCGTCCCACCACAGAGCGCAGACGTCTGGCCTGAAAACATCTAAGTATGAGCTGCCCCTGAAATATTGAAATATTGATAGGAAGTCACCTGCTGGAAGGGTGCACTATAAATGTAGCAACCAATTTGGCTCAGCAGTAGTGTCACTGCTACGATGATGACAGAAGTCGCCCTCAACTCCACTCCACTCAAACTTTCCTAGTCTTGAGCTCAGACCCCATCAAGTTTTACTCCTGAGGTGATGACAGAACTTGTGATTGAGAGCTTTTCTTCTTTTTCTAGAAATGATTATATGAAATTAATGGACATCATATCATAACACATCTCTGTGGGTTTTCTAAGAAACTTAATAGACTGTTGATGGTTTCAAGAAACCTGTCCCAGTTCTCATCCACTCAAACTATTATAGTCTTTGTGTCAGACCCTGTGAAGTATCACTGCTGCAGTGCAAACAGAAATTTATTTAGAAGCTTTGTCTCTAAAAAGGCTTGGTTTCACTCCCTGTTTTATTGTTGTTTTGAAACAAGTCTAAAACTCATGTGATACTGCATGTGTTGCTTAACCCATTAACTCCTGCAACTGGATGCTGTATTAAACCTATGGGAAAGAGAGAATTCAGTAGTCAACAGGTTAATGTTTGGTAGGGATGAGAATGGTGTCATGTGCATTTATGAGAATAATGTTACTGATAGTAAACACTTCCCTGAATGGGTGCTTTATGTAAAGTGCTTTTGCAAGAGTAGGGCTATTGGAACAAGTTTGAATTATGAGCAATTTAATGGCACTTTAGTTTCAGAAATATGATGTGGGGTGTGATACTTTACAGATTACATAAATTTTATGAGAAATGCACTGTGAGAGTAAGTGCATTTTATTTGAAATACAGGAGTGTTAAAAGGTAATAAACAGTAGTGGTAGCAAAATGGAAGTTGGCATGAAACTGATCAAATATAGTCTCATATTGTTCAGCTTGCATGAAAAGATACACAAGTGAGATAATCTAGTATTCTATTCACGCTTTTCCAGTGATTTTCAGTGAAATAATTCAAATGATCGTATATCAACCGTTACCTTATACCCTCGCTACGGACCACCTACCCTGACGCTCTCAGCTCAATGGCACATAGCGGTTCGCACACACTGTTTACACGTGTGTGAATTTTCGACACGGGCCCGCGCTGAGAACTTGACGTATCTTCCGTTGATATTTTAGCCATTTCTAAACAAATATTTTTCAAAAAAACGTCAACTATGTTCGAAATTAGTCATTCTACATCAGTTCATGTAGTAATTTTCATACCACCTGACAAAGTAGTTAAATATTCAAAGCGCCACCTTTCCCACTACTGCTTATTACCTTTAAGCATGTGTGGATGTTGTGATTCATTATATTTGAAGTATAGTTATGAGAGCAAATAAAAGTCTTTCCTCTATGATATGAGGGCACTTGTTTTGTTATGATTTATGTTCAAATATATATTGCATTTACATTTTACAAACCGATTCAAATTTTGAGATTGACTTTCACTAGATATTTGATTTTTTTAGTTACTTGCCTGGCCGAACACTTCAATTTGCATGTTTTGTTTCGGCCAAAACTATGTTGACTTGCACCTTTAATACTCCAACACCTGGTTCCTTGAAAAGGAACCATATATAATATTGCTTGTCTTATCGTAACTAAAATATTCCACTTTGTATACTTAAACTACTACCAGAGTTTGAACAGCTCCACAAATATAAATTTGTCTCGAAAGGGAAGAACATTCCAGCTATTACTGTGATTTTTGGTGAATACAAGCAAATGAAATATTGACAATGAGAGGAGACTGAAAAGGAAAATAGAAGAACCAGGAACTGTGTATGAAATTAATGAGGGGTTTTTGATGAAAATATATTTTTATGAATACATAAGTACCTGTAAATTATAGATCATGTATGAGCTTGTTTCACTTTCATTTTATGAATTATTGTTCCTGCATAATTATGAATTTTAGGAACTACAGATTCTCATATTGCAGAGGTATTAAGTGGCATTTTGGATCAAGTCCCCTGATGAGGGTTTTCCTCTCTTTTAAAAGAGAAAGAGAAACAAACTTGCATTTGTACAGCATCAAGAACTAATACTAGCTAATAATTTCTTATATAGCACATAATATTTTGAGTAAAGAAGTCTCTATGAGCTTCACATAGATGAGTTGTACTCTACAAAATAATGTTATTACAATAGTATACATGGCTAACACGAAGGACGATTACTGAAAATATAAACATACAGGAAGGTAAGTATGAATTTAATTTTAATTCATTTATAAAAAAAACTCTACACTAAAGAGAGTTATCATATTATTATGTTTCATAAAAATAGAAAACATAAAAATTACCCATAAAACTAAGAAATAGGAAAGAGAGGGAGGCAAACAGATGTATATAGTCGTAAATTTCATTTCATGATCAAGAGCCATTTTTAAACTATTTCCCTTCGTATGCCTTTTTTTAGTCCAAGCATGAGTACATACTGTTCAATGAATGGACAGATATAGAGGGATAGGGAGAGAGACAGAGGAGAAAGCATGAGAGAGAGAAAAAGCAATAAAAGGGAAAGTCCACCGCAGATGTTTCACTATTTCAATAAAAGGAGATTAATTTGAGCAGCATTTTTAAAAAAATGAGCAAAATCGGTCAAAGAATAAGAAAATTACACTCATTTACATTTTCTAATAAATTACATTTTCTCACCCCAAAGTATGTTATTAAAGTAAAAAGCAATTCTTCTGAACATACATTGACTATGGGGGTTAGAAAATGTGTAACTTCCAAGAAAATTGAGAAAATGTGAAATTTCATGTACAAAGTGAATGGAGAGATGCTCGCATATGATGTCATCAGTGTTGCCAATTTGCAGAGCCGAGATTAATTTACTAGAAAATGTAAATGAGTGTAATTTTCTTATTCTTTGACCGATTTTGCTCATTTCTTTTTTAAAATGCTAACTCAAATTTAACCCCTTTATTGAATTAGTGAAACTTTTGGGGTGGACTTTGCCTTTAAGAGAGAACAAGAATTAGAAAGCCAGAGAGCAAGAAAGCAATAACTGATTTACTGCTGAATAGCCTTATTTGTCAGCCTGAATTAGGTGGCATTCAAACATACAGGAAATTGTAAGATTATTATCAGTTTCATGATGTACATGTAGAGTCATGAAGATGGAAAGTAATTACCAGATAATGCCAACATTTTCCAGGATCCTGTTATTTGTTCTTTCTCCTTTTCATGAAAGTAATAAAAACTGTGAAGTGAGAGAAACTGTCAAAATATTTATATTACACTCTAAAAAACTTAAGTGTACAATTAGGATATATTAAGCTTCAGAAGTGACAGCACTTTTGAAAAAAAATTGTATATCACTTTTAACCCTTTGCCTACTAGAAGTAGGTGGTGTATATATATATATATATATATATATATTAAAACTAGAAGGAGAGAGTACAGGTTTAAGGCTTGTTCAGATATAACGTAGCAAAATCCGGCAGTAAAACCCAGGGTTTTTTGTGTAGTAATTGAATGGGATATGAGGTGGCAAAAAAAACCAAAAACCAAACACCAAGGCAAGAGGCATATCTTTTGCCTCCTGGCAGCAAAAAGCTGTGAACTATTCAAATTCTTTAAAAGTTAGCGCAAGATAGGATGTCATGAGTCTGTCTGTGCAATTGTTCGCAAAACTCTCTTTTATTTGAGCATTGACGCATTAATGCGCATTCATAAGTGACACGGTTTTATCATAAGTAGTAAGTGGCGTCATAACCACTGATCTGTATGAAAAGAATCTGGATATCTCATTGTCGATTACGCACGTACAAACACTCGAAGCAGACGCAAAGGTGAAAACGGCCATCTTACCACTCAAAACCTCGATGACTTTGTATGAAAATTAGACTTATTCATTTTAATCATGATTATGGGCGAAATCTTGGTCCAAAGCCTTCTATTTGATGATTTATGCAGTTAAGAGCTGAAATTTCCATCATTTTACGTTGAATTATACCCATTTTTTAGGGGTGGATTTGTACACAAACAATTGGAGAATGCGTTCGTGGAGTGGTAATTTGGAGTGGTAATGTGACCGTCGGGCGGCTTCACAAATCTCAGCCAGTGAGATATCCAGATTCTTTTCATACAGATCAGTGGTCATAACTGAACACTTAAAAGGAAAAAACGTGGGGATTTCCCCCTTCATATTTGAGCCTTTAATTGCTGGATCCTACACAATAGAGGTTGCCTGTCTGCAGCAGTTATCTAACATTTTGGAAAACTCCTCTGCTCCTACACTTTTATATTGATTAGTGTTGTCATCATGTAGGATTTTTAATAGAAAATTACACTAAACTTGTCTGTCACATATTATACATAGCAAATTAGAGTTGAATATTGAAGTTCTGCATTGTGTCATGAGTCCTTAGGTGTAATGTATACTCTAACCACTTTGTTTGACTGATATCACTATCTTTGCAATGTATAGAGTTGATAGATTTAATGAGAATTTTGTTTCCTTGTTATTTCCCGAATTCAGACTGCACTGAAAATAGGGTAAGCAGGTAAATATCCCTCAAGACACCCAAATTGTGAAAAAAAATCCTGGGAGATACAGAAGGCAAAACATGATAAGGGCATAGTAAGGTCACAGAGCTCATTAAAATGGGTCATTATTAGTTATCAGTCCAAAATTGGCGCTTAGCTGTTTATTAATTTTCAATTATTATCGTAAAGTTAATTTGATTTCCCTCCTGTCTCTTTCCTCATGCAGTAGTTTTAAAACTTTACACTTGGTACTCATCTTCCATCTGTCTGTCTCTCTGTCTTACCTCTTTCTCTGTCTGTCACTGTCTGTCTGTCTGTCTGTCTTATCTCTTTCTCTGTCTGTCACTGTCTGTCTGTCTGTCTGTCTTATCTCTTTCTCTGTCTGTCACTGTCTGTCTGTCTGTCTGTCTTATCTCTTTCTCTGTCTGTCACTGTCTGTCTGTCTGTCTGTCTGTCTGTCTTATCTCTTTCTCTGTCTGTCACTGTCTGTCTGTCTGTCTGTTGCTTCATGTCTCCGTATTAGAATTTTGTGATCTAGGTATATATGTGAAGTCGAAATTATTGTACACGTGTCAAAGGTTAACTGCAAAGTGCAGAAATAATGTTCGTTTTCGATGTTTTTCACATATAATAGCCCAAGTAGTCTGAATAGAAATTCATTTGTCGTCAGCATACTGATTGGGGGGGGGGGGGCAATGAGTCAAAGTATCTATGCTGTTAATATTCATGTAGATTGTGTTGATGTATTGCTCACACATTTCTGCGACAAGTTTGATCTCTATATATATTGCAGGAAACCATCTCAATTCTTCAGGAATTTTAAAGCTGTGTAGTTTACATATTATAATAATAATAATAATATGCAACATTTATATAGCGCTTAATACAAATGTTTCTAAGCGCTGCATATCATTACCCCGGCTTTAGCACGGCTACCCTGATCAGGTGCTCGAGCATTCAAGGAATTTCTTCCTACCGGGTACCCATTTACTACACCTGGGTGGAGAGTGACAAATGTAGATAAACGTCTTGCCAAAGGACGCGAGTGCAGCGGTGGGATTTATGTGTCATTTATTTTTAAGATAACTACATCTGCATTATCTTACCTCTGTATTGCAATGAATTCAGGGTCACACAAAGTATTCATACTTATTCATTTATTTGATGTTTTGAATTTTTCTACCTTTATATTGAATTTACATGTATTTTTCCTCCTTTTGCTATGCATAGTATTAAGGCTATGTTATCCTGCCAGAGGAACAAATCGTCTGCTTGGAGCCATAAGTGTTGTAACTCTGTATAAAATGATATGAGTTAATGCCCTTCTGGCTCCAAACACAGGAAATACTCTTGTTTGTAGTAAACTTCAATCCTGAGTGGTTTTATGATTTGAGCATTATGTGTAATGGATATATGGCATTTTATAAATTGTCATTATTATTATTATCATCTTTATTATTAGTATTATTCTTCATTGTTAAATGTGTTTTCTTAGAAAGGTAAATTAATGAACACAATTTTTATTGATATCTTAACCCGATGACTACCATACTGAATCCTGTAATCCCCATAGACTTGATACAGGGGCCACCCGCTTCCCGTGTGCAATGGGTTAAAGACCATTCTGTATGACTTTTTGAATAAGATACGGGGTTAAACATGAACAGGTTCATCACCCTGTCTCCTTTAACTTAAAGGTAGACTAATTAATGGCAAGAGAGGAGCAGGAGTTGGTCTAATTGTAACTCCACAGTAAGCCCTTTGTCTTCATTACAAACTGACTCTGATCGGACCCAGGTTTGAGTCTACATCATGTCTTTAAGATGGTGACTTTAAAGGTCGGTCCCAGACGTAAATAATCATATCTGATTAATAACCATCTAGAAAAACCCAATTACACACGCACAAACAGAGAGAAACTAAGTTCTGAAAGAAGGCTAGCTAAGTCTGGAAGGTTTGTGTGGCGGCCCTATCCCTTTTCCTGTGAAAGTTTTGGCAAATTTCTGTCTGGGGCATGTGCCAAGTTTACTCCCAAATGCCCCCAGTGAATCAGAAAGCCACAGGCTTGATGAGTTTGATATTTTGATTATATTTTGTTTTAACCTCCACTCTTCTTTTTAAAATCATCATTTTTCTTCTATAAAGCAGCTCTGAAAAATGACATGATTATCATCTGGCAAGTTCAAGGTATGACATAATGTATGGTATAGTATGAAGATTGATATAAATGTCAAAAGTATTTGATGTTTGACAGATCACTCACTAGTTATCACATGGTATTGGGAATGAATCGGACAAAGGAACTGTGACTTTTCTCTTCTTTTTCCGAAGCAGGGAAAACATAACCAACATGGGAGCTTATCCTTAGCTTTCTTTCATGGTCATTTTCACTTTACTCTTATTTCAAAGCTACATTATCCACATGCCTGTTTTATTTTCTTTTTTCGTCTGACCTGTCAGAATTTTACACCATTTTTGTACCTCCACAGGAAAATGATACATTAAAAGAACAGAAGATGTGAAACTTTTGCTCATAATTCATAATTTTGCTTGAGGCAATAAAGAATTTGTGGGGAATTACTTATTCCCATTTAGGGAAAATATCAGCTAGTCACGTTCAGTCGACAATATTAGTTTTGTCATATGCTCTCCACAATGAAGAAAATCATTCAGGCAGCAAAATAAAAAAATATGAGTGACAGACAGAAGTAGGTTTGATGGAGTTTATTTGCATTTCATGTTGTCCTTTATGTTTGTATGGTGTTTGAATTAGGATAGTGGCTAGCTCAATCAATTTTATGAAAATATGAAATTTATTTTGTACCTATTCTATCTTTCACAATGGGAAAGTGCTAACTTTATTCATGTATGTTGAACTTATGACTCGTGAATTATATTGACTGAACAGCTGTTTATAGACAGGGGCTTGAAAAATTCTCTTGAAGGGAATTAAGGGCAAAATGGACATAATGATTTGTAATAAATACTTTAATTCTCTTTTTCAATTTGAGGGTATCTTATTTTATCATCAATAAGTATATTTTGATCTTTTATATGTTTCTTCATATATTTGACTATGTTTGACAAACTGATTGTAACTGCAGTATTCCTCAAGGATTTTGACCATACCCCTTTCCTTTTACCTAAAATACACAAGTACAGTCATTCTCTATTGTCTAAGATGCTAAATTTGTCATTGCTTGTGACAAGTTAGCAGATGTGTAAGAATACCCTGCAGTCGCTGCTTTGACCCTAAGTAGTCTTGATGGTCACTTCCTACACCCACCCCTTCACTGTGTCACCTCTTGCACCTTTCCTCAGACCCAGATACACTCATTCTCCACTTCCACTCTCCTGGAGGCACATCTGCATCACAGATTCTGTACCTTTGAGAAGTTAGTTCTCTGGAAGTTTAGACTGCAGGGAATTAATTGCTATTCTTTATTAGCTATTGATCAAAACTTGGGACTGCCACATTGTTTGGTTTGTACAGTACATATACACTTTATGTGTGCCAGGAGTCAACAGTGGCATCCCAGTGCTTGTGGCATTCGTTGACAAAAGCTACTAATGGGTTAATTCAGACCTAGTCATAAGTTCTGGAAGAATAAAAAAGAGCAGAATATTGTATAATGCCCAAGCAGCATGTTCCTGATGCTTGTTTCTGATATTCTAAGCTCTGTGGGAAGGGTTCTGAAAAAATGCTTGAATTTGTCATATATCACTGACTACTTTCACCTCTCATGGAGCTAGTGCTTGAAAAAGATCCTAATGTGCACCTTAAAATGAATATCTTAAGATGAGCCACTGGCTTTCCAGAATGTAGCATGTTCCGATCAGGAAAAGCTCAAAGACCTTGTAAGTAGCAAGATTACTTCTTTAAGATCGTTAAACAATCCTGTTAGATTAGCAAGAATAATACCAGGAAATTTTTGCCTTGGAATACTGCTCAAAGAAGGATCTGGAAGTTGCTCTTCTCAAATTTTTATTAAGTGACAAGACCTTTGTCACGAACAGTTCAGGATATGCAGAGGTTAAACTGGAGGGGGTAAGAAAGATCAAACCCCAAACGTTTAGCCGCAAGCAAGAGGGGAAGGGATTGTCCTGTCGCAAGAGATCCCTCCTTGTTACGTGCCATTGTCCGTTTCCTGTTGGCATACGTGGATTGAAATTCAAACCCGACTCAGTTCCTAGAAACATGTGGTCCATGTTTGTTGCTCACTCTGCGGTATTAATCCAGCATGGCATGAGCCGATTCTCTCTTTCTCTCCTTAAATTGCTTCTGATTATTCATGCTTCCAGTGATATTAGTCGTTGGCCTCGGGTTTCAGGAAGACCTGATGCAAGCAGGTATCCAACCAAAATAGAAGGCTTTGTTCTATCCAAGATAAACATCAAAGGGGATGATGAAGGTACAGATTCTGTCATGCTCCTCATACTGCTATTTCAAGATCTGTACAGAATTCTTGTGACTTGAACTCATGACCTGTTGCAGAGTAGCATATGAGGGGGCACTGGTGTCACGGGGGGTGGAGGGCAGCATTGGTCTCAGTTTGTAATAAAATGTAAAAGAATTGAGGACTTCAAGTTGTCAAGGGGAGGAAAATATAGAAGATGTTTCATGTTATGTTCCCCTTTCATCTCTCTCTCTCTCTCTCGCTCTCTTGTTTAATGTGGGGGGGGGGTTATGCCTCCTCGTAGCTATGCCACCATAATTTGTTCACATTATCCATACACACAAAGCTGTCTCTATTTTCATTCTGCTTCAAAAAGTGAATGCCAGTGATATAAATCAATTTTTATCACCAATCGTTAAATATTTCAGTTCATGGGGGGGGGAGAGAAAAAAGTTAACAGCAGTTTGTATTTTTGATTTTTGTGGAATTCATCATCTGAAATGAAAGCAATGTTGTGAAAAGCTTCTGAATCCTAAACCAAACTATTGATGGATTTTATTGATGATGTAGGGGAGGGAGGGAGGGGGCTAACAATGACTTTTGTATGCCCACAAATCTACAATCACCACTAAAGATTTCTAGATAGATGATGACATTTCTAATCCCCCTCCAAATCCTGAGAGAGGATAATGAAGGTGTTACCAATCACACCCTTAATCCTTTTAGTCAGAACCATCTTCCTACTTTAGAATAAGCTTGTTTCTGGTTTTGTCATAATAAGGCTGGATATTGGGGTTGCACCTTATTTTCGCAGTTTTTGATAGAAGCGTAGGCGTGTGCTTATTCCTTACTAAGTCCTTTGGTGGCTTGTAAATGTATATGAAACAAATACTTTGCTGGTAGGATGATACAGATGTGTGGGATCATTTCTAAAAATACTGTTGTAGATATTGATATGCTTGTCAAAGAGCAATAAAACTTTATTTGATAAATTGAATTTATAGCCCTCTGTCACTACTGATTGGATGCTTATTTTAGCTGGAGATTTTTTTCTGTTTTAATGTGTTCTCTTTTTCTTAATCTCACAAACTTAGTTGTTGTTTTTTTCAAAACATAAAATGTTCTTATCGTTTGATTTTAAAAATTACCTGACAATCAAGAAAGATATTAAAAAGAATTAATGAACATGTTTGTTTAAAAGTTCTTTTGCTAGGCGTATGTCCAAGTCCTTGTGAATTCCCTTATTAACAATGGCTGCCAATTAAGAAGCGAAGATTTCCTCAAGAAGTCTTTTGGGAATCTTATAAGGTTTTTTTTTTTTTTTTTTTTTTTTTTTTTTTAAATTGTCTGGAGAAGCCTTTCCAAGGATATGCCTAAAAGGTCAGACTCAGGTATTGTAAAGGAAGATGTGTTTGTTGCAATATTCTGTATTTAGTTTGTTTGTGAAGATGTCTGGTAGCATTTCCCCAGATCATCTCAGTCACTTTCTTTGAAAATAAGACATTGCCAAATTCTGCAAAGGCGTTGATAATATATCATTTAGACAGACCGTAGATGCTGGTATAATAATTGGAACTCAGATCTGTCTTTTAATCCGTAGAGAGAAAAGCATCCTTTTATTCTTTTTCTAATTGTCTGTGTGTCTGGTATTATTCATTCTGTGTCATGTTATACTCTTCCTTTCATGGAAATTTGGTTCTCTGTCTCCCCTTTTCATCTCTCTCTCTCTCTCTCCCCCCCCCCCCCCTCTCCCCCCTCCCCTGTCTCCCCTCTCTTTCTCTCCCCCCTCTCTTTCTCACTAACATTTTTTATGTTTTCCTCTCTATTCTACTTCCCTTTGTAATGTTTTGTTATTCTTTATCTTGCTGCTGTGTGTTATGTTCTTCTCTTTCTGTTTTAACCTTTTCCATTCCTCCTCTCCCCTCCTTCCCTCCACACCCTCTTTGTATTTCACTTTTTGACCATATATCTCTTTCTTCCAAAAGTTTGTCTCTCACCCTGCCTATCTGTACTTGTTACTACTTCTCTACTCTGTTAGATCTTTGTTTCTCTTTCCGTATCTCTGTATCTATCATAATTGCTTGCTCTCTCTCTCTCTCTCTCTCTCTCTCTCTCTCTCTCTCCCCTCTGTCTCCCTCTCCCCCCCCCCCCCCCCCGTCTCCCTCTCTCTCTCAAAGCCCCTCCTTCTTAATATTTGACTCCACTCTGCACCCCATTTCTCCCTTCCTATTTGTATCTGTCTCTGTCTCTCTCTGTTGCTCTGTCTCTATCTCTCTCTCTCTCTCTTCTCTAGTAACCTCCCTCTCTCTCAAAGCCCCTCCTTGATATTTTACTCCCCTCTGCACCCCATTTCTCCCTTCCTATTTGTATCTGTCTCTGTCTCTCTCTGTTGCTCTGTCTCTGTCTCTCTCTCTCTCTCTCTCTCTCTCTCTCTCTTCTCTATTAACCTGTCTGTCTCTCCCTTCCTTTCCCATTGGGAGATGCAGAGTTGGGATCATGAGCAAGAGGAAGGAACACCATTGTCATCACAGAAGACATCTTGTTCAAGCCCTAATAATCACATCCTAATCATTTTTTATGTAATATATTTCTCATAATGAGGAGTTTATTTTTAAGAAGTGTCTGGCTTTGGAAGTATTAAGTATAAAGCTAAGGCCCTCCTCCCTCTCGGCTGCAAAATGAAAAGGTCACACTCATTCGGAGAAAATAGTCATTAAAAGTGGAATCGATTTCTCTCGACTTGTTTGGGCACTTTTCTTTGGAAAATGTGTGTTATACTTGCACCAGAATATAAATGTATGTGGGTTAATGTGATTGAAGAAAAGCAATGATGTATGAATGCAGGTCATGAGATATAGGCTCAACATGATAATTTAAAAATGACCACTAGAAAAAAATATTTGATTTCTTTAATACAAGATAAGACCTGTATATAAAACATGAAAGAGGCTCATAGTTAGGTTATCATCCTGAATTTAAGATACAAGACAAATCAAAATGAAAGCTTCCTGTGCATGGCATCATCTTTTTATGTTCTGTTCTGTCATGGAATAGAAAAAAAGAGAAAGTAATGAAATGTCAGATGAATACTTGGCTTTGGTTTTGACTACTTGGTCATGTGCTCTCAGTCTGTTTTATACACACTCTTACTTCTGACTTTATCTCCCCCTTTCCTCCTGTCTCTGCCTGTCTTCCTCTCCCCCCTCTCTCCCTCTCTCACTCGATCTTTCTCTCATATGAATTTTTATCATAATTTGAAGACCGGAAACAAATGTAGATCAAAAGCTGCATAAGACATCATCTTATATTGAAAAAAAAAAACTTGATGGAAATGTGCTGTGTTGATTGATTCTGCTCTTGGTAGTCACCGAGACTTTTACCTTGGTATCTGTATTTATCTTCCCCTTTATCTAGCTCTTTTCTTTGACTTTTCCATGTCCCCATGCTGCTGCTTCCTCCTCCTCCTCCTCCTCCTCCTCCTCCTCCTCCTCCTCCTCTTCTTCTTCTTCTTCTTTTTCTTCTTATTCTTCTTCTTCTTTTTCTTCTTCTTATTGTTCTTCATCTTCTTCTTCTCCTCCTCCTCCTCCTTTTTTCTCCTCCTCCTCTCCTCCTCCTCCTCCTCCTCCTCCTCTCTCCCCTCTCCTCTCTCCTCTCTCCTCTCTCCTCTCTCCTCTCTCCCTCTCTTTCTCATCTTACCTCATCTTTTCCCTCTTGTTTCCATGTCTCATTTTACCATGTCTCTCCATTTCTCTTCTTTGATATTGCCTCCCACTGGTTCTTTCATAATTCCATCTCTTTCTGTATTTCTCCATTTGTATATCCTTTTCTTTCCTCAATCTCTTCTTGATTGAAGCCTCTAACAATGAAGGATATAAAGAATACAGTATATATTACTCTCTTCTCTTTCCCTCTCTCTCCATTTCTCTCCTTTTCTCTCCCTCTCTCTTATTTTCCCATCTGTCATATAGTCTGTGATGATGACACACTTTTTTTTTGTTTGGAATGAATAAAAAGCCTCAAAATGAATCAATCTACCACACCTCTTTTGGCACTCATCTCATTTGAGTAGGCCCAGTCTGTGACGTCATCCTGTTCATTCGATGCCAAAATAGCGTCATTGTAATACAATCCTGCAAAAAATGGTTTGATATAGTAATGGTTTTCTGCATAAATGTCAGTTCATATTTCCAGGTGACGCAGTATTGCACAGATGCTGGTACAATGTCAGCAGTGAATGAAATAGAATAGAATTTAAGGGAAGTCAAGGTTAGTATTAAGCTAAATGAATCATTTGACAGATCGTAACCATCAGTTAAGGCCCTTGAAAATACAAAGTAATGTCACGTCATCTGTTGAGATCAAGAAAGAGGTAATTCTCTTATTTTTGCCTGGTTCCTGTAGGAAAAGGATCAATACCCTTCTTGCCCTGACAGACATTACAGGGAAGGAAAAACATGTCAAGTCATTTGAAACTTTCTATTGAAATTCATGTTTTCAATATTCCAAAGAGATTCATGCAAGCTCTTTAAAAAATCCTGAGAAAAATTTCAGATTTGTTGAACATCATTAATGAGATTCAGTACGAAATATATGAATAAAGGAATATCAGTGCAGGCTGTGAAACTTCAAGAGACCCCAGAAAAAGCTCCCTCTGTCTCTGTCTGTCTGTCTGTCTCTCTCTGTCTGTCTCTCTCTTCTCTCTCTTCCCTTCTCTCTTTTCTTTTACTCTCTCTCTCTCTCTCAGAAAAAAAGAAAAAGAAAAGGAATCAATGAAAAAGGAACTAAATGTTTTCAAATCACTGCCAGGACATCTCACTTTTACTTTTCCAAAGGCCCAAAGTAGCTTGTGTGAGCAAATTTTTTTATTTTTTTACTCTGATAGCATTCCTTAAAAAAATAAATCAGCCTGCCTGTTACAGAAATGATTTATTGATCCTTATCTAATCATGAACACCTTAACTCAATATCTATTGAGTCACACTTTAAGGTGCTATGCTGATGGGTTTGAAAGAAGTATGAGTAATTTTTTCTCTCTTAATTTCCTTCCATTTTGATATTTTGATAGAGAAAGGCCTCCTCCCCCATGCCACATTGTCCTGCTAGGGTGATTAGGAAGAGGAAGGAATCAAAATGTCTTGGGAAAAGACTAGTTGTTTCCATTCACCATTCATATCCTGCTGTTGACATTATAGGCTCCTTTGAGCTGGCAAAAATCATTGCAAGACTAAAGGATATTTGTGTCTGAGTAAATATCAAAGGCTTACATACATTTAACATTAATGTGCTGTGCCTGTTCTGTGTAGCCTGTAGACCGACTTAATTCAGGGTTCCTCGTAAAGACATTATTTATATCTCTTTTACCCTTTTTCAGTTATTTTGCAATGATTATTGCAGTTTGTGGTTTGCCTTTTTTTTTTTTTTCTTCTAATAATATGTGTTTATATAATTTGCATTTACTGTAAGCACATTGGGCCTTATGGGAAAAGCACGGTATACTAGTATGTAATAATGATAATGATAATAATTACAAATTATCCACCCCAACTGTACTTACTGTATGAAACATCAAAATTTGATATGAATAATGGTGATGTAACTATTATCTCAAAACGTGACATTATTTTGGCATCTTTCCCCATAGTACACAACATGCATTCACTTCAGAGACCCGCATGAAATACAAGAAGAAATTTTTTCGTGTTATCAAAATAATTGCATAATGTTTAAGACAAATGAATACAACACTTTTCAACAATTTTAAAAAGATCAACCCCCAAAGTAGATGTTTATTGCCGTCAATCTATTCTCCTTCGTTATCATTCACAGAAATATAGGCCTAGATATTGCATTTTTCATACAGTGATATCCTGACCTACACCAAAAGTTCAAACTAATACACTCCTAGGGCACTACTTCTGGACATGCCTGCAGCACAAAACAGAAAGAAGAAAGAGATAAAAAAGATGACAGCAAGTGCTGACTAAGTAGTATTAACTGGACATATGTTTTGTGGCTTCAGGCCTACCAGACTATTAAAAAGTGCTCAATCAGATGTTCTTCCTGTCATGGAACTTGTCATCTCTCCATTTTTCCCACCTCTTCCTCCCCCCCCCCCCCTTCTCTCTCTTCTCTCTTTCTCCTTCTCCCTCTGCTCTTCCCTTTCTCCCTCTCTCTTTCTCTTCTCTCTCTTTTGTTTTGCTCATTGCTTCAAGTCTTGTAGGAATTCCATCTATTCCATAATGCTTATGCACATCATGGATATCATATTAAAGAGAAAACTGTTGAAGTAGAACCATGAAAAATCCCTGATTGTTCTTATTTCTGCATTTTCTGTTTTTCTTTTACTTTAGCATATAATTTAAAATTCTGTAGACGGCTGATGACCAGAGTACTGGAAAACGCTATTATTTTCGCGTGATTAAAAATTTTCGTGCTGAGCAATCCGAGAACATATTCACAGGTTTCTTAAATTCATGCTGCACAATTACTCAAGTAAAAAGTGCAAGATTTGATTGATATTTCAATGCATATGAAATCGTGTTAATATTTTTGTGAGTTCTAGAATCGCGCTTGCCAAAAAGGGCACGAATTCTTGCGAAAATTAATGTACTGTGAATATTTCTGCATTTACAGTAGTATTTTTCTTACACTGACTGTCAAAATCTAAGAATCAGAATATACCAAAGAGTTGCACACAGTTCATTTGTGATAGTTTTTACTGAGCAACACACACTGTAAGAATATTGCAGGAACAAAATTAAAAGGAAATACCATGATGTCTTATGTCTTCCAGAACTTGATCATTTGAAGTTAGCAGAGGTGATGCTGTTTAAGATTTATTATCAGAGGTGAAAATACGCCTGTAGGTTTGTCTAGTGTCTCACTTTGACCTCTAATTATCAAACACTGGAAAATCTAACATGATTTCTAGGGGAATGGTGAAAGGAAATATTATGGTCATGTTGAAGTACCAAGTCCCCAACTCATAGCCAGAAGAGCATTAAAGGTAGTAGCCAACATTTGCAGAACATTGTTTCAGAATTTGAAGAAAAAATAAGCCCATTTCAATTTTAAATGACAGCTATTTATGTAAAACTATCATGTTGTCAAATTTACAACAATATTCCAAAGGAATAAGTGAAAAATGAATGGTTTTACTCTTAAGGGCCAACAAGATGCCTTTACAAAACAAAGAAAATAAAAGAAGTAGAGGTGCCGAGGTCGAGTGGTTTAAAGCGCTGACGGGGTTCGATCTCCAGCACGGTACGTATGCCCTTGAGCAAGGCATTTTATCTACATTGCTGTTTTATCTGCTATCAAATAAAGTAATATGCTATATGAATATTGATACCAATGTGTGCATGTGTTGTTTTAAAAAAAATAATTAAAAAAAAGAAAATAAAAGAAAATTGTTTTGAATATTTCCTTATCAATCCTAAACAGGAATGTACTGGGATCTAAAACTTTACAAGTGTTTTTCTGTGTTTTAAAGCAATCTAAAGTGAAACTTTGTGCAGATTGGGTGCCACTTGCAAATGTGGCTACTACCTTTAAAGGCATTGGCTAACTTTGTGGGTAGCTGATTTAAAAAATTCTCAAACTAAGATGAAACATGTGTATGAGTACTTGTATTTGTACTCAAAAACCCTGAAACCACCCTAATTTGGAATGAAAAGTGACAATCACTAAGAAGACCACTTTGCGAATTTGAAAATGCCGTTATGTGCCTCCCGCAGCGGAGATACGCCAATACACACAGTACGGGTAAGGTGAGTCATACGCGCATGCGCACTCCTTATGTCTATTCTGTGCAACCGACCCTCGTATATTTTTCAAACATTGGTTCACATTTTTAATATTTAAAAATACTTCCTGTGGATATTATATACTTGAAACTTTCAGACTGGTATTTTACACTATAACCCTTATGTTTATCCCATTTTCAAGTAACAAAACAAGATTTTTTAAAAATCATAACAATGTTAACCAAGTCTTTAACTCCTGCCACATTGCTGAGATTTTATGCCCTCTTGCTCTCAAAATCAAGTCTGCACTAGTG
>CM057154.1:30580664-30682886 GCA_029962745.1 Echinometra lucunter | reverse complement strand
TCCTCTCTCCTCTCTCCCTCTCTTTTCATCTTACCTCATCTTTTTCCTCTTGTTTCCATGTCTCATTTTACCATGTCTCTCCATTTCTCTTCTTTGATATTGCCTCCCACTGGTTCTTTCATAATTCCATCTCTTTCTGTATTTCTCCATTTGTATATCCTCTTTTTTCCTCAATCTCTTCTTGATTGACACTTCTAACAATGAAGGATATAAAGAATACAGTATATATTACTCTCTTCTCTTTCCCTCTCTCTCCATTTCTCTCCTTTTCTCTCCTTTTCTCTCCCTCTCTCTTATTTTCCCATCTGTCATATAGTCTGGAATGCTGACACACTTTTTTTTTTTTTTTTGAATGAATAAAAAGCCTCAAAATGAATCAATCTACCACACCTCTTTTGGCACTCATCTCATTTGAGTAGGCCCAGTCTGTGACGTCATCCTGTTCATTCGATGCCAAATAACATCATTGTAATACAATCCTGCAAAAAATGGTTTGATATAGTAATGGTTTTCTGCATAAATGTCAGTTCATATTTCCAGGTGACGCAGTATTGCACAGATGCTGGTACAATGTCAGCAGTGAATGAAATAGAATAGAATTTAAGGGAAGTCAAGGTTAGTATTAAGCTAAATGAATCATTTGACAGATCGTAACCATCAGTTAAGGCCCTTGAAAATACAAAGTAATGTCACGTCATCTGTTGAGATCAAGAAAGAGGTAATTCTCTTATTTTTGCCTGGTTCCAGTAGGAAAAGGATCAATACCCTTCTTGCCCTGACAGACATTACAGGGAAGGAAAAACATGTCAAGTCATTTGAAACTTTCTATTGAAATTCATGTTTTCAATATTCCAAAGAGATTCATGCAAGCTCTTAAAAAAATCCTGAGAAAAATTTCAGATTTGTTGAACATCATTAATGAGATTCAGTACGAAATATATGAATAAAGGAATATCAGTGCAGGCTGTGAAACTTCAAGAGACCCCAGAAAAAGCTCCCTCTGTCTCTGTCTGTCTGTCTGTCTGTCTCTCTCTGTCTGTCTCTCTCTTCTCTCTCTTCCCTTCTCTCTTTTCTTTTACTCTCTCTCTCTCTCTCAGAAAAAAAGAAAAAGAAAAGGAATCAATGAAAAAGGAACTAAATGTTTTCAAATCACTGCCAGGACATCTCACTTTTACTTTTCCAAAGGCCCAAAGTAGCTTGTGTGAGCAAATTTTTTAATTTTTTTACTCTGATAGCATTCCTTAAAAAAATAAACCAGCCTGCCTGTTACAGAAATGATTTATTGATCCTTATCTAATCATGAACACCTTAACTCAATATCTACTGAGTCACACTTTAAGGTGCTATGCTGATGGGTTTGAAAAGTATGAGTAATTTTTTCTCTCTTAATTTCCTTCCATTTTGATATTTTGATAGAGAAAGGCCTCCTCCCCCATGCCACATTGTCCTGCTAGGGTGATTAGGAAGAGGAAGGAATCAAAATGTCTTGGGACAAGACTAGTTGTTTCCATTCACTATTCATATCCTGCTGTTGACATTATAGGCTCCTTTGAGCTGGCAAAAATCATTGCAAGACTAAAGGATATTTGTGTCTGAGTAAATATCAAAGGCTTACATACATTTAACATTAATGTGCTGTGCCTGTTCTGTGTAGCCTGTAGACCTACTTAATTCAGGGTTCCTCTTAAAGACATTATTTATATCTCTTTTACCCTTTTTCAGTTATTTTTCAATGATTATTGCAGTTTGTGGTTTGCCTTTTTTTTTCTTTTTTTTTTCTTCTAATAATATGTGTTTATGTAATTTGCATTTACTGTAAGCACATTGGACCTTATGGGAAAAGCACGGTATACTAGTATGTAATAATGATAATGATAATAATTACAAATTATCCACCCCAACTGTACTTACTGTATGAAACATCAAAATTTGATATGAATAATGGTGATGTAACTATTATCTCAAAACGTGACATTATTTTGGCATCTTTCCCCATAGTACACAACATGCATTCACTTCAGAGACCTGCATGAAATACAAGAGGAAATTTTTTTGTGTTATCAAAATAGTTGCATAATGTTTAAGACAAATGAATACAACACTTTTCAACAATTTTAAAAGGATCAACCCCCAAATTAGATGTTTATTGCCGCCAATCTATTCTCCTTCGTTATCATTCACAGAAATATAGGCCTAGATATTGCATTTTTCATACAGTGATATCCTGACCTACACCAAAAGTTCAAACTAATACACTCCTAGGGCACTAGTTGTGGACATGCCTGCAGCACAAAACAGAAAGAAGAAAGAGATAAAAAATGATGACAGTAAGTGCTGACTAAGTAGTATTAACTGGACATATGTTTTGTGGCTTCAGGCCTACCAGACTGTTAAAAAATGCTCAATCAGATGTGTCTTCCTGTCATGGAACTTGTCATCTCTCCATTTTTTTCCACCTCTTCCTCCTCCCCCCCCCCCCCTTGTTCTCTCTTTCTCTCTTTCTCCCTCTCTCTTTCTCTTTCTCTCTCTTTTGTTTTCTCATTGCTCAATCTTTGTAGGAATTCCATCTATTCCATAATGCTTATGCACATCATGGATATCATATTAAAGAAAAAACTGTTGGAAGTAGACCATGAAAAATCCCTGATTTTTCTGTATTTCTGCATTTTCTGTTTTTCTTTTACTTTAGCATATAATTTAAAATTCTGTAGACGGCTGATGAACCAGAGTACTGTAAACGCTATTATTTTCGCGTGATTAAATTTTCGTGCTGAGCAATCCGAGAACATATTCACAGGTTCTTAAATTCATGCTGTACAATTACTCAAGTAAAAAGTGCAAGATTTGATTTGATATTTCAATGCATATGAAATCGTGTTAATATTTTTGTGAGTTCTAGAATTCGCGCTTGCCAAAAATGGCACGAATTCTGCGAAAATTAATGTACTGTGAATATTTCTGCATTTACAGTAGTATTTTTCTTACACTGACTGTCAAAATCTAAGAATCAGAATATACCAAAGAGTTGCCACACAGTTCATTTGTGATAGTTTTTACTGAGCACACACACTGTAAGAATATTGCAGGAACAAAATTAAAAGGAAAATCCATGATGTCTTATGTCTTCCAGAACTTGATCATTTTGAAGTTAGCAGAGGTGATGCTGTTTAAGATTTATTATCAGAGGTGAAAATACGCCTGTATAGTGTCTTCACTTTGACCTCTAATTATCAAACACTGGAAATCTAAACTGATTCTAGGGGAATGGTGTAAGGAAATATTATGTCATGTTGAAGACCAAGTCCCCAACTCATAGCCAGAAGAGCATTAAAGGTAGTAGCCAACATTTGCAGAACATTGTTTCAGAATTTGAAGAAAAATAAGCCCATTTCAATTTTAAATGACAGATATTTATGTAAAACTATCATGTTGTCAAATTTACAACAATATTCCAAAGGAATAAGTGAAAAATGAATGGTTTTACTCTTAAAGGGCCAACAAGATGCCTTTACAAAACAAAGAAAATAAAAGAAGTAGAGGTGCCGAGGTCGAGTGGTTTAAAGCGCTTGACTGGGGTTCGATCCCCAGCACGGTACGTATGCCCTTGAGCAAGGCATTTTATCTACATTGCTGTTTTATCTGCTATCAAATAAAGTAATATGCTATATGAATATTGATACCAATGTGTGCATGTGTTGTTTTAAAAAAAATAATAAAAAAAAAAGAAAATAAAAGAAAATTTATTTTGAATATTTCCTTATCAATCCTAAACAGGAATGTACTGGGATCTAAAACTTTACAAGTGTTTTTCTGTGGTTTAAAGCAATCTAAAGTGAAACTTTTGTGCAGATTGGGTGCCACTTGCAAATGTGGCCTACTACCTTTAAAGGCATTGGCTAACTTTGTGAGTAGCTGATTTAAAAAATTCTCAAACTAAGATGAAACATGTGTATGAGTACTTGTATTTGTACTCAAAAACCCTGAAACCAACCCTAATTTGGAATGAAAAAGTGACAATCACTAAGAAGACCACTTTGCGAATTTGAAAATGCCGTTATGTGCCTCCCGCAGCGTGATACGCCAATACACACAGTACGGTAAGGTGAGTCATACGCGCATGCGCACTCCTTATGTCTATTCTGTGCAACCGACCCTCGTATATTTTTCAAACATTGGTTCACATTTTTAATATTTGAAAATACTTCCTGTGGATATTATACTTTGAAACTTTCAGACTGGTATTTTTACACTATAACCCTTATGTTTATCCCATTTTCAAGTAACAAAACAAGATTTTTTAAAAATCATAACAATGTTAACCAATGTCTTTAACTCCTGCCACATTGCTGAGACTTTATGCCCTTCTTGCTCTCAAAATCAAGTCTGCACTAGTGGAAAGATTAAAAGAGATCTTACACATGAGAGAATCTATCCATTGGCTTGGAAGGTAGCAGCTCTTGAATAGTTCAGCTACTGGAAAGTTTTGACCTTTCCATGCACCAGGCATGTGTCTTGGCATGGAATTCTGTTTTCGATACAGAGCTAGCAGCACATGCTCAAATTCAGCTCATGTTCTGCATACCAAACTGCTGGATTTTCTTTTCAAAAGAATAATATCCTAGCCTGTTTTTAAAAGTTTTTTCCTCCATTTTCCTACTCAATATAAATTGATTTCATTATTTTGATTTTCATATTTGTTTTGTTTTTTTGTTCTTGTATGTTTATTTGTAGATGATGTAAGGTTTGTTTTGATATTGATGCCAATACATGTAATTCAGAATAGAAAATATAAATGTGTGTAATAATTAACCCTTGGAATGAGCTTTCTGTTGACATTAAATGCAATAAACAAACTAGAAAAAAAAGGAAGAAGAATGCATTTCCAGTTGTCAAGATTCTGCCAAAAATGCAAATATTTTTTGAATTATGATCACCAAAGTTTTGATGATACGTAATTACCTTTGACAGCTCGTGCTACTTTTCAATTGGATGCTTTGAACAGTTGTCAGATATACTTGTTAGATATTGATTGGCCTCATTCCTCCCAAATGGATTTGATGGCTGTCAAAGTGATGACACCATGAATATTTACTCAATTCCTCTATGGTTTGTTGGAAAATTATTCTGTCTCCAGCCGAATTAGCATAGAGGTAGGCTTGCCAAGTGATAGGGAGAAGATGATAATTCTTTGCAAAGTGGGTGTGTATATTGAGCCTGGGTTTAGGGCATGATCAAAATACTGATCAAGTATGTATTCTTATTTTGTTAACCCATTCGTGACAGGAATTATTTAAAGCCTAATTTGATCAGCTTTTATTCTTCAAATTGGCAACACCAACATTTTTCTATTATTGCTACATTTTTCTTATAAAACATGTATCTGAAATAAATATAAATTGACAGAATGTATGATGAGAAGTCATAAAGTTGCCAATTTGCAGGGAAAAACGGTAATTTTAACATTTTCATTGCATTGCCAATTTAAGGATTTTAATGCTTATTTTCCTTTAAAAAAATTTCAGCATCAAACAACAAATATTGATGCAACGAAAATTGGCACAGTAAGTGCAGAATTTTTTGCTCTTTCTGCACATGCATTTGGTATGATTTTTAGTGCTCTGCATCAAAAGTTAAAAGGTCAAACCACATAATGTGGACCCTCTGTCACGAATGGGTTAAAGAACAATCAAAGTGAAGTTGTGACACCTTTAACCAGTAGTGAAGATATCAACTTATCAAGAATGAATTTAATTTCAGTTTCCTGGAAACTTATACATTTTAGAAATATCATCAAAGTAGTGAACATATTTAGGTTGATTTATGATTATGTTCATGTTTATGTTTATGTCAGAACAGAATATTGATGAATATCAATGATGTTCAATAAATATTTCCATTCATATTCGGAAAATTTTGTTCTGTAATTTGTTGGACACCCCCAAAATGGTTTTCATTAATATATTTTTTCACCCTCTCTCCCCCCTCTCTTTCTTTCTCTCTTCTCTTCTCTCTTGTCATTTTCTCACTTTCCCCCTTTATTTCTTCTCTCTTCTCTTTACTATTCTCTACAGGTATGAAAACTTATTCACAATTTCCATGGTTTTTCTTAAGGATGCAAGCAAGGTTTGTTATTGCTGTTGTTTCATTGTTGTAAATTGAATCAAATATTTTTCTATATTTCATGTTCTTGCTTATATACTTGTTTCCATGTATCTGATGTCTATGGAGCTTTCATCTTGTCCAGTCCACCATTCTGCTGTGCTGTCAGTAAGGATTCGTAACTATGAAACCATGATGAAGATAACAAAAAGTAGCTTTGACGAAGCATCGTTCCATTACAACATAAATTATCTATTCATTATATTAAATATTGGACTGGTCATAAACAGCCTATTGAAACAACTATTACAAGAGAATGACCATGAAAGTCCCTCAGTAATGTCATGTCCAAGCTCATTTTTATTGCCCATTAAACTCATTTCTGTTATTCATGTAATTTTATGTAGAGTATACTGTATATGCAGTGTTTCAAAATTAATATTACACCCGGTAAAACCACACTTGTCATTGAAATGTTTTCAAACAGGAGAATGACCATGAAAGTCCCTGAGTAATATCTTGTCCAAGCTCATTTTTATTGCCCATTAAACTCATTTCTGTTATTCATGTAATTTTATGTACAGTACACTGTATATACAGTGTTTCAAAATTAATATTACTCCTGGTAGAACCACACTTGTCTTTGAAATGTTCTGCCCAAACCCTAAAGAGCTCATTTTACAAATGAAATTCAAATGAAATTTATTACTAATCACAGAAATCCCTGTGAATTATTCCATGCATGGTCAGTTTCTAATAAGCTCTGTGATATGACTAATATTGCATCAGGGGTGTTTCACAAAGACTAAGATTGACCCAAATCGCTCTTAAAGGTATTGGCTAACTTTGTGAGTAGCTGATTTAACAAATTCTCAAACTAAGATGAAACTTGTGTATGAGTACTTGTATTTGTACTCAAAAACCCTGAAACCAACCATAATTTGGAATGAAAAAGTGTAAGTTAGACGCAAACGGTGATTTTATTATCCTTCGTCTCACGAGACAATCACTAAAAGGACTACTTTGCTTGAATTTGAAAATGCCGTTATGTGCCTCCCGCCGCGTGATACACCAATACACACAGTACGGTAAGGTGAGTCATACGCGCATGCACACTCCTTATGTCTATTCTGTGCAACCGACCCTCGTATATTTTTCAAACATTGGTTCATATTTTTGATATTTAAAATTACTTCCTGTGGATATTGTACTTTGAAACTTTCAGACTGGTATTTTTACACTATAACCCTTATGTTTATCCCATTTTCAAGTAACAAAACAAGATTTTAAAAATCATAACAATGTTAACCTATGCCTTTAACTATGGCAGGATATTCATGCCACTGTTTGCTTCGCCATCAGTCTCTCAAGGGATGCACATATCACTGTCACAAATTTGAAGAATTTGCATTTTTGTTTTCTTCATCAGTGAACTATAAAAAATTGTCAATTCTGCACATTTGTGACCATGATTTGCAAATCCTTTGAGAGATCCTTGTTGAAAGAAAACAGTGGCATGAATGGCCAGCCATAGTCAAGTGCGATTTTAGTCAATCTTAGTCTTTGTGAAACACCCCCCTGATTTCCCTATTAATGTAATTCTTGCTAGAATCTAACCTGACCTTCAGTTTCTTAGACCTAACTCACCCTGCTCACCCTCTAATAACCATATCATATTCTTACCTTTCTATTTTCATACAATGGATGTACTTGATATTCAATTCTTCACCATCTATTAGCCTGCTCTATGCTGAGATGGTATTTGATACATAGAAGAAAAGATGAGGTGTTGCCATGGCTATATTTGTCGTCCGTAAGAGACAGATTATGCTGCATTGAATGCCAATTGCTTTCTGAGATTTTTTTCATGTCATACTTGCGATATGAATGTTGTCAGAGGGTGTGTTACAGATTTTTTAATTTCCTCTTTTTTCTTTTCTTCCCTTTTTTTTTTTTTTTTTTTTTGCTGTGCTTAATCTCTCATAGTGCAGCAGTGATTACTTTTTAATTGTTTTTTTTTTTCAAAGCAAAGTCTCATCATTGTTTGTTCATTTGAAATAAGAAGAGAGAAAGAGAGAGAGGGAGAGAGAGAGGGGGAGAGAGAAGACTCCTTTTGCATCATTTAACTTTGTATAGGCAGTTTTCTTTGGATGTACCATCAGCTTGCAAACCATTTAGAATTTCCAGGAAATATTCAGACAGACCTTCCAAACACACACAAAAATGGAATTTGTCAATTTGCAATTAATGTAATCTGTTGGTATGTTCTGCTGATATAGATGTCTACATGTTTTGTTGAAAATTTCACCTCACTCTCTTCTTTTTTTTTTCTACAGTATTTTCTGTAGAGCAGCCATAATGCCAAACTTTTATTAGACATTTTGGTTACCTGTATCAATCAACATTTAAGACTTTGTTTACTCGTATCTACAGAAAATATCTCTAGGATTATTTACATGTTAATACATGCTGGGAATAGTTTCACAGCAAAATATACATTTTAAATTGAAACTTAAATGAATCTCTACACTCATTTTAGAGAATAATGAATATCAAAAACTATATCCAGTAATTAGTTTGATTTCATCTAAATATAGGACTAATAATTCTGAGAAAACAATAAAAAAAATCAATCAATATTCAAGACTTTGTTTACTCGTATCTACAGAAAATATCTCTAGGATTATTTACATGATAATACATGCTGGGAATAGTTTCACAGCAAAACATACATTTTAAATTGAAACTTTAATGAATCTCTACACTCATTTTAGAGAATAATGAATATCCAGTAATTAGTTTGATTTCATCTAAATATAGGACTATTGATTCTGAGAAAAAAATAAAAAATAAATCAATATTCAAGACTTTGTTTACTCGTATCTACAGAAAATATGTCTAGGATTATGGACATGATAATACATGCTGGGAATAGTTTCACAGCAAAATATACATTTTAAATTGAAACTTTAACCCATTCGTGACAAGAATTATTTAAAGCCTAATTTGATCAGCTTTTATTCTTCAAATTGGCAACACCAACATTTTTATTTTATTGCTACATTTTTCTTATAAAACGTCATGTATCTGAAATGAATATAAATTGACAGAAATTATGATGAGAAGTTAAAAAGTTGCCAATTTGCAGGGAAAAACAGTGATTTTAAACTTTCTATCACATTGCCAATTTAAGGATTTTAATGCTTATTTTCCTTTAAAAAATTTTCAGCATCAAACAACGAATATTGACGCAACCAAAATGGGCACAGTTTGTGTAAGATTTTTTGCTCTTTCTGCTCATGTATTTGGTATGATTTTTAGGGCTTTGCATCAAAAGATATTAGGCCAAACCACAAAATGTGGACCTCTGTCACGAATGGGTTAATGAATCTCTACACTCATTTTAGAGAATAATGAATATCAAAAACTATATCCAGTAATCAGTTTGATTTCATCTAAATATAGGACTAATGATTCTGAGAAAAAAATAAAAAATCAATCAATATTCAAGACTTTGTTTACTCGTATCTACAGAAAATATCTCTAGGATTATTTACATGATAATACATGCTGGGAATAGTTTCACAGCAAAACATGCATTTTAAATTGAAACTTTAATGAATCTCTACACTCATTTTAGAGAATAATGAATATCAAAAACTGTATCCAGTAATTAGTTTGATTTCATCTAAATATAGGACTAATGATTCTGAGAAAAAAATAAAAAATCAATCAATATTCAAGACTTTGTTTACTCATATCTACAGAAAATATCTCTAGGATTATTTACATGATAATACATGCTGGGAATAGTTTCACAGCAAAATATACATTTTAAATTGAAACTTTAATGAATCTCTACACTCATTTTAGAGAATAATGAATATCCAGTAATTAGTTTGATTTCATCTAAATATAGGACTATTGATTCTGAGAAAAAAATAAAAAATAAATCAATATTCAAGACTTTGTTTACTCATATCTACAGAAAATATCTCTAGGATTATTTACATGATAATACATGCTGGGAATAGTTTCACAGCAAAATATACATTTTAAATTGAAACTTAAATGAATCTCTACACTCATTTTAGAGAATAATGAATATCCAGTAATTAGTTTGATTTCATCTAAATATAGGACTATTGATTCTGAGAAAAAAATAAAAAATAAATCAATATTCAAGACTTTGTTTACTCGTATCTACAGAAAATATGTCTAGGATTATGGACATGATAATACATGCTGGGAATAGTTTCACAGCAAAATATACATTTTAAATTGAAACTTTAATGAATCTCTACACTCATTTTAGAGAATAATGAATATCAAAATCTATATCCAGTAATCAGTTTGATTTCATCTAAATATAGGACTAATGATTCTGAGAAAAAAATCAATTTAAGATGTGTCGTACTCATTATGCATCTTCCATATGCGTATAGTCTTTAAAATAATATTTTTTGCTACTGTAGCATGGTAGTGCAACTGTTTTTGGTCCTTTTTTCTGAGTTTGGTTCCCTAATGGTAACATTTAACCAGGGTTCCTGGGTACGTTTTAGTGTAGTATGTTTTAGTGTAGAGCTTTTGATCATATTTGTGACATGACTAAACTTATTCCTCCTAAATGTATCATTAAATTCCTCTGATAGCAGTCCTAGCACTCGATGGATATTTGATTCTATAAGAGATAAATGATAGAATTATATGCATTCAACATGTCATGAATAGTTTGCCGTCATTCCCCACGAGTTGAAAAGATTCCTTTCCACTTCTCCCCCCAATTTCCTCTTGCATGCATGCAAGTGTGATCAGTATTTGAATACGCATTGTCGCAGAGAATAAAGCCCCTGCATCAGCAAACACATGCCATGTCAAGCGTCTGCAGCAAGAAAATTAGTCAAATTAAAATTCTGTGAGCACTTGATAATTATTGCAGCTCAGAGAATGTTTTTGAGCCCACTACACATCAAGGGCTTATGGGAAGGTGTGTTCACACACCAACTTACCCATATGCATTTCCTTAATTGGTATTACATTAGATGATTTTGCTCCAATTGTTCTTCATGATTTGTGAAATTTTAGTTGTGTTTGTATTTTCCCTTGGTTTTCCTGGGTTTTTCATTATGTCCTAACACTTTTATGAATTAATGATGTAATATACATGTATCTATATTCTGCAACCAGCAAATGTATATGGCAGAAAAAGATAGGAGACAATGATTGAGAAGGAGGGATAGACAGAGAGAAAAAAAAAGATTAAGCAAACAAGTATTTAAAATTGATAAGAGTATCTTTGGTTAGAAAGAAAATTAACAGAAGCTGCAATGAAAAGTTTTACTTGACCACCAGCAAATGAGAGAGACAAAGAGAAAGCTCCCCCCCCCCCCTGCAAAATCTTGACACTGGAGGGGAGGGGTAGGAAAAAATAAGGAAGAGAAAACAAATGGAGTTGTAGATAAGCAAGCAGTCACAGACAATGGTGATCACAATTTTTTATTCTGGAATCGACAAAGAAAAGGTAGTTAATCCAATTTGTAGACCTCTGTGTGAACAGAGTACACTGTGGGAACCATACTTCAGGAAATTGAAGGCTTAGAAGAGAGTAGAAGGGCGGAGTGGAGGGAGACCTGTAAAAGAAATACATTGACAATAGATGCATGAGATGCAATGACTGCTTTGTTGCCATGGAAACCAAAGGCTTTGTAAAATTGCAGTGTTTGCATAACCGCTGTGAATTTGTTCAGAACTAGGTTCATTTTTCCACGCTGTTGGTGCCACAAGTGTCTCCAACGTCATTTTGATACCATCTTGCTGTGTCTGGGGCCACTTTGAAGGAATTAGACACATTCTCAAATTTCTTTTGAAAAGCAGGTATTTTGCTTGTATCCTGGCAAGAATGCAATTGATGCTGAAAGGCATATGTTCTTTAAATTTCTAGTCAAGTCCTAAGGATTTTTTTTAAAGGCAATTCAACCTTTGCCATATCTTATCAGGACAATCATGGCCTCTTTTGATACTAATGATACTAATTCATTCAAAGTTTGGACATCGGATGATGGTTCAGCTACAACAGACAGAATTCAGATCGAGAGATTGATCAAAGCAGTATTGTATGGAACTGTTGGCCTTGCTGCCATCATAGGCAATTTCTTAGTGATATTCATGGTGGTTCTCTCAAGAAAACTGCACACCATTACAAATATCTTTGTGGTCAACCTCAGCCTTGCAGACCTTGTAATAGGTTTGGCTTTTCCTCTTGAGAGTATGTGGCTTCTACAGCTGGATATGGCCCTGCCAGAATGGGCCTGTACCTCAGTGGGATCCATCGTCATGATTGCGATTGGATGCAGCGTGTCCACCCTGTTCTTTGTTGCCATGAATCGTTATGTTCTAATCACAAGATCCCGCGTTGCCTACCAGAGGATCTTCACCCCATGTAATATCGTCCTCATGATTGCATCAACCTGGCTCAACCTGACAGGCTTCCTAATTGTTCCTCAAGTGGTGGGGTATGGCAACCTAGGATACGACATGCACCTTGAGCTTTGTATCTGGGACCCTACTCATCAATATGACATGTATTACAAGGGAGGAGCTCTAGCACTCTTAACACTCCCTCTTTTAATGTCGAGTATCTGTTACATTCTCATATTCAAGTACATACGTAACCACTTCAAGAACATGGCATCTCATCGGCAGAATGCTCCCATTGCCCAGAACAGGCGCATCGACATCATCATCACCAAGAACCTGCTTGTGGTCATCTGTGCCTTCTACATTTGTATCTTGCCTTTTGTGATTGCCTTTTGCGCCACCGGCTTCAGTTCTTCTCCAGAGACCTTTGGCTATGTGGCCTCCTACCTTGCCATTCTGCTAGGTCTAAATAGCTGTCTGAATCCTCTATTCTACTGCCTGAAGCATCCACACTTCAGGGAGGTCTTTGCCTGCATCATACGTTGCAACCTGAGCAGGGTACCACTACCCTCAAACATCTTAAGGAGTGCCCTTCCACAACCTGATAGACGTAGTGTCCTAGCAGACCTGTCTTCTCTAAACACCAACACCTTGTCTTGAAGTGTGTAGACTTAACTGACTGATTAAACCATCACACATTCCACATGGGCAGAAATGCCATTATTTCATATCCTTCTCATGCTTTGCATTTTAAGGATCAATGCTTTGTTCCTAAAATTCTGACTGTTGTATTGTTGCATAATGCCTTTGAATATCATGTGAAATTTTATGGAAAAGAAACTTGAACATCATAAGAATGTTGTTAACAGAATTACTGTGAGAACTTGGCATATGCTGTGTTTCAAAGAGACATTATTCTGAATTTCTGCAAATTTCAGCTGTTGAAGTAAATAGATCATCTTGCTCAAAAAGTGTGTTCAGATATATCCTATGTAAAATTGGCAGTAGATAAGTAAACTGCTGGCAGTATGCTATACTAAAGTCCCCAGTTTTCCGTTTTCTAAAATGCAAATTCCGTGTTCTTCAGTGTTCTAAACTTCAAATTCCGTGGTCTTCGGTGACATGAGCAAAACATATGATAAAGCAAATGTAAGTATTACAGAATCTTAGAAACATACACGCTCTGCAGTATGCAGATGAAGCTTGGCGAACACAGGCTAAACACTGCGAACAGGTTTGATCCAGATTTTCCTCTGATACACGGTTTTGTTTTATTGGATTTTGCTTTGTTTTTCATGATTTTCGCTGTATATTTCGTGAATCAAAATTTGTTTGGCCTGAAAATTGCGTTTTCCGTGAAATTCTGTGAATTCCGTGTTCTTCCCGAATTTCGTGAAATTTTTCCGTTTTCCGCAAAAAACTGGTGACTTTATGCTATACTCTAATATTCTGATTTCTGTGAAGCCCTGGTTCATAGTTAATGCAGTATGCAGCCTTTTTTTTTTTCTAAAAAAGCCACATGAAAAAAAGAAATGATATAATGTGAAAAGAATTATTAATTGCATGAGGACAAAAAGTGACACTACCTCAGTCTCCTGCACATACTGCAAAAATATATGATAAATACACATTTAACCCTCATATTGGGGGGGGGGGGGCATAATGGCCCCCCTGTTGAATTTTTGACGGTACTCCACAACAACTGGATGTATCGATCTGAGATTCCATGACTTTTTTCTGTGATCCTTCCCGCATGTTTTGATACCAAATTTACGTTAATCGGACCACAGTGCGGGTGTCAGATTACAATTATGAACGCAACTTGTTAAAATTTCACTATTTCTGTATATGACTGTGTACAAACCTATGGGCAAAATCAGAAACTTTTCAAAATTATGTGAATACTGTCAGGAAAGAATAATTACTCTTTCTAAAATTCAGTTGATACCTAGATGTGCCCATAAAGTCTCGTTCCTATGAGGCAGTTCACTGCCACAACAAAATAAAAATATAATTGCATGTAAATGAATATCATTTGATTTCAGAAGTATAGCTGCATGCAGTAAAAATACTGCATGCACTCTCTTTTATGGGTGATAGAAGATACAAAATTTTGAAGGATATCATGATAATAATTATAATGATAATAATAACATTTACTTAACACTTTATACTACATTTTTAAGTGCTTTACATATAATTATGCTGTATCATTTCATTTTACCATGGCAGTTTTTGAGATGGTTTACCTTGCATGTGTGAACATGGCCTAGGGTATTAGTAGCCAGAAGAATTATTAGTTGTAGCTTAAAAAGCTGACAATGTAATGAAAAAACCACATTGTTAGATATTAGAAATTATATTTAGAATATATATTACTGTGAAGGAGAATGGATGTATTGATTTTCAAAAGACCATGTTGATAACCATTTCCTTGACATTTCTGATGTCTATAAAATTTGCAAAATGCGTTATTTCTCACTGTTATGGAGGAAAAAGGGCGTGGGAGATGTTTTTGATCTGCCTTGCTGATTGCTATCAGAATGTATCATATTAGATTACATAGTACAAGTATTACCTTGGGTCTATGTTGAGTACCAGTTGCAATCCATCAAGACATTGATTTTCTCAAGTGATTTTGTGTAGAAAAAAAAAGTAAGATTAGAGTAAAAATATCTATCACACTTAATTATTTGTATGACCTTCATTATGTAGGGTATTCTTTTTTCCAGAAATGACACTGTTTTACTGGCTAATTGTTCTGTTTCTTTATGATTTTATTAGAAGTCATCAATCCAACCGTGTTGGTATATTTGTCCTTTCATTTGCAAGGCATGCACACATCTCTCTGTTTCATCCGCAGTATGTTCTCTCTATGCTTCCTTTTCACTCACTTCTCTTTACTTTTCTCTCTCCATTCTTTCTCTCCAGTTTCTCCCATTCTCTCTCATGTCTCTCTCATATATCCTCTTATTTTTTTTTCTCTCTCTCACTCTTTCTGTTCAAATATATTTTGTTGTATACCTCTTATCTCACTTTTTATTCCACCTTGTTGTTCTCTTTAGGACCCCATAAGCTTTCGAGCTTTCATGGGTCATCCTGTCAAGCTTTAATGAACTTCTTCTTATGTATACCATGTGCTTTTTATCACTATGTATCTGAACTTGACAAATCAAATCAAATCAAATCAAAATTCATCTTGAGACCTCCTACATATTTGATCTTATCTATATTGTATATTTTCCATGTGTATAACTACTTCTCTTAAAGATTAATTAACTTAAAATTTATTAGAATCATTTTCATAATCTGATGAAGAACCTCCATCGTCCTTGGCAAACATTATGTTTTTATACAGGCCCATTTTTCTTTTGAAGAAACATTTGAAGGTTGAAAGTAGAGTATAATGACATAGTCTATATCATATTGACATACTATAAAAGAACTACTTCAGGATGAATTCTATCACAGAAATGTTTTAACTGTGTTTAACTTGTAGCAATTTGAAAATCAGGGCCAGTATTCAATTCAACACTTAAATCAGAACTATGAGTATTTTTCTTAGTTTTTTACTTAGATAAAATAGCAAAATTTGGTATTCAATTCAATATAACTCTAAATCTAAGACACCTACCTAGTAGACTTAAGCCAACTATTTTGGAGGCCTTGATTGGCAGGCATAGGTTTTTATACGCAGTCACCATGAGCTGCGCAGAATTATATCATAGTGTATTTGATGCGACATGTTAATTGCGCATTGAAAATATGACGTCACAATACTTACCAGTAAGAATTTTGGCTCAAAGTGGCTTACTAATGTAAAATCAAGGTATTGAATTTAATCAGACTTAAGCAAATTTCTTAGCCAAGCAAAATACGTAGTAAAAGTTTTACTTAATCCTAGTATTGACTTGAATACCGTCCCAGATCTGTGATGTGCTTCTGTATTGGAATACTGCATATTATTTCTATATTCATTTTATTTCCTGTCAATAATTAGACTTTACATATTTGAAGTAGGTTTGAGAATGCATCTTGAGAATTTTATTTGCTTAGTTTATCATGAATTCATGGCATTACTGTATTCCAATAAACTGTAGAAAATATTGGCTATGATGTTGCAAGATATATTTTACTGCATTATGTTACTGCATTATGTTCCTTATTGTCTTACAGTGGTGAAGAAATTTGAGAAAATACATGAGAGTACCTAGCAGCTAAACTCTTGAAAGATTGCAAAGAACTGTTGTAAAACAAAAACACATACAAAAAACATATAGCTGCAAGGAAAGCTCTTCTACTGTAGCACTTAAAATCAAGATAAAACATAGATGTAGTAATTCATCTCATTATTTGTTTACTAAAGTGTACTAGATTGCAGTCAAACTGTTCAAAATGAGAGGTTTAATTTACAGGGGCCCTCTAGCTCTCATAGGCAATAGCTTAAGTTTAACTCATTTTTCTTCAGTTATTAATGGTCTACATGCAGCGCAGGGATGCGTTTGCTCATATGATCATGACAAATTAAATGATTGATTAAACATTACTTAATGGCACCTGAAGGATAATTCATTAGGGTATTTCATTCATTTGTGGTATGAAACTATGTCTTTTAAGACTTTTACAGAATTGGCTTCATATACCTGATTTACTGATGCCAGCATATGAAAGTCCAGTTATTTAGGATATTTAAAGGTGAAATTCAAAGAAAATCATGGAATATGGTTAATTATATATGAATTGAAACAGGGAAGTATGTAGAAGACAATGTTCATTATTGATCCACTAGATTCCAAGAAATGATATAAAAACACATTTTCCCGGAACGCCCCCCTGATTCTCAGAACCCGGAAGTGGCTGGGAGCGAAACGGGTCCACAGTGATGACGTATGCAAATGGACGATCTGCGGCAAGCTAAGTGCTTGCACGTAATAAAACATTGTGCATTGAGAGGATCGCATGAAATTTTGATGGATTTTAGAGAGGAGGCAAAACTGCAGTGGCTGAATATTTACATTACTTCATTGACGAGTCGATTTTCCTTTCTTTTTTTTTTTTTGGTCAAAGCAAAGAACTTGGTCTTGTAACTTCCTTTGAAAAAAAAAAATCACCTTTAAAACCAGGGACGGGTTTGAATTTTTAGCAGATACGTAATTCTTTATTTGGTCATTGATTTACCACTTTTCGGATTATAGTTTGATGTTTTGTAAATTTTTATATTCATCCATATAATTGTTGGGTGACGACAGAATATAAATATGTATGTCTGTGCGTGTGTGTGTGTTTCCGTGCATTTTTTTTTTTTCAAAGGGCCTTCAGTCCAAAAGCCTGGCTTCTTTGTTGGCCTCCGCATTTCCAAACCTTTTGTTTTAATTGTTAACATGTTGGTAGTTTGAAAAAATTAGATGATGTGATAATTTATTTGAAAGTTTATTTGTTTAAAATGTTCCATTCGCTTGTTTGCTTGTTTGTTTTGCTTTTATTCTGCATTCAAAAAACATAACATAAGTTGTATCTGTTTACATAAATATGACATAAATATTACATGAAGGAAATGTCAAGTACAATATATGTTACACGGTTTAAGGTGAAATTCAAAGAAAATCACGGAATATGGTTAATTATATATGAATTGAAACAGGGAAGTATGTAGAAGACAATGGTGTTCATTATTGATCCTCTAGATTCCAAGAAATGATCTAAAAACACATTTTCCCAGAACGCCCCTCTGATTCTCAGAACCCGGAAGTGGATGGGAGCGAAACGGGTCCACAATGATGACGTATGCAAATGGGCGATCAGCGGCGAGCTAAGCGCTTGCACGTAATAAAACATTGTGCATTGAGAGGATCGCATGAAATTTTGATGGATTTTAGAGAGGAGGCAAAACTGCTTTTGCTGAATATTTACATTACTTCATTGACGAGTCGATTTTTCTTTCTTTCTTTCTTTCTTTTTTTTTTTTTGGTCAAAGCAGAATTTTAGGTAGGAAATTGACATGAAAATAACAAAGAAAACCCCGGGAGAAAAACAAGCCCGGCCGGGATGCAAACGTCACACTACGTCCCAAAACGAAGCTGCATCAAATTCTCAGAGAACTGATTAAGAGACGCGCTCAACAAATCGTGATTATATGTAAAAGTTAGCAAGATAATATTGTTGTCTGAGGAAAATTGATGCTTCTTGTAGAAACTATCTTGATCTACAAAATCCTCTTCACTAAAATCTTGTATTTATTATGATAGGAATGGCTAGCTAGCGTACAGGGACGTCACACATGTATTGCATTATAGCGTAGCTTCAAGTCTGTATCGAGGGATTTTTTCCAGTAATGCTCTGATTAAACGTGATTTCGATGAGGGATTTCGTTTTAAAAATATATTTCACAGAATTTATTTTTTTAGTGGAGGTTATGATGATTTTCAAGTAATTAAAAAGTGAAAATAACCCAGATAAGAAATTATAACTGAGCTAAGGCTATCACCAAAGACCTAATTGATTTACAAAAGACAAATTACTCTCTTCTACTTCCGTAGTATATTTTGGCAAGAGTAAATGCTGTGTTTAAAATGGACTCGATGCGTTCCCCATTGATATTTCATATCTAAAACTTTGCTTTTGAAGCCTGATTTTTGCACGAGTGGAAGGATGGATAATTAAAAAACATTTCTTGAATCTTTATTTTCAATCTCGAGCTCCATGCATCTCCACCGCCTCTTGCCATTGGCTCTGGCTCATGCAGGTATACGCTCTACCCAATTCTTCGTCAGCTGCAGCTTGGTCTTGTCCGTTTCTAATTCCCCTATTTTACTGGCATCAACATCGCTGTCCGGTCCACTTAAATTTTTTTTTTTTTTTTTTTGCGGGAATCATTTTTCTAATTGGTCACAAATTCGTGAGAGCCATTTTTCACTTTCAGAGAACCATTTTTGAAGTTGCCAAAGTAATTTTTTAAATTAAAAAAAAAGAAAAATATCACTTGTAATTAATAAAATTTTACGCATGTTGAATTTGAAGTATTTTTTTGTTGTGTTTTAATGTGCCATCTGTATTGTATCCTTGTTTGGGTCCCTCGCAGTTGAGGTTCCAGGACAAAATTTTGGGACATCTTAGGCTTATGTTCTATTGAATACACAGACGATGAATGAATGCTGATTATAATGTGCCTCTTTTAGGGAGAAGGGGGGGGGATATTTTATTGAATAAAAGCGGGACCCTTGGAAAATTCACGGGGTGGGATAAAGAAATATACACTTATATTTTTGATATATTATTATATCATTTTGATATATCATTTGCAAATTGGCAATTTTTAAATTTTAGGTGAATACTTTGAATTAATGCTTCTTTTTTCTAATTACCTTTCCCTTTTTTTCTGAAATAGCGTTGCTGTTGAGCAATAATATTTATTATTATTATTATTATTAATATTATTATTATTATTATTATTATTATTATTATTATTATTATTATTATTATTATTATTATTATTATTGTTAGGCCTATGGACGGTATGGCCTACTCATGAAATATTGTCATGTGTTCCTGTTATGACGTAAAGTTCTTTTTAGTATTTTTTAATAGTTAACAGAATTATAGTTAAGTTCAATGGCAGATTTTTTTTGGGGGGGGGGGGCATTTCCGGTCCATTCCCCTTCTCTTCTCGATGGAAAGCATACTTTTCACCCCTTTTTTAGAAATTGAGCCTCCCCCCCCCCCCCCTCTCGGTGTAGTGATAACCTTTTTAATTATTCTATAGTTGTCAGACAGTATTCTGGAGGGAGGAAATGACCCCCAGAATCATTATTCCTCTGTTTTGTTTGTTGTAAGGTGTCGCTCTACTCAAGTAATAATTAACAAAAGTTAACTTGATAACATGAGCTTAAGCACATTAACAGAAAAGAAAAACAAATTAGCAGTGAGGTAATTACTGTTTCTATTTTTTTTTTGACAAGTTCAACAAGAAAACAATTTTGAAATTAAAAATAATAAAGTATTCCATTATCCCTCTGTCTTTCGTGAATAATAACACCCCAAAAATTAAAATGGTATTGCCCACATCCGTAACGGACCCTATGAACGGACCATGACAAGGGAGACTGTTCCATTATATTATGGGGTGTTTTTACCTTTCTAATTGGCAAAAAAATCATCGTTAATTTGTAGAATTTCTCCGACATTATGATATGAATAATGTTAAATAGAATGATTGAAAAATAATTTGAAAACATTCAAATAATGATGAATTCATCCAAACAATGCAGAAACATCGCTTTTAATCTCACTTGGACACTTTGCATTCACCATATTCACAACATTCACAACACACCACATCACAGGCTATTGTCCATGAGATGACGTCACGGATCTCGCATTGAGCCAGGCGACTATGCGAAGGCAACATTGGGGGTCTGTTTTATCAATTTGTGACAAGCGATATTTGTTTTCCATTTACTTTTCAAAAGTTTCAATTAGTTTCATAGTGATCTGTGCACCATAAACTTTATTTTGATATGAAATTCGAGCATATTAAAAACCTATGAATAACAACTTTAAAGCGGTAAAATGTTATGTCATGATGCAAAGTCTGACTGTGGTGTCAGTCATTCAGCCCTTCAAGCGTTGCATTTCTGGTTTTTTTTTTTGTTACTTTTATTTTGTTTTCGTTTGTGTTTAGGAAAGAGCTGTAACAGTTTTTTCAAGTAAGCCACCTTAATACTTAACAACTATATTGTATCTTGAGAAATACCTACAGTGCAAGTCAGAAATAATGTTACACTTTTTAAACACTTGTATTTGAAATATGATAGATATGTATAATTATTTTTGCACCTAAATTAGATAGAGCAACACTTCCCCTTTTATTTGATACCACATTTGTGGGGAACCAGTAATGAATTTACTGGATAGGAGTCAATTAATGTGTCTGGGTGAAAAACAATTTGCACCAACATCAACAATGCCTTGCCTGATTTGGATTCAACTGCACCAGAGCAAGGAAGTCTTTTGTAATGATAATGGAGTTGTTCCAAATCAGGTGTGGCAGTGTTGAAGCTAAAGGCCGTATCTCACCAAAGGAGACATCTCCACGACATCTCAGAGACTTATCAGTCCCTGCAGTCGCAGAGACGTCTCCAAAATAAGCTCTCACCAAAGAGATGTCTCTGCAACAAGTTTCAAAATAATTATGATGAAGCGTTTGCAGGATCATGCACCTGACTTTGACCAGGAGGAATGTCAGTACGCGTTCAGTCACATGGTTTCTAAAGTGGGTCAAACATCGTCAGGTAGAGTTGCAGAAATGTCTCCGCAACGTCTCATCAGTTTTTCTGGTCTCCTCCTGGTCTCCGCAATGTCTCTGAGATGGTTCAGAGACGTCTTGGAGATATCGCGGAGACATCTCAGCAGTCGCGGATATAATTAGTCTCCGCAACTAATGGAGACGTCTCGGAGACTTCGCAGAGACTGCAAAAAGTCTCAACAAAAATCGAGCATGTTTGAATTTCTTGTGACTCCTCGGAGACTCCATAATTTTCAGGAGACGTCTTAGAGACGTCGCGGAGACGTCTCTGCAACTAGCAAAATCTGGAGTCACAAACTAGTTACGAACTAGTTTCAAGCCCAGTGAGATACCCCCTTAAGAGCTTGTTCGTGAGTTTCAAAGCTTGGTGACATCATGGTACAATTTTTCTCCTCAGGAAAGAGCTGTTCTGGTCACTGAGTGCGCCAGGACACAAAACATGATTATGGTTGTGCGAGAGTTTCACGGTCGCTACTCCAACAGGAGATGCCCATCACGTCAAACCATCTCTCGCAACATGGCGGAATATCATGCAGAAGAAATCAGCAACAGTCTTTTAATATGAAAATGACAATCAGGGTCCAATTGCATAACACTTACCACTGATAGTAACTTTGCCATCAATGACAACTACCATGAAACCTTGAATCTGATTGGCTGTTGTCCAAAGTCACTGTGCATTGATGGCAGAGTTACCATTATTGATAAGTTTTATGCAAAGGGGCACTGGTTGCAGAAGAACATCAAGAACATCAAAGCTGTTCAGAAAAGGCTACAGTGACCATAGCCTTCTTGTTTGTATGAATGTTAATTTTCTCTGTTCCGGCATGTAATCTTCCTACAACTTGGTGCAAATGGGTTTTGACTATCTTTCAAACAATGGCAGTTGTGCGCTTAACTGTAGCAGCAAAATTGAAGCAAAAGTTACCAACCTGCAGTAAAGATTGGTATACATACATGCCATAAAATACTGTGTTAATCCCACTTTCTCAAAACAGTATTGAATTAAAAAGTGTAACTTTTTTTTCTGACTGTATAATGTAGAATTGTGATTTTATCACATAAAATTATATAAAATGCATCATAGCCAGCACAAATTTGCTGTTATTCCAACTAGTTGAAGTTTTAGTGCTTAAGATTTCTGTGAAATGCTCTTCAAGCATCATCCGTAAATGATGTACTTGAATCTATCAGCAGGATGAGTGATCAAACCTAATAGACACGATTGGATCAGTGATTAATGTAAGGGTTAGGAACTCTGGGATATCCTCTCTCTCTCTCTTTCTCTCTCTCTCTCTCTTCCATACCTTTGAGAGTTAGCATGAGAGAGGTGCTAGAATCCAAAGACATTTCAACACTTGGAATTGTTCAACTGGGCAATGATTTCCTGTTTTCTCTACGCGATTTGAGGTTTCCGTCTGCAACTTCCTCCATTTGATAGGAACTGTCATTGAAGCGCAAAAGGCTTGGTGGGTTTTGGGAAATCTTGTAGACCTAAATTTTATCAGTAAACCAAAGCTTTCTTTCATAATAATTGTTTCCGATGGCTTATGATCAAGCAGCATCATGAAGAACAATTTTTAAATAAAAACTTTGAATATCTGAAAACAAATTAATTTCTTAATAGAGACAAAGAATGCAAATAATATATTTTGGTATATGAAATATCATTTTTTGAAAGTCTTGTATTATTTTAGGAATTAAGTTTCATTTTTCAAGTAATAAGAGGGTTTCACAATATATTTTGTAATAATGCACTCTTTGAAATGTGATTGTTCTGCAGATTTCTCCTTACAGCATTTGGTAATGTCACTTCATTCAGATAATTGCAACATTGCAACTGTTCATCACGGACTGCAGAGCTGCAAAAGAGATTAGGAAACAACATTCAAAAGAATTAAAACATATGTTTGTCCACATGTTGGCTTGACAAGGAGTAGATTTTAACTCTCCATGTGTTGGTGTGGTAATTACATTTGATGATAACTGGTTAGGTTTCCAAGGATACCACCATGCTGAGGACGTTGTTATTCTGGGTATTGTTTGCTCAATGGGAAAGGAGATCATAGAGATTATACTGCCCTCATTGTTTGAGACAGGAGAATGTAAGGGTCTTCTATTTAATTTTGAGGTCTCCAAAGAATTTTTGATGAAGGAGATTTCTATAGACTAGATTGAATTATTTTACTTGATCAGTCCACTGCTGTCTTAATAGATTACTTGATAAATCCATGAAACTAGCAGAACTTTTTTTCTCTAATTTTTCTCAAATAGTTTTGGTGAACAGGTTGAGAAATAACTACTATTATAGGTATAGATTAATGTATTAATATAGATCTCCCAAACCTTACTTTTTATAGGAAAATGGAGCTGTTTTATACCAGAGAAGGAAAGAACATATGCATGTCACTTTTTTTCCAGATATCTCTCCAGTATACCCTTCCCTCCTCCTCACTCACTCTTCATTTAGAGAGATGATAGTCCTTGTTATCGATTTCAAATCAAATATCTGAAAACAAGCTTAACCACTGACTCACATCTTTAAGTAAACATTTTCCTTGGGTACTCAACTCAATTCGATATTAAAAATTCACAAAGGTGTTGAAACCTGTCGTCATCATGACACTGATTCTCAAGCTAAGCATGAAATCCCTTTTGCCCAATTTCATGGATGAGCTCATATTGTTATGTTTTTTTTTAAACTTCTTCATGAAAAGTTGTTTTTATTGCTTATATTTCCTTCTCCTTCAGCTTCAAGGGTTAGTGAGAGGGAATGATTTTGCAGAATCTAGCAGACCTGTATCATGATGCGATCAGTGTCCGTTGACACCAGCAGAGAATTGGAGCAGACAGGGCACCAAGATCAACTTCCTGTCGCTGAAATTAGATTGATGTACCGTCTCTGAGCTATACTCTACTTCACCTCTAGACTTGAACTTTAGTTTGGTTATTCTCTTCGGTTCACAATTCCTGTTATTATTATTATTATTATTATTATTATTATTATTATTATTATTATTATTATTATTATTATTATTATTATCATTATTATTATTATACTAAAATTTAAACCAGATGCAAAGGCTCTATGTGAAGTGTACCGAAGAAAGTTAAACTAGGGTATAAAATTTCCTTTGTTTAACATGTAATCATACCTAGATCTAGCATCATGTTTAACTACTTGTAAATATCAGAATATCAGATCCTACCCTTGTGTATTTTGTTTGTCAGTGGAGTGGAGTGGTAGGGAGAGAGAGAGAGAGAGAGAGAGAGAGAGAGAGAGAGAGAGAGAGAGAGAGAGAAAGAGAAAGTGTGTGTGCGGGTGGGCAAGGGTGTGTGTGTGTGCATGTGGGGGTGCCTGGTGTGTGTGTGTGTGTGTGTGTGTGAGAATGAGGGAGGGGGAATGGAGCAAGAAAGAAAACAGATATTGACAGACATGTAGTGAGAGACGGGATAAAAGAAAGAAAAAGATATTAACAGAGACATGGAAAGAGAGAGAGAGATAGAGGGAGTAAAAACAAGGAAGAAAAATACAGATATAGGCAGAGAGAGAGAGAGAAAGTAAGAGAGGGGGAGAGAGGGGGGGGGAGATAAAGTGGTATTTGGGCCACTGGTTCTTCTGAGGATGAGAGAACTAGGGTAAAGGGCTGGGCTTCCAACGTCATGAGATGTCTTGTGGGGTTTCTTCTCTTTTTATTATGCACTGTCTATGAAGCAGGAAAGGTGAGATTGAGAAGGCTGCCTGGAGGGGACAAGATAGGACTGGGAGTGGAGAGGGGTAAATACCGGATAAGGAGTGGATGTGGGTAGATGCTGAATGGTGAGGGATTAAGGGTAGACATCAGTTAGGGAGGGGAGAGAGGCACATACTTAATTTGAAACGTAGGAGAGGGGTTAATACTGGTTGGAAAGGGGGAAGGGGTAGATATTGAGTGGTAGTTTTAGTCACTGAATACGTACCATCCTTGAGTCTCTCAAAACAATAAGCAAATCTATGGTGGCCCTGATGTACACTCTAAAAGAGGTCATGTACGCCATGAATTTTGAGGGCCAATGGACGCGAACCTTGCATCCCAGTCGTTAAATTTGCGACCCAGGACGCGAACTTTTCGTCCCGGTCGCAAAATTTGCGTCCCGGGTCGCAAATTTCGGGACCACTGGACGTGAATTTTGTGACTGGGATGCAAAGTTCGCGTCCATCAGCCGCAAAATTCACGGTGCACATGACCTGTTGTCGAGTGCATTTCAGGGCCACCATACAAATCCTATCCAACAGGTTTATTTCAATGGAGCAGAGCTTTCTCCTCTCCCTCTCTCTCTCTTTCTCTCAACTGGGTATTCTCTAAACTTGCCCTAGGCTTCCCATTCCTCATTCCATTAGTGGGAGCCCTGTTGTATATTGGTGAAGGCTCTGGACTTTTATATGAGAGATCCTGGGTTCACTACTCACTAGGTGGAGACCATGGCTATTGGTAGGGTAAACATGATTTACAGGGCCCTCAGAAGAACAGCATATCCATTTTCCCTCTCTCAGTCTTTCTCTTTCTTTTTCTCCTGTATCTATCTATATTGTCTCTTTTCATATCCCTTTCTCATATCTTTCTGTCTCTGAATTTCTCACTCTCCTTCTCTTTCATTGTCCTTCATATTTCGCTCTTTCATTTTCTTGTTTTGTTTTCACTCTTTTATTTTCCTTTATTTTTCCTACATCATATTCTACTCATTCAATCCTTTCAAGAGCATGAAAAAGTAGAATTTTATTGTTCAGGCTTTACATTTTTGTGTTTAGATGATAACTGCAGTGGATGCCTTGTCATTCAATGATAAACCAATTCTTTATAAGGATAGCTCCCTCTGTTGATATGAATTCACAAATTGAGTTTACTAGTTTAGCCAACCTTCCTCAGAACATTGCTCAAGTAAATTTTCTTGATTGCCACAAAATTCCTACTTTATTATTCTTGAAGTATAGCCTCTTTGAGTTCCCATGTTAAATACTATCCCTTTACCTTACCAAGCTAAACTTTAAACATACATCAGATAGGATTTTAGGACAAATTTTTTCTGCTGCTCCAATTAATTGCTGATTTTTATGTGAACTTTTTAATTTCAGAAAAAAATACAAGCTACTTCTTTCCATTTACTTGTCATAAGTTATATTACAGTTTTGGATGTTTTAATATTTTATGACACTAGAAGGAGCTTGAAATGTACTAAGCATAGAAATGGCCAGCTTAAAAAAATTAAAGTGGGTGGTTATAAAATTGTAGTACAATAACAATCTTTTCAAAATTATTTAGGTTTAAGTCATGGGAAACTTTGAAATTGATGATGGGTGTAGTGTAAGCTGCAAAAAAAATACTCCATCTTTTGATTTCGAGATTAAAATACATGATGTGATTTAAAATTTCTGGATAAAGGACATTTTCAAGAGGTTTTGAGAAGGGATTAACTTTATTATTTTTTAAAACATAGTACAACTTTTTCTATACCTGATTGTTCTGTGTTCTTTTGTAACTTGTAAATGCATTTCATATAATTTGCTGTTACAAAAACATTTTTTCTTTAATATCTTCACAGGATAATTGTTCTGTAGGTTTATTGGTACTAAGCACTGTGAACGAACAAACTTGTCATTTTGAATCTCACATTGTACTTTGCATCGTTGACAAAATGTCCTGCAATATGGAGCATGCTTGAAGGCAATATAGCCAGTTTATAAAGTTGTCCCGCGTCTTAGATCGTCTTCTCCATGGCCGTTCTTTTACACTGGCTTTCCTGATCTCCCGTTGCTTTGTCTGTGGAGAAACAGGAGGATCAGAGGGGAAAAAGACGCTGAGCAGGAAAGACGCTAAAGGCCGCGTCCCAAATTGGTTCTGACTTTTGATAAGGTGCCTAACATATGTCCAACTATTGTTCACATGCTGCATCATTAGAAAGGCTAATTCTGCTTTTAGTAGATGATTGTTTCAACAGCTTCTTGAGAGCAATAGAAGGCAAGGGAACATCGGAATACCTGCAGCGTACCATACAATGGAACACGACCCTGAAGTGTGGATGTTTCGCTGCATAGAGGATGGGGTTGATGGCCGATGGGAGAAGAAAAAGCATGGCGATATAAATTCCACCGACGCGGTTTGTAGGAAATAAGAGAATGACTGTGTAAGGAAGCACACAGGCAAAGAATACTGCCATAACGCAACCGAGATTCTTCGTGATTTGGATCTGTCGCTTGTTGAGTGCTGTAGTTCCCCTTGGGATGGCATTGACAGGGTGATGGCCATTGCCTTGAAGATGAATGTTGGATGCATCCATCTGCAGAGTGGCATGCGAGCCTTTGAGATGTCTGCGGATGAAGTGATAAATGGCAGAGTAGCAGTAAATGATGACCAGGGTTGATACGATGAATGCTATGGCACCCATTGTCTGCAGGAAAATGGCTGAATTGCGTTTGGTGTCCCACAAACAGACCTTGAACCTTTCGCTGTATCCCAACCATCCAATGCCTGGAACCAGCTGTGGTCCCACCAGGAACACAATTGGGAAGAGCCATGTACCTGCAATCATCACTCCAACCTTACAATTGGTGTAGACTCTGAAGTACACTTCCTTTGGTCTGACAATGAGGATATAACGGTTTATTCCTATGAGAGCAAGGGTGATTACGCTTCCAGACTGTGTAATGATAGCCATGGCAGCGATGATGGTGCATACGGCTGGAGGGAGGGGCCACCCGTCTGTAGCCATGATGCCAACGGCTTGGAAAGGTAAGGCGAAGCACGTCAAGAAGTCAAACAGGCTCAGGTTGATCACAAAAGCATTGGTGAATGTATGGAGTTTTCTAGAAAGTGCTACAGCAACCACAACAAATATATTACCCAGCATTCCAATGATGGTGATGATCATGTAGAGCGTAGATATGATTATGATATGCTTCTCATTGCCTTCAAAGACTGATACTGTGCCTGTTGTCACCTCATCCACAGGGAATGTAGTATTTGCTGCCTCCAGTAATGCCATCATAATAGATACTGAGGATCCTGAGGAAATCACCACAGAGATTCCTAGCCTAATTAATAAAAATGAGAGAAAAAAATAATGAATGTTTAAATTTACTCAGGCCAGTTTTTAAAAACTTTGTCAATGATCAAATATCAGTGAATAAAAGAACAAGAAATACTTGTCAAATTGGAGCCAAAAGAGACAGATCTGTTCCTAAAAAGCTGATGTTTTGATTGCTGTCATTCACTGTTTATTTGATGGGTATGTCCAATATTGAATTTTTTGCTATCATTTATTGAAAACTGCATTCACATCACATCAAAAAGGAAGGAATGAAAAACAGAAAAAACCATCACTAGAAACTGTGTAATTCATCACATATTTCATTTCACTTGTCATTGTCACATTTGATATAGCTCATTAAGCTTGTAGCTGTTGGTCCTCTACAGCTTATGAAATAGGTCAATATGCCTAACTCCACTATTGGGTCATATTTAAGCTGGTCAGTGAAGCGCTTGATGCTGTCAAAATTAAGAATAGTTGTAATTATATCTGAATGAAATCTGGCCTCGAAAACTGATGATGCTGCCTAGATGATATCTGATTGTATAGCTGAAGCTGACAGTCAGTGGATCATCCCCCATCAGATTTTGTTATTGATCAGTCACTTTAGCATTGTGACTTGGTACATGGCATCAATAATGATGCTATGAAGATGTTAACCTGGTTTGTATTGCTCCCCGCATAAATCCAGATTGATAAATTTGTGTGCCATATATTTTGATTGAAGTGATGTTTCTGCATAGGATGGTAATGATTAAAAAAGTACAGTTACTGTAGACAGTGGTACAAGAAAAATAGGTGTGATGAGAACGTAATTGAAGCTAATGAGTAGACTTGAATGAATAAATAACTTCAAAGCCATGACCTTGATATTTCGGTAATCTATGGTACAAATAATTTGTGAATAGCTAATTGGTTATGGTAGTCAAAATTACTGAAAGGGAATGAGCTCTATTTGACAATATGAGTATCCTTTTTCGAAACTCCAATCCTTTCCTTCCGTGTAGGCTGGTAATGATTGAAAAATTAAATTGGAAATGGAATTTTCATGGCCTTGATATTTCAGTAACCTTCAGTAGAAATATAATGTTAAAAGATGATACATGTTATAGTTGAAACCACTTAACCTTTTGAATACTAAGCCCGAGATAACTCAAGCTAGGGGGCAATTCCGCGTCGGAAAAACGGTCACCTTACTTCACATTCATAGTAAACACAATCACTTTGATAACCCTGAATAGCCAAATCCTTGGATTAAAAAAAGCTGAAACAATAAAGAATTCCACAAACTTATTCTGTGTTGGTATAATGCATGTTTGATTTTAAAAGACATGTTTGAAGTTTAAAATTGGCACTTTTTTCTGGTAATTCTGTTACCAAGGTGTTATACCACAATATCATGAATGTAAGAATAAAACTGTTGGAATGAAAGAGCTCACATGAAAGAATGGGCATATTTACAGAGTATTAAATGGTGAGAAGGGAGGCAGAGTACAAAAGAGGCACAGAAAGTCTAAAAATGTTGGTAACGGAATTACACCCTTACCATGGAATTGCCCTAGGGTCTTTGTAAAGTGCATGTTATTCCAAAATAAAATTGTGCTCAACAGGTTGAAGGAAATAACGTCTTTCTGACATTATCAATATCCATTTTAATATCTCCTATGTATTAGTAAGACAGCTGCATTTCTTGTGGGTTTTCTCTCATAAGAGAGAGATGTTTAATGATTATCACTGAATAATGTAGTATTTTGCCACCTGATATTTCATAGTTTTTCATGGACAACCCTATTGTAACAGACACTGTCAGGTTTGCTAACTATCTGTACAATAGACTTTGTGCGGTGAGGCGTGGCCCATTTCATTAATTGAACAACTGATCTGGTCTTTTGGTTTAGTATGCCCAGACAATGTTAGCCTTCATGAGTTTTCATGTATACAAAGAAATATACTTAATTAAATTTGAATGGATTGTGACTTAATAGGTTGAAATATCAGCTGTACTATGTGAACACAATTTCTCATAGCAAAGTCTCACACTATACCTTTTATCTTATTGGTTTTCCCCCTCCCCTTTAAACATTGATCTAGAGTCATCTAAAAACAACAGTACACTGTCATGCATACTGATCTAATCCAACACTGCAATATAATATTCTGCTCGCGGATATGAACTGGACAGTTATGGTGCAATAAGGTGGTATTATTACTGTAATGCGTTGTTGATCAATGCTGACCAACGCTGACCAAACAAAATTGGATGCTTGATAAATATTAATAATACCACAGTACTCTGTTACCATGTCTCCACACTGATTATTGCAAATGTGAGAAATTTGGATAATGTGGGCAAGAGATGATTAAAGGAGAGATTTTACCCTTTTCTCTTTTACCTTTTTCCTTTTTTTGCTTCCTTGTCACTGAATTTTTGTTCCTGTGCAGCCCCCCCCCCCCCTTTTGAAAAATCCTGGATACACCACTGTAATTACATTGGTTTCCCATTTGACAAGTTCTCTTTAATTGTGATTCAGTAGTCGGTGAAAATGAATCGTTCATATTGAGGGGAATGGAAATGATTTAAAAGAACAATAATGGGATCTGACAGCTATCATGTGCAATTATGATGAAGATTATGAATTCTGAGACCTGGGCTCTAGCATTGATTTTTTTTGAAAGAATGATATTGAAAGAATTGCTCAGCCCTATAGATTGCTTCATTTTACTATAATTCTGCTATTCAGAGTAGATTACGCAAGCTTGAATTGATTGAGGAAACAGACAAATATGAGTAACTTATTGCATTTTGCGCAGTGAAAATATATACAATGTGAGAGATTCCCACACTAAATGTGTTTTGCTAGAAACACAAAGATTCCATTTTTACATGCATACTATGCTATTAATTTTGTTGTGGTTGAATTGGGTCTTTACAGACGTGTATCAATCAAATATGATTATTTACGTCTCGGACTGACCTTTAACGTCACCATCCGAAAGACGTGGCAAATGTAGATTCATGTCTTGCCAAAGGACATTAGTGCTGTGTCAGGGATTCGAACCCCGGACCTTGTGGTTCAAAGTTCGGAGACTTATCCACTGAGCCACAACACCTCTATTAATTGCATATAGTTTACTGCTTTATACCTCAACAAAATATAATTAGCAGAAACAAATGGGCCAAAAGATTTTCACTTTGTGGATCAATTCATAAAAAGTCACTTCCTCATCCCATTGCCAAATTTTTCGGGTGATGTTTGTTATTCTGAAGGTTCGTTATTCCGAAACATGCAAATTGCGTATACCTAGATATTCATTAGTCCGAAAATGGAAAAGGGTTTGTTAATCTGAACATTTGTGGCATTATTCCGATGGTTCGTTATTCGGAAGGTTCGTGAGTCCGAAAATGAAATAAGGTTCTTTAGTCTGAAAATAATTAATAAACTGATGAAACTTATTTCATTTTCGGACTAATGAATCTTCGGAATAACGAACCTTATTTCGTTTTCGGATTAACGATCCTTCAGAATAATGAACCTTATTTCATTTTTGGACTAATGAACCTTCGGAATAACAAATCTTATTTCATTTTCAGAATAACGAATTTTTCGAAATAACGAATCTGCAGAAAAAACAAACCTTCAAAATAACAAACCTTCAGAATAATGAACCTTTGGAATAACGAACCTGTAGAATAAACGAACCTTCAGAATAATGAACCTTCAGAATAATGAACCTTCGGAATAACAAACCAATTTTTCTCCCCTATTTTTTGTTGTTAAAACTATATTTCCTAGTAAAAGTTGCCCCTTTGTAATATTTTTTGTGTTGGAAAAATGTGTGTTTAACAGTTCCTGATTAAATGAAGCAAGGAAGAAATGATGAAGGAGAAATTGAGGCTTTCCTGGAATTGTAGTTTCAGCAGCAGATTAAAAGAGAATTTCTTTGATTACAAAGAGCTATTAGTCCCACTCAATGACTTCTAAATGACAGGCCTATATGAACTGAACAAGTTGACCTCTTGCTTGCTGGTAACCTGTTTCTACTGCTTGGTTCCATTATTAGCTCTAAATCAGATTAATGAGCGGTTGTTTTTTTTTCCAAGAAGCTCCATGCTAAATTTCTTTGTACATGTAGCTCAACCCTTAATCATTACTAGATTTCATTGTGTCATTTTGTTTTGCCAATTTTGTAATGATTTACTATATAGCACATTTCTCAAAAGCCATTTAAAATTTATTATTTAATGTTTTCTTGTGAAGATGGGAATGTCCATATTATAATCACATCTATATTTTATCGTGTAGTAAAAAAAAAAAATCCAAACATTTGTGATGGGCAAAATGTTTGTATGACAGATGAAAAGAGATAATAGCTCTTCTGTTTGTTTTTCTGTTACCTTCTCTTTTGCTTTACAATTGGATATTTGATAATTGATGTCAAGATTTTCTATTCATTGGAGAAAAATTGCTTTTTATTTTAGTCTTGCTTTCTAGGAATATGGATGGGGGCATAGTCCCTGTCTATCCTTATAGTATCTTTAAAAAGCAGCAAACACGGTATTCATTTCACCAGAAGGCTTGTTTTATGATGCACAATCTGCTTCTCCTGCCTCTCCTGGCTCCAATATTTTCTTTTCATTGGAGAAATATTGCTTTATTATTTAAAAAAAAATATGTAATATTTTGCTTTTTTTTTAGTCTTGCTTTCTAGGAATATGGATTGGAAGTGTTTTATGATGCACAATTTGCATCTTCTGTTTATGGAAGCTCTCTTAATTTAGAAATCTACCTCTAAATCTTGTTCTATTTCTTTGTGTCCTCCATCCCCCTCCCTCTCCCTCTCTCTCTCCCATTTCCTCACTTTCTCTACCTTTCTTCTTCTTTCTCTTTTCTTTTTCTACCTCTCTGACCTCTGTGCATCAAGTTATCCCTTTTCCTCCAACACCCAGGTATTACCTGTGTTGTGCCTATGGAAAAAAGAGAATTCGGTAGTGATTGGATTATGGTGGCCTACTTTTTAAAACCATAATGGATAGATATTGATTACCTGATTATACCTTCAAGAAGAGAATTATGTCCAATTATTTCTTCAGATGTCTCGGGCTACACTGAAGAAAAGGATCAATATCTTGTAAATATGACCTTCTTTCATTCTGTTGCCATGCAGTAGATGAATTTATTTGTGGAAGTGTATCAAGTATTAGTGGTATTTATGTACATGTTATAGTGCAAGAAGACTAATTACTGCTGAACAGGGAAAAAAATATACGGGCGAATTTGCCCTCGAAATGCCAAAACGAGCCCTGGAAAACTAAAAAAGAGCCCCTGAATTTCTCATAGGGTCCAGTGTTAACTGTATTACAATGTAGAATATTCGGTCCGGTGGGCTCAAAAAGTAGCCCCGGAAAAAAATTAATTATTTTTTTTCCCTGCTGCTGAAGGCCTTGAGGTTACTCTGTGCTACATGTTTGTTGATCAGCAAATTGATTACTAAATACCCATGTCATCAATAACAATTTCTCTCTTACCTCTCTTGCAGTTTATTTTTCCTCCAAAATTGCTTGAAATTTTGGTTACAGTTCGTTATTCCGAATTTTTGTTTGTCTGAAAATGAGATAAGGTTCGTTATTCCAAAGGTTTGTTTATCCGAAAACGAAATAAGGTTTGTTGTTCCGAAGGTACGTTAGTCCGAAAATGAAATAAGATTTGTTAGTTCATTAGTTATTTTCGGACTAATGAACCTTATTTCATTTTCGGACTATCGAACCTTCAGAATGATGAACCTTATTTCATTTTTAGATTAAAGAACCTTCGGAATAACGAACCTTATTTCAATTTTGGACTAACGAACCTTCGTAATAATGCCACAAATATGTGGATTAATGAACCCTCTTTCATTTTTGGACTAACGAATATCTAGGTATATGCAATTTGCATGTTTCGGAATAACGAACCTTCGGAATAACGAACATCACCCGAAATTTTGATGTCCTGAATTATACAATAATTAAAATATGTTCTGTTAAGTCCTACAATATCTTTACATCCATTAGCACTGTGCCATTAAGTTGTATAGAAACAGTTTTTACCCAATGAAGGCAAATGAATATGCTGATTGATCAGTACAAGAAATAAGTGTTTAATAAGCACCGAAAGGTCTGCAATAGTTCACCTATAATGATTGATTGCTTTCCTTGGCAACCTTAATGCGAAGATGATGAATGTCACACCAGCGTATTTTTCTTATTACCCCAATGTTCTAGGAAACCCCCCATACAAGAATTGAAGAATTGGGTTAATTTGAAATCTTGAGAATGGAGGAACTTACACAGCATCCGGATATCATCTAGATATTGACATTCTCATGGGTATTTATCTATGTCTTACATGGAGATGAGGAACTCATTGCAGCAACAACAAATGTTTCTCCTTTTCTTTTTTTTTTTTCTTCTCTCCTGTTTTTAATCAAGTTGGACATTGCACTAATTTTATACCAGGAAATGACTTTGCTTTGATTATAATGCTTGCTCACATATGCAGCGATACAGTGCTTTAAAGAAACTTAAATGTATATTTTTTTTAGCTACTGCCCTTTACATTTTTAACAACATACAACACTTCCTATTTTCCCATTTTAATGGACACATGCAGGTCTGCCCTACTTTGGCAAAAGGAAGCAATTGACAAAAGTAACATTTCCTGTAAAAGAGCAAAAAGTATCTGTTGTTAACACTGAAGTCAATGAAATGCGATGTCTTGCCTAACATATCTCTTAGCAGGATGAGTGTTCTTGCATAAAATTTAGTCTGGGAGAAGAGCACACTAGGATGAAAATATCAATAACTCAAATTTGGTTGATATGTCACTTGCTTCCTTTTGCCAAAGTATGGCAGAGGTATAAAGGAATACACTAGGACCAATGTGGCATTACACATCCACACTTGCTTGTCATAAAGCACACAAACTTGATTTTTTGTTACGCAGTTTACCATGGTACGTCTGAATGGCTACCAGCCACAAAGTGGATGTGACAGGCTTTCGACTGTCATGATTATTTGATGTTGCTTAAGGCAAAGAGTAATGGGTTCTTCCAAGAAGAGCTCTCTGCAAATGAAAATTTCCAGTAACACCATGGGAGTAGCCATAATGAATCCTTGTGAGAATCAAATGAAAGATTGTTAGAAAAACCATCTAGGATATGATGAAATGGAAAAAGAAAGGGAAAGGAAAAAGCACTAAAAATAATTGATATATAATGTGAAGGAAACATTAAAATCAAACAACTATCCTAGGTTTTTGTCATCTGAGCTTATAATGGAAACTCAGACAATGTGATTGGAAGATGGAAGGAAAAAGTAGTGAAAATTATTAATTGCTTATTATATCTTGTATTAAAGAGAATTTAAAAGAATTTCTTCTGCAATATGTGAAAGAAAGAAAACAGTATCGATGCCTGTCACAAAGGATGCTTTTCTTTCATTAAAAGAATAACAAAGTTCCCTGAAGACGGAAGAATATTATTTTGGCTGCTCTGTTACAAAGGCTGCTGCGTATTGTTACTGAAGGCTTTCAATATTGACTTCTTTGTTACCATGGAAACCCACATAGACCATGTAAACACTTATCATCTTATGATGCCACATGTCAGATATGATCAGGGGAGGAGGGTAATCACATTTTTAATGATTTTTCATCTCCAAGTCATGGTTAATTACTAGAGTTACAACCAAATCAAAGTCAATTCGTATAGATATATTGCACTATTATCAGAGTTTATCATGATATAAAACACCCAAATCATTTCCATTAGTATATTTATGCATGTCCATGTATTTCAATTTGATCAGAATTTTGTTAAAATATGAAACACCCAAGTCCTTATTCATAAGTTTATCAATATGTATTTTGATTTAATCATAGTTTGTCAAAATATGAAACACCCAATCATTATCCATTAGTATATTATTACATGTATTTCACATGTAGTGGCCCTATGTCCTTGTTCCTTCTGTGAAAAGGATAAATTTGATGGGTAATTAATTTAGACTGATTTCATGTAGTTTCTTCAATATATGTTTATTTTGATTTTGTTTTGCAATCCTAGTCATTGTCTAATATATTTTTGTGTGTCTAAAATGGTTGTTTAAATTTTGTTGTAATAGTTTGTTTATCACTGTGTCACTTTGCATCTTACGTTACTGCACATTTTAGTATTTATTTTACCATATCTAGAAGATAGAACTTTCATCTAAAATGAAGAGGTTTTGTCATTGGTATGATATTTTTGGAATTGTATGTTTTGACGTTAATAAATCCATAGATCATATACAGTAGTCATTTTTAGAATATTGTTTGAGTGAGAGCAACCAAGTATATTCAACTCTCTACCTAGTGCAAACCCCCCCCCAAAAAAAAAAAACAAAAAAACAACCACCACCAAACAAACAAACAAAAACACACACACACACACACACACACACACACACAAGAATTTGTCTTCAAAAACTTGCTATAGATCCACAGGAAAACAATCAATCATGCATTTGACATTGCTCTTGCTTTTCAACTGATTTCCGTGCATCACAAACCACATGTGCTCACACTTGACTGAACTAATGCGTATGATTGCATCTACTTCCACAGCATATGTTTACGCAGGTTTCGACCCCAAAAAGGGCATTGCTTTTCAAATGTCAGGGAACTCACCAGCATGTTGTGAATAATTCATAAACAGGTCATTTGATTAGCAGTGAGCTTTAAAAAATAGGTTATTTGATAAGCCATTATATTTGCAGATAGAATTTTAATATTCCCTGTGTCACAATTTCTTAGAAATAAGTGTAGACCCTACTTTGCTCTAGGTTATGAATGAAGGGAGAGAATACTTCGATTTTCATCAGAAATGAACTTTATAGGAATATGATACTTATGGTTTGTTTTGACAGGCTGCATATCACAGTCAAGGTTGTTTAATCTTGTTCATTTTTGTGGTCCTATGAATACCTGTACAGCTGCCTTAGTAATGTGTTCTGACTCCTATACCTGATCCCTGCTTTTCATGAAACTCTTTACAGAAAATAAATATTCTACATTCAGTCTTAATATTTCAACTACCTCTCCAGAAAGGAGAGTTTGATTTTACCACAAACATTTAAGGGAGAAAAGTTGTAATTCTCTGCAAGTTAGGTGTAGCTAGGCTTCAAGATTATATTACAGAGCAGATGCTACTGCATGACGAGAAGATTGTTTTTCCTGGAAGAGTACTAAGTGGATGCAATAAAAGGAAATGGTTCCTCTATTTCTTGATAATAAACTTGTGTCTTATTAAAGGGTAAGTCCACCCTAGAAGTTTCACTGTTTCAATAAAAGGAGATAAATTTGAACAGGATTTTAAAAAAGAAATGAGCAAAATCGGTCAAAGAATAAGAAAATTACACTCATTTACATTTTCTAGTAAACTGCTCTCAGCTCTGCAAATTGGCAACACTGATGACATCATTTGTGAGCAGGTCTCCATTCACTTTGTATATGAAATTTCACATTTTCTCAATTTTCTTGGAAGTTACACATTTTCTAATCCCCACAGTCAATGTATGTTCAGAAGAATTGCTTTTTACATAATATACTTTGACTATAGGGTAAGAAAATGTGTAACTTCCAAGAAAACTGAGAAAATGTGAAATTTCATGTACAAAGTGAATGGAGACCTGCTCGCATATGATGTCATCAGTGTTGCCAATTTGCAGAACCGAGAGTAATTTACTAGAAAATGTAAATGAGTGTAATTTTCTTATTCTTTGACCGATTTTACTCATTTCTTTTTTAAAATGCTGTTCAAATTTATCTCCTTTTATTGAAACAGTGAAACTTCCAGGGTGGACTTTTCCTTTAACCTAAGGTGAAGATGTTTTGTCCTGTGAATAAAAAAAAACTGTATTGAGTAGGGAACTTCAGCTGCTAGATATTTATTCTGCAAATTTTCTTTGAAAAAGTAACACTTCTTTTCCAAGTTTGAATAGTGAAAATATGACTAGGTCAAACATCCATACAATGTACTTTTTAAAAGAAAGTTAAGAGAGAGAGGGAAGTTGGAAGAGTTTTTTTGTGATGTCATTCTCAGTATTGGATTCATCACTCACTATTTCAAGGACAAAGTAGGGCATATTTGGGGAAGATTTGAGTTTTGTGGAATTGACATCTTTTTCACTATCATCTGAGAATTAGCTCCATTATCATCATCATCACTGTCAGTATCTCTGAGGGAATCTTCCCCCTTTCTTTCACAGAAATTCTTGCCTTGCTGGACTCTAGGAACTCATCAGTGTAATAGCCCATGACAAGACTGTGAGAAGCATATGTTGTGGATACTTTATGGATGCCCAGCTACCTACCTCCTTTTATGGATGGGTTGTCATAATGATCTTTCCATATTTGTTATGCATCATTTGTCCTATTTCTTTCTTGAATCATTTCGTCTTTTGACGTCACTGCATGGCACTTGAGGTTTCAGTTACTGCTGACTACTGAATTATTAATTGTGAAGCTATCATTATGTGTGCACCAGCTTTTATAGTTTAGAAACTAGGGACACTTCAGAACTTTTAAACAGCAAGGCGTTAAAAATGACGAGGATCGAAACAAAAGCATTCACAGTTTCAGTACTAAAGTCAGTTGTCTGTGTCCTATCACTGTATTTTGTATGCTTAAATCCTTGACAATTGCAATGCATTATAAGAGTGTCTGAACAGTAAGACTACTATATTCCCTTTGCTGTAACTGATTAGCAGAGACAGGCAAAATAAGACTCTCCTCAAAGGTTTTTACTTGCATTTTTGCTTGAGTATCAAAACAGGGTCTTTGTCTGCAGACTAGCAAACACATTACCTGGAGTATTATTGACCATCCACCATTTGTAGTTTTGGAGTTAACTACAGTATAAGCTTGCTTATGGTTTCAAACTGCAAGTAAACATAAAGTTAAAGAAACCTGGAGTAAAATTTAAGTTTAGGGATGGTGGTATGAACCTAAGATTAGAGAAGTAAAATGTAGGCCTCGTCAGCACAAGGTTTATGGTATCGCCTTTTACTCAGGAATCAATCTCCCATACTTTTCATATATCATCCTTATGATAAGACAGTTTATGATATAAAATGCAGGATTTCCATTTTCATGTTTTGTTGTTTGTTTTTTTTTTGTTTTAATTCAAGCTAGTGAAGAGGCACCTGCAATGTCTTTCAGGTGCCTCTTTTGAAACTCTTTTTATAGACTTTTATGTAAATGCACTGCCTCCTCATGAGACTAAATGTATTGATGAATTTGTGATAATCATGTGACTTATTCAGGTTAATGGGATTTACCAATACTTTTCTCGCATTACCTTCTGTTAAAAAATTAATGTATCTCATGTTAGAGTGATTTCATAAATGACTTATCAATAGATTGCTTCAATCTATTGAGTGTTTTCCAGCAGCCATAAGTAACATATGTTGAAGCCATTAACATTAGGAGGAGGCGCTGTGGCTCAGTGTATTGAGCAGTGGTCTTGTAACTGGGAGTATGCGGGTTCGAAACCAAGTGGATGCGCTAATGCCCTTTGGTGAGGTACTTATCCTCATTACCAAGTTCTTTAGAGGGGATTTAAAGCCATTGGTCCTCTGGTTGCTTACTAACAAGCATATACATGCTTTCTTAGCAGTCAGGTAGATTACCCAACCATTTAACCATTACACATGGGGCAGTCTTGGGTTGTGCATGCTTTGAAGTATATTAATCTAGACCTGATGTGAACACACTTTTGAGGGGAACTACATTGGTATAGTGGTTTGAGATCTTGACTCCTCATGAAGATAGGGTCCAAATCCAGTTTTCATTCCTTGTACTCTAAAATAAATCACTTTCATTTGCAGTATACAGTAAGTCAGTTTATGGATACATTCTGAGCGTGAGCAGATAAAGGACATTTAGGACAAAAATCTAAAACCCACTGACATGAATACTTGATATGTTGCTGATAATTGTGCATTCCATGATGCATAAATGCAGGTGGAAGCATTCTTTTCAAAAGGGGAAATAAAAGCTATTCATGAGGCACCTCTGTCACTTGGGGAGGGACTATTCTAAGTGCACCAAAAGGGACTTCTCCATGTTTAAAATATCTGTGGATGTTTGAGGTCATTCATGTGCTAACAATGAACGGCTTTTACTAAACACTCGGGTCGCGTCGTGCTGGAAAACACTTGCGTCGCGGCTCGCTGGGTATGGGGCGCCAAGTGTTAACTAAGTTATTTGGTCCAAAACTGCACAATTTAGTGTCAAAAGTTCACTCAAAACTTTTTTTTCTATATAGAATTCACGAACAGTGAACCATTTCGTTACAAATTGAAATGCAACAGACGATTTTGAAACAAGAACCTCCCACCAATATGAATAAACAGACAGGATTTATAATTATGATCTCTCATTAAGCCTGCTACATTCACTTTGCCCGGGCATTGACTTTGTTTCATTACAAACACTTTGTGAATAGCAGAGGGTGGGAGGATCAGTTTACCAGAATATGCTTGTGGACATGGCTATGAGGATTTTGGCTTTACTGTACACTGACTGTAGATTTTGGACCGAATAAACTAGTTAACACTTGGCGCACCATACCCAGCGAGCCGCGACCCGAGTGTTTTCCAGCGCGATGCGACCCGAGTGTTTAGTAAAAGCCCAATGAACTGGCCTATTGCAATGTGATAGCATACTAGTACTCTGTTAAAGGAATTTCATGAGTCTATTCAGGACCTATAAGGCAACTCTGCTAAAGCCAGGGTAATTTGAGCAAGCACCTCAGAGAAGTTTATGGGCGATGCTATTCAAATGCTTCGTGGAATAGGCTGACAATGTTTTATGAGGATAAATGCCTCATTGACCTTCCTAATTTGAAATATATTGGGAAAGGAATTTGATTTACCTGAGGGCTGGCTTTACTACACTACAGTTGCATGGGAGATTTTCCTTGAATGCCTGTGGGCAAGTATGATCTAAATTTATATGGGATTCTTGGAAGTGTTCGCAGAAATATAGCAGTTCAGTGACTTGTGACTCACGAGGTGTTATCATGAGAGCCACTGAAAATCTGAATTGATGCATAGAATTGTAATGTACCCTTATGAAGTCACTAAATCCAAAATGCATAAAAATTGAACTTTATGAGAAAAATTGTTATATGTAGAACCTTTTGCCATTGTTCATATTATTGCATATACCTTGTTTTCTTACATTTAACTGATTTGTGAAACTTTTAATTTCAAAAGAGCCTTTATACATTTTGTTTGACATAAGATTACAGTCCTGTACAGTCCTGTAGTTCTGCAAGTGTTTTTTTTTTTTTTTTTTTTTTTTTTTTTGGGGGGGGGGGGGGCTGATATTGCATCTTCCTGGGGGGGGGGGGGCTGACATAGCATCTTCCGTGGGGGGGGGGGGGAGCTGACATTGCATCTTCCCTTTTTCATATGAACCTAGGTCCCAGGATATTTACCCTGTTGATGAATTCAATTCAATTCCCTTTATTCACATCCATAAAAAAGAAAAAGTATATACAATACATAAACATTACTGTAGGTGTGAAAGGAAAGAATACGATTATAAAACAAGACAAAAGATTAAAATGTAGTGGACGTAGGAGATCGGCAAAGGCCAAAGACCTGTCGAGGCTGATCCCCTGTATGTCTACATTTTAACAACAAAACAATAACATGACAAGACATCTTAAGGCAGAAAAAACAAAACAGATGAATGAACATGACAAAAAAGTATTAAACTACATAGTGAGAACAAGGTAACATTAAAAGAAACAAACAAACTAAAAATGAATGAATGAATGAATTCTAAATATGTTTAATCTAGGGACCATGTTGTTCCAGTAGGCAATGGGTTAAAAACATATTTTAAATACTGCTGCTTTGCTTAAATGTATTTTTGGCCCTTGTCAGTTGGACAAGTGTCATCATGACCCAATTGAGAATAGTGCACTGGGAATTTTGTCACACTTCAAGTTCAAAACACCATCAGCTGTGTATCATTTAAGGTGCAGCCCTCTGTTCCGGCATTTTGATTACTTTCATATCTTCTGGGTATTTTGGCTGAGGGAATTATAATAAACTTGATAAGCGTACTTGACATACAGAAGGATAATAGTAAATCTTTGAACAGATGCAGTCTTAAAATGCCTGTTTGTTTTTTCTCAGCTATTGAATGTCATTGACTTCAAGTTGAGATGCTCTGGGACAGTGTGTTCTTTACTCCTAAGGACGTCCCCTGTATTACAAATCTTCTGAGATGTACGTGTCTTTATGAAAGTTCTGGAGGTACATTTGTCTTTTTTTCTCCCAGAAAGCGTGATGTCCCACAGAAATACAGCTTTAAAACTCAATCCAATGTACCTGATCTTTCTTTTATATATATATATTTTTTTTCTTGTTCTTTTCTTTTTCTTTTCTCCTACGGGATTATTGCTTTATGCACACTTAAAGGAACACACCCTACCCACTCCCCACCCCTCCTCATGGCCAGATAATTTTGGATCTGCCACAGAAACATGCCTGGAACTCATGTCTTTCTGTACAATGGACTATGGTGCTCAGAGTGAATATTATTCTCAAGACATCTTATAATTCAGACAAATCCATACATCAGCATTGCCACCCATGAAAATGAAGTGATAGGCTGTAAATGTTAATGATCATTGATAATATGTCTGTATATTTTCTTTTTCAGAACAAATTGTTCTCCAGGTGCTTTCGCACCTACCCAATCAGGCAAAATACCTGGTATTTTACCAGTGTGAATCGAAAGTATTCGTAATATCCCCAAAGAAATAATACCTTTAGTTTAAAAGGTACTTTCTCAAATTACGCAAACTTTCTCCAAGGTCCCAGGGATGTTTGCATTGTAAAAGCAAATTACGAGAACTGCTATCCCATTGAACACTAGTGCATGAACCGTAATGCACATGTTCATAACTCGGAGAACTTTCCAGTAGAGGCCTGGTTCGGGGAGGTGTTAATGCACGAAATAATTATTGGGTCTTTTGGGGCCTGCAAAAGGTTCTCGTAAATCACAGGTATTTTTCCTGATAGGTTAGGTGTGAAAACGCCTCTTGATGGCCTCAAGTGATCATCATCATGTGCTATTATTTCTTCCTACCTGAGACACTCATCCTGCTGCCACCTTTTAGAATTGCCAAAAGATAAGCGTGTTGTCTGATGTTATCTTTCCATCTTTTCTGCTGCCATTTTTCTACCTCCCTTCTGGCAAAGATATATTTTGCAATGCCATTAGTCTGTGTAACATGTCTGTAATATGTCAGTTCATGTTTCTGTACTATTGCAAAGAGGTCTTCCCATTCGCCAATAGCTGCTTCTATTTTTAAAGCCTTTTACTCCAAAGCCATTATCATCTCATAAACTATCATTCCTGAATTGTATGTATTTTTTGCCTTGTCACACATGTCTGATCATGGCCTAAAAAGAGAAGCATGTAGGATGGCCTTGTTGAAAACCTTTAGAGCACTTGCAATCAGTTGTAATTCAGTTATCAAGGCACATTCACTGCAGTGAGCTGTTCAGCAGCTCTCATGTTATTACTCTGTCGAATATTTATGGCCAAGGAAAATCTTGTCTTTCTTCTTAGAATTCAGAACAGTTTCAAGGAAGGATGACTCTCCCAAGATACATGATGAAAAAAAGATGTTTAAATCTTGAAATACATGTATTGCCTCACTTATTTTCCTCATTGCCACATCTGATGCATTAAATAGCCTCTATGAAAAGAGAATACATAGCAAAAAGATCCAATTGAATACCAAAGTTGGTTAGGTATTTTACCTAAGCTGAAAACTGAGTAAAATACTTTAATTCTGATAATTAATCGACAACCAGCCCTGGGCCCTGTTTCATAAAACTTGTTATCAATAACAAGTTGAAGTTGCAATAGCTGATATAAGCTACTGAAATCCTTGCATCTGATTGACTGAGAGAAAATTTGCCATAGGAATATGGCAGTTGTTACTGATAACAAGTTTTATGAAACAGGGCCCAGGTCAACTAAATACTGTCAACTGTAGATGTAAAAATGTTATTATTTTTCCCCCTTTTTTTTCCATTCAAAATCTGCAGTCAAATCTGCTTTAGTAACCACCTGTATAGAAAGACCACAATTTAAGTTTCTCTTGAATAGCTTTTCCCCATTCAAATGTGTAATAATGAACCTGTCTTTAAAGACCACCTGCTCATAAAGACCACTTTCTTTTCTTGTCTCCCTTGGATGGTCTTTGTACACAGATTTTCCTTATTAGATTGAGAAACAAGGTCTCAACAGAATAAAAACCTTTCAAAACCATAGTTGTAGGTATAAAAATCTTTGCCAAAAGACCTATTTACTAATGTAATTAGTAATTTATGCATGTGTCTCTCTCGAACCCTTTGTAACCAACTATTCAGTTCACCTGATATGCATAATGGCATCTGAATAGATGGAATCCAGATTGGATACATTTTTGTTGATGTGTCAGGCAAGCCTCTGGCAAACTTCGTAGTTGTCCACGGAAACTTTTTTTTTCAACAACTTTGCATGAAATTAGTAACAGGTCTGTTGTACTGGAAAGATAGTTCCTTCTAATGTCAAACGTAAGGCCATGGTCATTGCACATCTACAGCAAACCTGATTTTTTTTCATTGTGAACAAGTAATTACTCAAATCAGAATAAATATTTTTCATCATGCTGTCTTTGTCATGCATGCCATTCTGTTATGCAGATTTTTCCAGAGAATTTAAACCCTTCCAAGTCATAATGACTCTGCTTAAGCATATTATTGCTTTACATAATATTTCTACTGAAGCTTTTTTTTTTCCTTGAAAAGGAAACATAGAGCTTGTTTATATGAAAATGATTTTAAACATAACTGGAAAAGTTAGAAAATATGAAAAGCCCAATTTTTGTCTTCCAAATTTATGAATGAAAATTGTCTGCAAACCCAGTAAGGCAGAAAAGGTTAAGGACATTCACATATGAAAATACTAATTTTTTTAAAAAAATTAAACTCACCTTACTGATGTTAAATTGTATCTTGAGTTCCAAAATGTTATTCTTGAAGCCTTTTACCAGAAGATGCACAGATGAACATTATTCCATGAAGATAAGATTAGCAAAGGATGCACACTACATCCCCAGATAGAAAGAATCATTGGTATCAATTTATATTCCAATGAAAAATTTATTGTCGTTGATGGGCAAATTAGTTTTCATAGCCAAGATGTATTCCAGCTGATGCAATGAGAGCCAGCGACAAACTGTTGTGATGTATCCAATTTAGTAGGGTCTCTGTTTCTACTCCTTTCTCTCTGATGTGAGCTGTGGCTTCCACAAAGCATGCAATGAGGGATCACAGAAAGAGTAGTCTTTTTACATCAGACCTTATTATGTCATAAATGATCTAAATATCTTCATCTCAAGATTTCAGTTGTGTTTAATACCTTGTTATAGAAATGTCATGTCACAGTCATTTTTGAAAATATATTCATGCTTTATATTTGATGAGAAAAGAATTCCCTGCAAAATGTGAGGGCTTTTCGCTGAAGAGATGTGAGGGCTTTTGTTTAGTTTACAGATATGATTTCTTACTAGATAGTTTCAAGTGGGGAGATGCAGGAAAGGAAGTGCACACAGAGGTCTTCTTTTCTAGGTTGTTTAACCCATTAGTTCTCCACTATTGTATATAATCAATGTTGCCTGTTCCAGTTTTCTGTTTGTTGTGTTAACTATACTCTTGATTTGTGTTGTATGAAACATGAGTTTCAGTTTCTTATACAGTGCATTTGATGACGAAAAACCAACATAGCATTCACACTTGTCATTGTTAGGATGATGTTAGTAGGTCATCACCTGTTAATTCATTCTTGAACAAACATCAAAGATAACATGTCTTCTAATGATCTTTAAAGGATGTATATAAAATCAGATAGTTAAGAGGTCATCATCTCTCTAGTATCTTTGTTATCTTTCATATGACGTAAACATAATCTACATCAGGGCCCCTTTTCATAAAACTTTTTATTAATAACAAGTTCCAATAACTGTTATAAGCTACTGAAATCCTTGCATCTGATTGGTTGAGAGCAAATTTGTCATAGAAATGTGGCAGTTGTTACTGATAACAAGTTTTGTGAAAGGGGGCCCAGACTCCTTTCCCCTTGATTCATCATTTTTTAATTGTGTGGGGTTTTTTTTTTTTGGTTGTTTGTTTGTTTGTTTGTTTGTTTGTTTGTTTTTTTTTTTTGGGGGGGGGGGAATGTTCATATTTTTTTCTTCATTCTTGTGTAATCTTTATGTTGAAGGTATTTTATATAAGGTGCTGAAGCAAAGAGCTGTCTTCCAAGTAAACAAGTAAAAAAAAAAAAAAAAACACCCATCCTTGCTTTTATGTTGTAAATTGCTACAGATCCCTTCCCTCATCTCTCATTCCCCAGATTGTTGTTTATGTTTATTTATTTGTATTTCTTTGTTTTTATTTTGTTTTTATGTTGTTGTTTTTTTAGGGGGTGGGTTATGTATTTAGTCTTTGCTCTATTATAGTTCTATATTAGATGGATCAAATTTTGGTTTCAGAATATAATTATAAAGATGAAAGAAAGATATGTAAAATGTTACCAATTTAGAATAAAAATCAGCTCGTAAACATACAATGTATAATATATTTTGATAGATTATCTTGTCACATGAGCTTTCCTGTCTCCATCCATTTTCTCTATTTTGCTATTTTGCTATGCTCTGTGAAGTTGTCATGAATCTCTTTCTCCATTGTCTGATGTATTGAGTGTATCCCCTGATCAGTGTCTACGTCAAATTAATAAAGGAGAATGCAACCCAGACATCAGTGTGCTTCCAGTGAATGAAGAAGAACAAGAAGAGTAAACAGTGAAATTTTGAGGAAAATCAGGCAATCTGTTCGAGAATTATGAATTTTGAAAGTTTAAATAAATCCTTATTATGGAGATCCTTGAGTTGGCAACTCCACCAGCATCTGTGATGTCATCGTGGACAACTCTCCATTCATTTTGTACACAGAATTTCACATTTTCTTTATTTTCAAGAAAAATAGAAATTTGTTTGATTTATTGTTAACATCAATTCTGCAAGCATTTTGGGAAGAATTATGTTGATTCCTGACTTGAAATTTTTAAAATATTAATATTTTTGAAGATTTATGCACAAAATGAATGGAGAGTTGTCCACGATGACATCACAGATGCTGGCAAAGTTGCCAACTCAAGGATCCCTGCAATAGGGATTTACTAAAACTTTCAAAATTCATAACTTTTGAACAGATTGTCTGATTTTGTTCAAACTTTCACTGTTTACTCTTCTTGGTTATCTCCATTCACTAAGAGCACGCTGATGCCTGGTTTGCATTCTCCTTTAAGTAGAGCGATTAGAAGGTGGGGGGGGGGGGGGAGAAGGGGTAGCAAGCAAAGAGATGGACCATGAAGTTAAATGAATATAGGTGGAGATATATAGGAGATGCAGTCACATTCACCTTGTTCAAACATAAGTAATAGGATGCCAGATCTGTACTGATTTCAAGTATCCAAACCTTTCCAGACTTTTAGTAACCCTTTTTTTTGTTTATTGATTTACAAAAACATGATAGATACGAGGGCTGGTTCACCAAATATCCAGGTCATGATAAAATTTGCTTAAGGTAATTAGCCTAGTATTGTGATCACACTAATGTAACACTTTGAGATTTACCTAGGAAAGAAACTCAACAGTGGGACAATGGGTCTGATGTAATATTGATATATAATGGGATTGGCAAACAATAGGCTACATCCTACTTCTATACTTTCAGTTTAACCCATTGCCTTCTGGAAGCTATGGAAAGTTTTTTAAGGACATGAACTTAAATGCTCTCTGTGTGTCATCAAATGCACCGGGTGACTCTGCTCTCAACCCTGTAGAACATTTATGGGCCTCTTGCACGAAGGAATTGACAAACGTTAACCTCTCGGCATTTCTACCAGGGGAGACGACGCCACCTTGCCAGCAGCACAAGCTATCACATGAAGAAAGAGCCGAGAAAGAGCATTAGGTTTTCAACTCGGCGATGGAGCAGATTAAGGCTCGAGCAACGTGCGCTTTGCAGGAAGGAAGGTAGATGTTCGAGTCGAAGAAAGTGCAGCTGAGCCTCATCCCTACGGAGCAGAATACCAAAAGGATAAGGACATTCTTGTAGGTTCTGCACGTACTCTTAGACAGAGCGACATTGTCGACACGTATATGTTTGCTGCCCGACATATGGACAAGCGTATTGGCATGGTTATTTTTTCGAAGTGCAGTGACACAGAGTGCTTCCTTTGTTCGTCCAACCCCCCACAGGTGTCTGCAGATGATCTTTGACTCCTTCAGAACTTCCCATCTCCAAAGCCATCAAGAGACCAACCGGGGCACTTCCTAACTTTCCTGGAGGCTTGTGAGGAGCAACTAGAGCAGCCATGTCAACACATGCCCCACTTCAGAAAAGGGACTTGGACAGTGTACGGATAGTGGTTGTCGCTATGTTTTCAGCTGTAAGAAGGACATAATGTAGATGATCACAGACGTAAAGTCCATGGATGTTGAGTTGCATTGTCGATCCAAAGTTTTCCAGCTTCAGTTGACTTTTGTCACAATCGTACGATTAAATCATATCATAATAATTAGGTCTTATGCTTTGCTATTGCACCAGAAAATCTAAAACCCAGTTACAATGTCGTGTGATTAAGTGATATCTAGAGAATAACTGCTCTAAGGAGAACAGAGTTTATGGGAAATGACCAATGAACAAATGTCATTTTTTTTTCTGTCAAAATTACTTAAGCAAGCAGAGTGAAGCCTCCAAAGCTAGCCACATACATGTAACCACATGTTATTATGTATACAGTCTTCAAACTTTGTTTGGCAGAGGTTAACAAAATCTCTTTTGAATTTTGCAAAGAATATTGTTATAATGTCTTCTTTGTTTGGGATGTTTTAAAAAAATGATATTTGTTCCTTCATCATTATTAGATTAGATCAAATATCAGAAGTTATTTCTTACTTTTTGTTGCTGGTGTCTCAGAATTGATCATTACAACTAATACATATATGCTAGAGAAATTATGAAATCATTTTTGTCATTAAGTTTTCAAAATTTTATATTTATAGTTATCACTCATTATTTCTCTTGTTTCAAACGGAGTGTTTTTGAGCGTCTTTTAAATCGCCCGTTATATACCCCCTTTGAAAAAAACAACAACAAAGACCCAAATTTGATTGCAAATCAAAATTGCTTGGTTTTGTATTTTGTTTTGATAAATACATTCAATTCAAATTCCAAATGAAATCCAACATTAGATTGACAGAACCAATTGTTTCCTCTTTATATGTCATTAAAGAATTTAATTTGGGGGCTGTCATTTTTTAGTTACGTTATAGATCAATCGCAGTGAAAAAAATAATTTTTTTATTTCGGGGGCTCCATTTCAAGTTTTTAACAATTTTTCGGGGTCTACTTTTTCAACTTTCGGGGGCTACTTTTCCCTTTTCGGGGCTACTATTTTGGGGGGCTAGTTTGAAGTTGAACCGTCAAAGATTTGTTGATTTATCACAAGAACAAGCAAGTTTCATGTATATAATGACCTCTATCACCCTTTGGCCTTTGACCTTGAGTCCCCCAAATCTAATAAGTTCATTGTCCTTCCCATATGCATTCATGAGCCAAGTTTGAAGTTGATCCATCAAAAGGTTACTAAGTTATCGCAAGAACGAAGCATTTCTATGTACAAAATGACCTCTATGACCTTTGACCTTTGACCGTGAGTTCCCCGAATTCAATCAGACATTGTCCCTCCCATATACATACATGAGGCAATTTTGAAGTTGATCTGTCAAGGGTTATTGAGTTATTGCAACAACAATACATTTCTATCTACATGACCTCTATGACCTTTGACCTTTGACCTTGAGACCCCAAAATTTGATTGACCATTATCCCTCCCATATGCATACATGAGCCAAGCTTGATGTTGATCCATCATATGGTTACTGAGTTATTGCAAGAATGAACCATTTCTATGTACATGTAGGTGTGCTCATAAATATTCATATCTGGTGTGAATATTTATGAGCATCATCTACCAAGCTGATTGTGCAATCACTAACAATAAAGATGTATATCATTTTTATGTAAAGTTGTAACTATAGCACCATCACGTATATGGAGGTGCTTATAAATATTCACAATATCTGAAGGTAATAGATATTCATATCTGAAGCTCATAAATATTCATATCTAACTTGAATATTTATGAGTGTCTCCCTATACGTGATTTGAAAATACTAGCCATAAAAGATATATATTAAGTTTTGTATAAAGCTGTAGCACACCCAATGTTTGATTGAGCCAAAAAGATTTCACCAAGAGCTTGGCTTATCATTGCTCCCAAAGACAATGCGACTGGCGGTCGTAATTGCAGTGGCGGGAAAGATTCATGCAACTGAAGAAAGAACGCATGATCACACTATGAACATGACGGACAAAGGAAGTGGACAAAATAAACAACCCCTCATTCTACCCTTCACAATGGTTCTGGTAGTCAAAAGAATATCCCTTCACAGCTATTATGTTTAATCGGTAGTTCCAGGTGAATATGCATGTGACACCTGTTCTACATATTTCAGATAATAGCAGTGAAGGGATGTTCTTTTGACTTCCAGAACCATTGTGATGGGTAGAATGAGAGGTTGTTTATTTTGTCCACTTTCTTTGTCCGTCATGTTCATAGTGTCAAGCACATGTGCCATGTGCTTCATCAGGGCTTTCCAACAGTGCTGAAACTTTCCTGCAAAATGCGACTCGTTCGGGAACGGACTTGCTTGATTCCCAGCAATAACTTTCGGGGGCGATTTCTTAATTTTCTGTTGCCCCCGAAATCGGCCTATTTCGGAAGCTCTTTCAGGCGTTTCCGGGGCGAATTCGCCCGCCGCCCCCATGTATTTTTTTCCCTGATCAATCATCATCTTTATCTAAATCTTTATTCTGGTAATCAACCTTATAATTTTTGCAAATTGTATGCATATATTTTGAGTGATAATCAAGAATGGAAGGTCATGGAGATGACATTTCTTTGCAGGGAATTCTTTATTTGAACATTGGTTGTTTGTGTATAAATCTATGGAGATATGGCAATTCAGTTGTCAACTGGTTAAACTCAGAGGAATGTAACTTCTGACTTGTCATAAATGTGGCAATACTTTATGATTACTGGTATGCAGAGCAGTTCCTAATTTTTTTTATTTCTTGGATTTTTAAAAAAAGAAACACACATGCACACGTTGCTATTGATATGCCTAAAGCATGATTATTTGTCTAATGTACGATAAAAGAGCAATGCAGATAAAATGCAGATAAAATACTCAAGGGCATAAGTGCTGTATCGGGGATCAAATCCCCCGATTCTCGCGTCTCCAGTCAAGTGCCTTAAACCACTTGACTATGATATGTCCTCATGTTGATGTTCATTAGGCTCCATTAGCCTGTATAATGTGACTGACAGATAAGAACACATATGCAAACATATTTTAAGGATAAACTTGAGTTGTGGTCATGCAATTACAATATGAGAGAAACTGTTTCACAACAACTAGGAAAGCTTGATAAAGTAGTAAATGGGTAATTTCATGGGTTGGGCAACTTTTTTTTTACATACAGGAATTAGAAAATGGTGTCTCATTTAAACTAGACAAATATCTGCCAGTTATGACATCAGCACCAAAAAGGGTGTCCCACCAAGGTTTTCTCCTTGCAATTTCAGACCTGAAAGTCTATGGCCAATTGTTTGTAAATGTGATGTCTTTGTATTGTAGGTAAAAGAAAAAGTATGTTGCAACAAATCCACAAGAGATTTCCAATTCAAACATGGATTACTATGGTTGGAGGTGTATACTTCACATTGAAACATCAAACCTTAGCCACATGTGAATTTATATGCATTGTGAAATGCAACAGTTGGTATCTCTGTTTACATGGAATTTGTGTGATTTTTTGCCCCAATCTGATAAATTGGTGTATACCCTGACATTTTGTAATCTTCACAAGGATAAGAAATCAACTACTAGTATTAAGTCTTGTTGAATAGCAAATGCACTGCACACAGAAATAGGCATGTAAGACAATATATAAATGTTCAGATGAACGCTCAAGCTGTCTCCTGTCCAGGGCCGTATGCAGAAATTTTTTCCTTCGGGGGCAAGATGAGTACAAATTTTCGAAGAAATATTAAAGCAAGGGAGCGAAGCAACCGAGCTGGTCACGAGGACGCTTTTGCATTTTTTAAAGTGAAATTGAAGATTTGGTGCAGTTTTTTGTGGATTTTATGAAAATTTTCAGTAAAAAATTGTAAGTTTTTAAAATTTCTGGAGGGCAACTGCCCCCTGCCCCCCCCTGTCATATTTCGAATGTGAGGGCATTTGAAAAGTAATCCTTTTCAGGGGACATTTATTCTTTCAAAAAAACCAATTACTTTCATCACCTCCCACAACTCAAGCTGGATTGACTACAATGGAATCAAAAATATAAAACAATCCTCAAATATGCAATTAACAGGAAATAACTGACTGAAAATAACAGGAATAACCAGGTGACCCTCAGTTTATTGGTCTATCAAATCACTTCCTGGGTGGAACTTTTAGTCATAGCATTTAAAACAATAAACATTTCTGTTGAAGTTGAATTAAATTCATTAAATGATAACCTTGGACTCCAAAGCAATTTTCCTTTTCATGGTAGTTCTGTAATCACATTTTAAAATCACTGTTAAAAGAATAGTTATACAAGTTTGTGCAACCTTTGAAAACATGGACATAAACAAAACATCTGATCATTATCCAGTCAATTCCAGTGTGTAATGACGATGTGAATATTCATCACCCAATACTTGGTGTTTCATACAAACATTCGAGATGTTTAGATTATTATATGTTTTAGTTGTTATTTTTGTTATGATGTAAAAAAAAATTAGAATTCGAGCATGGAATAATAATACCTTCGAATTAAAGCAATTGGAATTGATTTTTGCAACAGATACCATTTTGATTTAATTATAGTCAGCAAAATAAGGATATGCAGAGAGAGAGAGAGAGAGAGAGAGAGAGATAAAGAGACAAAGAGAGAGGTAGGAAATAGTATAAAGTTGCCTTTTTTTCCAACCCCTCTGAAGCCACAAAACAAGGTGGCTTTAGCAATTTAGTCTTTTTGTAATGCATCATTCGAATGAATAAGATCACACAATTTGGATTCAGTGTTTTACTGGTCTTTACCAAGACATTTTCTTGATGAGATTGATTTTAAATGGATTACCAAACAAATTGAAAATTCACGATGTGTATTGAGGTCATTGTAAGTGCCAGGCAGTCAATTTCATTTATTAACATGATGACTACTGCTATTGTCTTATTCCCATAGGCTTCATATAGGAGTCACAGATTTCCAAATGTCAAAAAGTTAACATGAACAGCAGAGGATCTAGAGGTAACAAGACTAGAATTGTATGGCTAATAACATGGAATGGAGACAAAATGCCATTATCAAAATTGCAGTAAAATCATATTCTCTCTCTCTACATTCTGATTTTAAAGCTTTTCTCTTGAATATGTACTCCCAGAGAGTCCCACTTTAATATTAGTAGGGTGTATTAAGATTAACATATGCCTTTATACATTAGAATAAAATGAAGGAAATCCCTTTGGATGTCCATTAGTTCTGATTGAATTGTTATCGTATTTTCACAACCATGCTTTCAAAAAGATTACATCCCCATAGCAGCTGTCGTCATAGTCCAGTATCTTTGATGTCTGCATTAAAACTTTTCTTCATAATTATATTTGTTTTTCAAATTTTCGAAGGGTAACCATGCATTCACAGTGTAGCATTCCTGTCATGAGTGAGTGATTGATATTTAATTGAAAAGAAATGAAACAGATTCTAACTGAATGGGCAGTTGATCAAATATGCCAATATGTTACTGTAAATAGATAATCAATCTTGAAATACAGAAACATAATGGCGAAAATAGACTATTTTGGTTTGGGATGGAGTCTAACACCTGTATTGATTGAGTTCAGCTCAGTCATCAAACCATTCAATTTCTATAAAACCATGCAAAAATTTGGGGAATTACATGTAGGTATCATGCAATTTGACTCTTACATTACCACCTTTTTATTCATATTAATCATAAAATTAAACTTTTGAGATAACATTTAAGATTTGTTTTTTTCATTGCACAGCTTTAGACAGGTTATGCATCTGTCTCAGATTTCAAGAAGAAGAAGAAAGAAAATCCTTTATACAAACCCAGACTGTGGATCTATATCTGCAAGATAAACTGACGCAGTTGCCACTGACTAGGATAACAATGAAATTCAACAAAACATACCAGAGTAAGAAAAAGACTGAGCCTTTCCTCCCAAAAAACTTGAGTGGCAAGAAATATCCCAAATGACATAGATATTGTGTTGGCTGTTAGTTGGATTGATAGCAATAACATGAATAATAATATGGTTTTTTTTACCCAGGGTAGCCTCTTCAGTACTATGTACTGTTCTCCCAGAGGGCGTAATACTCTGTGCATTCAAGGAATAATTCCTATTGGGTACCAACAAACTAAACTTGGGTCAAGCATGGCAAAAGTAGATTAATGTCTTGCCAAAAAGTGCTCTGGCATGGATTTGAACCCTGTTCTTTGTGGTTTCAAATTCCAGAGACTTCTCAACTAGACCACAGCACCTTTCCTGGAATCATGTTTGTGATGTGACTTGGGTATGATATGTGAAATGGTCCACTGTGTTATGATTGATATACTTCAGCAGGAAAAGGCTAATATTTCATGTAGAATTCACAGGAACTCTTCTCACACTTTTGAATTGCAGGAAGTAAGAAATCATGTCTGCTTTTTGGATAATGAGCAGTTATTGCTTACTTTTTTATTTGTATCACTGCATGAATCTCATGGAACAGCTAACTTGCAGCCCTTCAAAAAATGTTTAAGGTGATTGTTTAACCAATTGACTACTGAATTCTGTTATTCCCATAGGCTTTATACTGGGACAACCTGGTTCCATTAGCCAATGGGTTAGCTCCTAGGCCTAATACAATTGGAATGTTACAAGAATGAGGTCATAAAGTATTGACATTACCAAACTCATTGCTGTGACTTTCAACCCTACATTGAAGGATTCTTAAAGACTGTTTTTTATTATTGTTTGTTGTTTTTTGTTTGTTTCCTTTGGGGGGGTCTTGATAGTGAAAAAAAATGACAGAACCATATGCAAATTTATGCAGTTTAATCCATTTTGCCAAGCAAGACTGGTTATAAAGAGAGATTGATGAACTGTTCAAACAACTTTCATTTCTAACTCAGAAATGGTCATCAGAATCATCATTAGCAGTTGTAATGACCTATAATCATTTGTAACTCATTTTAAGCATTACAGTAATATTGATACATGTAAGCAAATGGCTTTTATCTTATTCATCTCCTACAAACATACAAACAAAAATTTATTAAAACTTAGGTATAAATAATGAAAGTCCTAATGATATAATGGGTTATTAAATGACGGTTATTGAATTGCTGTGTTTTTGTGGAGGTGATGTGATTTAGGGAATATGTAGCTGAACAGTGGATCAGATGGTAAGTGGTTTGAGTTCTGCTATGTACAGCAACTAGTCTTTTTGCAAGACATTGATCTTCATTGCCTCTCTCCACCCAGGAGGATTAGGTACGTACCTGTGAGTCTTACCAAAAGCCAATGTGAAAGCCTTTGCCATTGCCCTATATGCTTACATTCGAATGGTGTAAAATGGTAGGAATGCTCCCTCTGGAGTGGGGATGATGCACTTTCCCATGCCGGCTAGAAATCTGCTTATCATGGGAGATAACAAAGCATGCAAGTATTCGCGTAATGCAATGAATCAATATAACATATTAATATATCGTTATTTTGCTTGCATTGTGCTTCATTTATCATTTGTTATGCTTTACATGATCATGTATGTGTATTTAGATTTGGTCACTTGATGAAACAATTTACTGGTATATAGCCTATCCAATTTATACTGAAATGCTCTTGAACTGATGAACCAAGAAATTCAGACTAATCCATAGTTCGTTGTAATCAATTGGTATGTGAAAATAAACTTAATTTTTACATAACTATGAGTATTGAAATAAACTTCTTCATTAACGTTTGAAGTGTTTAATTTGTGATCTTATTGATAAAAAGAACATTCACCTGAATGATTTAGGTACAGCAAAACCAGTAACATGGAAAGGAAAGGGACCTTTCATTATTTATGATGCCATTTTTTCAGCAAAAAAAAAAATGAAGAAGATTGAACAAAAAACCTTTTTTGATTAAAGGAGAAGTCAAGACGATTTCATTAAAATTACACTATAAAGCTTAAAATTCACGCTAACAGACAATGCTACATTCATTTATCAAAGTGATTTCTGTGATTTTTAAATACCGATTAAGTGTTGGCTTTTTTACTCCGAATAATTGAATTTCCCACCAAAACCCAAATATGGTCATTGGTCGTGTGATGTAGGCGATACAGTTGCACTGCGCATGCGCACTTATTCTCTGCACATTCTCTATGCAAAATGCCGATATGTCTAGCTTTTGGGTGTACAAATCACACCAGTTCTGTTCCAAAGAGAAGTTTTTTGCAATCCCAAATCCCCTGACAGACAGGGAGAGATGTGCCTGATGGATTAATGATATTAGAACGGACAAATTCAACTTCATAACTTAGAAATTTTCGAAGTTAAAGAAAGTGTGTGAAGACCACTTTGAGCCGGAATGTCGTACACGCATATCGCTTGCATTGCCTGGCCTGCCTGCGGTGCATTAGCTACATCACTGGGCCCGGGTGCGAACTGTATTGTGGATGAAAATGGACTCATACTAGAACTACTGTTTATACAAGTTAATTGTTGATTACTCGGTAATCCTAGGGTATGTCGGGTAAAGAAAGACATTTTCTAGCTGCTGAATTTTTTCTCTTTATGACCCATGCTTACAGAAATTGCTTAGACTTCTCCTTTAATACTGTATTTGCTTATCTCAACTACTCTTAAATTAAGATAAAGATTCCTAGAACTGAAAATTTTGATTTTACAGTTTATTTCAGAGGGGAACAAATCGAAACTGAGGTAAATGATGATTTAGAATATGATCTCTTGTTTTGATAGCTGCCAGGACACTAATTCATTGTAGTTTGTTTAAACTTTAAACCTGTTGTCAACCAGGAAATGAGTTGCATTAAAATCTAAACCAATCCTCAATGTGTTTTTATTTCATAATATATGGTATTATTCTAGATTTTTTTTTCAGTGTGGGAACAATTCTCGATAGCCTTATCATACTGCCCGGATGCTGATAAATTGATAATGGAAGTAATTTTTTTGAAGCTCTACATGAAGCAGGGTTATCAGTTTTGGAGAGAGCAATTCTAAAAATGCACAAAACAGGACCTCGGAGCTTGCCTTGCCAATCTGCATGTATACATGTACACTACATGTGCAAACTACAACACATTCTATTGTAGTCGAGTTCCTCCCCTTCTTAGTATTCAAGAAAACTGTTGTTTTGTATAATTCTCACATCATTTTTTAGAAAAGGTATAATTCTTATATCATTATTTGGAAGAGGTCTAAGTTTGATCAGGAAGGGTTTCGTAATACAAGGAAATACAGTAATAGGGGATGGTTAGGCACTCAACCTACCATGATCTTTCATTGGAGATTTCAGCCACAGAGTACGACTCCAATTAAATCCTCGTAAACACATAAAAGCTTTTGAATTCGTAACATCTACCAAACGCCTTCACTGAGAGAGGATCAATGAATCCTCAAGAATACACCCTCTCGTATCTCCCTTATTTTGGCACCAAAATTCATTGAAATTTCAGATTACATCAGAAATGATGATATTATTCTTCATTTTTATTTTCTCTGAAAACAGTTGGGTATTTTTTTAAATACAAGTATTTTTCAGTTTCAGAGGACGGTAGGAAGAGGTGTTGATTTTTTCCCAACATAAGTCTGGGAAAAAAATGTATATGCAAACAATTGACATGTTACTAGACTTCAGTGTCCAGGCTAACTCCCTGTGTATTTTCATGCTTGTGCACTTAGTAGTTTTCTGTATTTCTGCTTTCAAAAATCACAGTTTCAATATGAAACAACAGTAAGCTGCAACTACTGCACATGCGCTTTTCCGACTTTTTCCATGAATGAGCCAAGTCGAGCGCATTATGTCATGCATGCACTGCTTGACGCAAACCTTGTCACCAAGGCCTTACAAAGAAATACAATAGTAGGGAATGGTCAAAGCGTACCACCATCTTTCTATATACAAACCTTGTCACAACGAGTATCAAATGTCGGTTTTGATGCATAGGCAGAATAATAAGTTTGCTGGTACATATTCTTTCTTGTAACTTATATCATAAATTATTGGGTGTTTTTCAGTCATAACTGACAAGCGCTAAGTCTTATTACTCAGGTTTCCTTCAAAGAACAGAAGGCCATTTCAGCATTTTGATATCATTTGTTTCATGAAAAGGTCAAGGTTGGTTTTAGTCAAGAAAAAGACATTGGACATTGCTTGATGAATAAGGTTTTACTTTCTTGAATATTAAAGAAAGGTGTGATGTATGAAATAGTTTTACATAATGTGCTTTCCCAGAACTGTTATGTCAATGCTGCAACAGTCCTTTGAAAAATGTTAGCATAGACAAAATTTACTGTGATGTAAAGGAATCTGTCTGTGTCTTAACTGTAGATGTTCTAGAGCTCTCAATTTCCTACTTTTTATTTTATGTTTTGCCTTTGTGTGTTAATTGATTTTTTTTTTTAATGTAAGACTTTCTTCATGTGAATAATTACATAATGATTACATGTGTTCATCCCACATTTTTTCCCCATAAAAATGGACTCAGAATTTTAGATAATTTGTTGTTATGGTCAGTGTGATGCCAGTTGCCATGGCAACTTCCACTCATCTTTGGAGGCAGCAGGAAATTGGCAGCCGTCGTATATAGCCTTTAGGTTCTCACCAAATACACAAATTTAGCTCTGCGTTTCGGTTATTGTGGTAAAAAAATTATTGAGTGAGATATGCTGTGAGATGTATCTTAGAGAGTTTTTCAGATTGTATTAGATCATGCTTCGCATCATCCTGTATTTAATAAGCTTCGTCAGGATAGGCTCTGAGAGTTTTTCCTTCTCTCTCTCTTTCTTTCTTCCTCTCACTTTCCCTTCTTGCTCTCTCTTTCCCTCTTGCGCTCTGTCCTTTCTGTCTCATGCTTTTTTCTTTCTTTTTTCTCCCACATTTCTGTTTATGTCCATCTTCCTCTCTATCCCTCTTCATTGTAACCTCTACCCTCTCTACCCCTCCCCCTCTCACTCTCCCTAAGAATCTTGCTATTTTTTTTTAATTTTTCATCTGAATGTCTCTTTGTCAATTCCTACTGTCTATCACACTTGTAGCTCAATTACTGGTATGTACAGATCTTTACTCTCAATCTCTCTATTACTTTCATATTTTTTTAATCTTTAAAAATCTTCTTTTTTTTTTTTAATCCTTGAAAAAAATCTTTCTTAATCCATCATCCTTTTGCCATTCCGTCATTACTTTTTGTCATTAAAATGGAATATTGTCCCTTTTTCTATAGATAAGCTCCCTTTTCTCTGCCTTTTGTCAGTAAAAGGGTGCTCTGACGTAGTCTCCAGTGACAGTCACTCCATTTTATTTCATCAAAGATACAGGTTAGGGCTGGGGGTGCAGTAAAATTTTGGACAGTTTTAGAGTTAGGGTTGTAATGGAATCTAGTCAGTGTGTTGATAAAAAAGCAGAGCAATTGCACAAGCAGTACGACTTGTCATCAAAACTGAAACTTTCCTTTCTTTTGTGACATGTTTCTATGTTTGATTAGAATCATCTTAATTTGATCCTTATTCAACATCAGTATTTGTTGTCATAACTGAACTTTCTGTCTCAGGAAAGCAAGAATTACTTTGTGAAGATAGAAAATTATGTGTCAGTGAGTGGTATTTCTAAAATTCACTTTTGCTTTTGTCATATTTGGAAAAAAGGTGAACTAAACATTTCTCACAAATAATACAAATGCCATTCAAGAATTTTATCATGTTATTTGAAACAAATTGCAACAAATAACAATACTGATATAATGATAATTGTTCTTGGCATGCCATGACATCTTAATATTTCCACAAGCAAACTTTAAAAAAACCCACCCCACTAATTTATTGGTGAAAGAAGCATAGCCAGCAACCTGAAAAATCGTCTTTATGATTTATCAAGTTGCTTTCCTTTGAAAATTGTAAAGTTCCTTTGACTCTCTTAAAGAACTATTGCTTTCTAGGATTGCCAGGATTCTAACAGTTTAATATTTTTGCCTTTATGATTAGAATATCTATAAAACATACTCAACCATGGAGGGAGGGATGGGGGGGGGGGGGCCAGGACAAAATACATAATCCAAATATTTGAGACACTATAGGTTGAGGATGACTATACTTTGAATAACCGTCTTTTTTATATATCTTTATTTTTCATCAAGGAAAAAATTACAAAATTTATGGAACCACATAGAAAAAAATACATACAAAAGAGGTAATTTTTATGTGCTGACACTAGTTTAGACTGAAACTTTCCATTACGCTATTTCAAACATTACGATTTAAGTTCAACATTTTTCATATTTCAAATTTGTACATGTGAAGCAATAGAACCTCAATTTCTAATTCAAAGCATGGTGATCATGTGTATGAGTGAACTTTTTAAGAAAGAAATTGAATCATATAATAATGATGATGATGATAATGATAATGATAGTAAATGATGAAGAAGGAGAAGAAGAAGAAGAGGAGAAGAATAAGAAGAAGAAAGAAGAAGAAGAAGATGAAGAAAGAAGAAGAAAGAAGAAAGAAGAATGGAAAAAGAAGAAAGAACAAGACATTTGAATTCGTCACATGACGAATTAGGTGGTCTGTCGGCATCTTTTAGGTTTCGACGTGGATTGTGATGAATTCGTTGGTAAGACTTTTGATAAAATTTTCACGTCTTGATAGGAGACTAACGTCATAGATATTGGATGATTTGATATCGCAGAATACCTAAAAGGTGATCCAAAGCTTTAATTCACCTTAACTAATCAGATTTTCTATAGGGTTGTACATAAACTACTGTGCACTGCATTGCAATTGTCATAACGGGCCAAAAACAGCAGTTTATTTCATTGACTGTGACTGTATATGTAATTATATAGTTAAAGAGGATAGTAATGTAACATGTAAAAAGAAAGCAAAAGGAGAAAAAAATTGCCCCCTTGCCTCCGGGACACGAACCAGGGACCTTGAGAATGTGAGGCAAGTGCTTTGAAGGTATACCTGCATAACAGCTCATAGAGATAACACGTAGATTCAAAACGCAATTCTAATTTCAGGTTTTCCAGTCAAAATTTCGACATGTTTTCGACATTTGCTTAAAAAACATATGAATGCATAAGATAGAGAATTTTCTCAGCTGCAACATACTTAAAGATGGGCGAAAATCAAGCAGAAATAAGGGAGATGTTGATCAAAGAAGACGAGAATGTAGAATCGAGTATTACGTAAAGGTCATGTCCCATAGAGAATACACGTATAATGAGAAAAATTGACATTGTACCTTTAATCGTGAATTTAGACCATGATAACGTCATCAAAATGAGTAACAATGAATAAAATATTTATAGAGAATTGTCTCAGCTACAACATATCGAAATCTCGGCGAAAATTGATGAACAATAAGCGAGATAGTCTCGGTTAAAGGCAAAAAATATAACGTCAAAAATTCAAAATCAAAATTTTGAGTTCACATAAGAATAGGATGACCTCACAACATCGATAAGATAAATTTTTGTCATGGATTCACATCTACAACTAATAACCTTTCAGAATATGTAAAAAAAAAATGGGGGTCTCCACGCATTCTAAGGAGTTATGGCGAATTTTAAAGGGGCATGTTTTTGCGTGTTTTTACATTACTTGCCCATTAGACGCGCGCGTGCGACCTTATGGTTAGTCGAAATCAGTTCTAAATTGATGTAAATTGTTAAGAAAAGTATCAGGAATGCAAATCAAGTGAAAAAACAGCGTTTTAACATTATTTGGGACCTGCGCGCGCATATGACGTGCGCGCGGACGCGCGCAAATTTTTGAACTGCTTAAAATGGCCTGAAACGTGTGCAAAATGAATTTGAAGCAATTCTGAGCATTTTTAATTTTTGCGCGCGCGCGGACGTACGCGTACGTGCGCGTCTGGCTATCTGAAATTTATTGGATTAAAATTAACTTTAATCATGCCAAACATGAATGAGAAATGACCATCCATTATGAAGATATGACCCTAAGGTGATTTTCACGAAATGGCGTCTGGATGACGTCATGATGACCCGATGAACATGAAAATATATGGAACGGCGAGATCTTATTACGATTGATAACTGACCGAAATTTCGTGCAATTTGAACCAGCCGACTCTGAGATTTCGAGTGCACAAAAAAGTGCTTGGAAGGAAGAAAAATAAATAAAGAAAGAAAATTCTGACGAAATTAAGAGGTGATCTGTCAAAGATGACAGACCACCTAATAAGACCAAGAAGAAGAACAAGAAGACCTGGGATTTATTTACCCAGGGTAGCAACATCAGTATTACCACTGCTGTTCCTGTGTAAGTGAACCAGATAACCACAGATCAATAAAATATACAATTCGCTGCTGTGTTCATAAGCAAAAAATGATATTACTATGATTACATATATAATGATATAGCAGTCCATCTTGTCTGTTTGGTCCATCAGAAAAATAGAGATCCTGATTCAGCTTACTGCAAGATTTTCATAAGGCACGAAGATGCATTTCATTAATGGTAGCACCGGAGTCACTTAGGGTGCGTTCAAGCGATTTTTTGAAGCTAGAATCACAAACATGAATCACAAATCAAAACGCTGTTACAAAACACGGCTACTGCGAGAGAGCATTCAAGCGATTTTTCATCAACGCTGATTCTTGCTCAGTTCAAGCCCATCTACTGCGCATCGTACTGCGCAGTTTGACCCAGGAAGGTCAACTTTAGCCACATCATTTATTCGTCTCTATATCTTTCTTATGCTATTCTTTGTTTTTCATTCTATCTTCTTCTCTTTCCATCTTTTCCTATGTTATTCTTTGTTTTATCTAATCTTCTTTTCTATTTTCCTTATGTCATTTATTTTAACCTTTTTTCTATCTTTCCTTGTTATTCTTTCTCTTTCCATCTTTTCTTATGTTATTCTTTGTTTTTTCCTGCCTTCTTTTCTGTTTCCTTATTTTTTCTTTGTTTTTCCTTCTATCTTCTTCTCTTTCCATCTTTCCTTATGTGATTCTCTGTTTTCTTCTTCTATCTTGTTTTTCTGTCTTTTCTTATGTTATTCTTTGTTATTCCTTCTATCTTCTTATCTTTTCATCTATCTTTTGTTATTCTTTGTTTTCGTCTATCTTCTTTTCTATCTTTCCTTATGTTATTCTTTGTTTCTTCTATCTTCCCTTTCCGTCTTTCCTTATGTTATTCTTTGTTATTCATTCCATCTTATCTTTCAATCTTTGATGTTATTCTTTGTTTTCTCCCATTTTTTTCTATCTTTTCATGTTATTCTTTGATTTTCCTTCCATCTTCTTCTCTGTCCATCTTTCCCTATGTTTTCTTTGCTTCTTTCTTCTTCTTTTTCGTCTTTTCCTGTTATTCTGTGGTATTCCTTCTATCTCCTTATCTTTCAATCTCTACTCATATTATTCTTTGTTTTCTCCTATCTTCTTTTCTAGCTTTCTGTTTGTTGTTTTGTTTTATCTTTCTTCAAACCTTCGTGTGAAAGCAACAATAGAATCATGATTGAGATCTCTGTTGCGTTCAATTGACTTTAAGCGACCGTGGTTCTGCAGAATCATGATTCAAAACGCACCTTTTTCAGCGTTTCATGTTTGCGTTTTGAAAGACGTTTATTTTTACGACCTGCGAAAAATCGATTGAACGCAACCGTGGTTTAAACTAAACGTCTTTGAAAACCGTGATTCTAGGGTGAAAAATGTTCGCTTGAACGCAGCCTTAGTCAAATCGCCCATCTGTGCTACTGTTTGCATGTGCAGGTGAATTAGTGCTTAAAACTCTCTTCAGTCCCACTGTAGGCATTGGAATGTCTGAGTACTTGCATTGGAACATGCACTTGAAGATGATCTTAAATTGTGGATGCTTTGCAGCATAAAGAATAGGATTAATGCAAGCGGGAGACACAAAAAGGATTGCAAAATAGGTCCCTCGCATGTCGTAGATCCCTGTGGGAAGGTGAATGGTATAGGGTAAAACACAGATGAAGAAAGTCACGACAACAAGACAAAGGTTCTTGGTGATCTTGATCTGATTCTTACTGATTATCTTCTTCTTCGTTGCTTTGTGTGATTTGAGAGAAGTGCCAATCTTCCTATCGTTGAGAGTGCTTTCCTCATCAACAATCTCGACTGATGCTGCAGGGCCATAACCATCTTCCTTGTTGGCCATCATGCGCATGTGTTTTCGGACGAAGGTGAAGATGGAGACGTAGGAGAAGATGATGAGGATGGTGGAGATGATGAAAGCAAGGGCACTGATTCCCTGGAAGATTAGTGCCAGATCATGCTGTGAGTTCCATATGCAGATCCTGAACTTGTCCTGGTAGCCCAACCCACCCAGAAAGAACTGCGGCATTAGGAGGAAGAAGAAAGGGAAGAGCCATGTCAGAGCAATCATCCAGGCTACCTTTTGGTAGGTGTACACCCTCCTGTAGAACTTCTGAGGCTTGGTGATCAGAATGTATCTGTTAAGGCTGATCAGAGCCAGGTTCAAGATACCGCTTGTTGGAGTGACAATGGTCAAGGATGCAATAAAAGAACAGAACCAGTCCGCAAGTGGCCAGCCATCCTCCAAGATCACAGCAACCGCATGAAACGGCAAGATGGCACATGACAGGAAGTCGCAGATGCTGAGGTTGACGATGAAAACATTGGTGATGTTGTGGAGTTTGCGCGACAGACCCATTGCAATAAAAACCATAGTATTTTCTGTAAGTCCCAGGAAAGCAATCACCAAAAATAACGTTGAAACGATAATGACATTGAAGTATCCATACAATTCGTACACTGACAGGACTCGCTGTGTTTCATTTCCATATACGTCATCTGTCAGAATACTGTACTCCGATCCAGGCGTTGTCTCCATGTCTGTAGCCCTCGTCACACCAGTTACGGTAGCAATATCAACTCTCAAATATATCTGTAGGATGAAAAAAAAAATGAAAATAGGTGCAGTTGCTACCATGATTACTTATTGATGTCAAGATATGTATTTTGAATTGGGTCTTTACTTTGAAAAAAAAGTTTGGGATAATATCAAAGTTTAAATATTATTTCATGGGATAGTTGAATCGATCAGATCAGGAATGAAAATGACATGGCAAATAGCATTTATAAGATAAATGTATATCTGTGAAGGTTTACTTACTGAGTGGAGCCAGAATTTTAGTCTGAATATTGTCCTTGTCATAGATAGAATTAGAACAGAAAGTGTTGTTGAAAATATAAACCCCACACTTAACTTTTATTCCCTGAGTTTTTATTTTTTATTTTTTAAAGTATATATGTCAATAAATCCCTGCTTCCAAGGAAAGATATTGACCTGGATATTTGATATACATACAGGCAGCCTTGCTATTATTCATCTTAAAGGAGAATGAAACTCTGGGGAAAAATCGATTATAATGAAAAAAGAGAATAGAGAGAAGCAATTTCAAAAAGTTCCATCAAAATCGGTTATGAAATAAAGTTATGAAAGGTTGAAAATTCTCAATTTACTTTCTGTGGCGATCCTCAAATTGGCAATGTTGCTTCAAACTGGCAGTTTTTTTTAGCACAACTCTCAATACCTTTTATACACAAAATGTCATATTTTCTCCATTATCTCTCATGGTGCAGCTTGTCTCCTCCTTAGCTCAAGATATAAATGTATCATGGGATAATGTATTTGACACAACATATGCTGAGTTCACATAGAGACTGACAAGCAACATCTTTAGAGCTAGTGCAGAAAATATGAAATTTTGTGTACAAAATGTATTGAGAGTTGTGCTCTAAAACGTCATGTTTTGAAGCAGCATTGCCTATTTGAGAATTGCCATAGAGAGTGATGTGAGCCTTTTCAAACTGTCATAACTTTCTCATTTTGTAACCAGTTTTGATGGAACTGTTTAAAAATTGCTTCTCTCTATCCTATCTTTTCATTGTAATTGCTTTTCCCCCAGGGTTTCATTCTCTTTCAACTATATAAAAAACAAAAGCAGGGAAAACAAACTTGACGCAAGTCAGAGTCTTCGGTAAGAAAAGGGGTATAAGTGAACAAGAGCAGAAGATATGGATTCCTCCCATGCCTTACCTGTAATTGTGGTAGTTTAAAATCGATCCAGACACTATCACTTGTTCATTGCGATGGCATTTAACCTGTCAATATCCAGCTCATTGATTTGTAAATAACCCTTCTACAAAGTTTACTGTGCGTGCCAATCCTTGGCAAAAGTTGTTTTTGATGTTGAGAGATAAAGTTGACTCAATTTCATCTAAGAAGAATCACAAACAAGTTGATTGATTCACATAAAGTACCATTTTCCAGCTTTTGCCTTTACCTCACCTTCTAAAACACTTTCACTGAAGAGGTTTCATCTTAGAACTGATAGAGTTTTGACATCCATGCGTTGCTCTCTTCCTACCATTTCCACAAACTGTGAGTCAAGTCGCGCGACTTGGTCTATGTACCATCATATTTTTAAAATTAAATTTTATATCAAATTTAGTAGTGAAATTTTATAATGCTGATATCGTAATTTGGAAAAGGTCTTTGATCAGGAAAGGTTCATCTCACAAGGAAATACAGTTGTAAGGGGATGTCAAGCTATACCACCATCTTTCTATACACAAACCTCATGATGAGTATCAATGTCAGTTTTGATGCAGGGGCAGAATTAGAAGTTTGCTGGTACGTGTTCTTTCTCTGAACTTATGTTATAACATGTTGGGTGTTGGTACAATGATAAATGACAAGCACTCAGTCTTATTGCCAAGGTTTTTCCCTAAAAATAGGTTATTTTAGCATTTTGATGTACTTTGTTTCCTAAAATAAGGTCAAGATGGGTTTTATTCAAGAAAAAGACATTTATATAAATATTGACTGGCATTGAATTTTATACCAACCTATATTGCCTGTCCAATCTGAATCCAAGCCGAATGCACGGGCAATATCGGATTCAGAGAGAGCAATATAGGTTGTATCTCATTCGGTGCAGTCAATAATATTATTATCACCTAAACCCCATTGCAAAATGATGTAAACTTAAATAAAAAGTATCTCTTTACCTGCACTCTGTGTGCTTTCTGATCTTTGATTTCAATCCCAAGTAGGCCACAGCATACAGCTCATACCTTTTTATGCATCTATTGCATATCTTTGTATTTGCGCATTGACAAGAAAGGGTGGAATATGGCAAACTGTTTCCCTCTTGTTTAGTACAGTGGTCTACGGGGGAAAACCCAGAAGAGGGCAATATGGCATATGTTTATCTTTTGCCCAAGTGTGTTAATTGATTTATTTTCTGATGTAAATACCTTACTTCTTGTAAGTAATTACATCTTCATCCTACGTTTCCTTTCACCATAAAAACATATTCAGAATTTTAGACTTTTTCTTGTGAAGAGTCATGCCATTTGCCATGGTAACACAGCTTCCAGTCATTTTTGGAGGCAGCAGGAAATTGGCAGAAATCATAGCCTTAGGTTCTCACAGAAAACTCAAATTTAGCTCTCTTTTTGGGGGGTTATTATGCTCGAAAATGATTGAGTGAGATATGCTGTGAAATGTTTTGTGGAGAGTTTTTCAGATTGTATTAGATCATGCTTCACATCATCCTTTATTTAATAAGCTTTGTCTGGATGTGCTGAAAGTTTTTCCTTCTCTCTCTCTCTCTCCCCCTCCTTTCTTGCTCTCTCTGTCTTTCTGTCTCGTGCTTTCTTTCTCACTTTCCAACATTTCTTATGTCCTTCTTTCTCTCTATCTCTCATCCTTGTCTCCTCCCCTACTTTTCTCTCCCTCTCCCTCTCTCTCCCTAAAGCCCCCATTCCACTATGCCGCTCTAGCTACAATTTTACAATTTTTTCAGGTCGGGGAAGATCGGATAAAAATTGACTGATCTCGACCCAATACTCAGCGATTTTCTCCTGGCACGAATGATTTTCGTTTTGGGTACGGTGACGGAAATTGTGAATGATTCAGCCGATGTGATATAGCGGCCAGAGGGGCATCGCGAGCTTGTACAAGTCTGAGTAAGCGCAGGAACAGCGTAACTAAAACAGAGACAGCGTAGCTAAAGTGGAAACAGCGTAGTTAAAGCGGGAAAGAAACGTATTGAGAGCTTTAAAGGAACCCGCCTTATTTACAGTAAGAGAGGGGAGCGCGTAGTAAGAGCGGTTACAGCGGGAAAGTCATCATTTGATCGGGGTAGAGCGGGGCAGCAGCGGGACCACAGTGGCGTCTAGTTTACATCCCGTTCTGGTGCCACTGTGACAGTGCTGAGAAAGATCATACTAGGCTCACTCCGCTGTGTTTATGCTGTAGTTACGTTGTTTCCGCTCTGTCTGCGATCCGATTTTGGAAAAAAATTGTTATAGCATTTGATATGAACATTCAAACAAGTGAAATCTTAGTTATCGAAGTTTCAAATAGTCGTATGAATACAAAAGTTGAGATTCTGGGCGATTGTGAGCCTCCCTGTAGGAATAAAAGCGAACTTGATTCCAAATCGTAGTGACATAATAGCAATCTTTCAGTCAGCTACGATTTGAAGCTGATTTGTCCTTTATTCCCACCACAAGGCTTGCAGCTAACCCAAATTTTGATTTTAGTATTCCTGTCATTATTCTGAACTTCAAATAAGATCATTCCAGCTGTTTAATCTTTCATATTTAATACTAAATGGCATCTGTTCGAAAATCGGGTCTTAGTCGGATCGTATAGTGTGGGGTGGGGTTAAGAATCTTGCTGTTTATTGTGTTCTCTCATCTGAATGTCTTCTTTTTTCAATTCATCCTATCTCCCCTGTATCTCTATCACTGGTTTATACAAATTTTCACTCTCAATCTGTGTCTTCTTTGAAATCTTTGTTTCTTTCTTAAACCACCACCCTTTTGTTTCTGTCATTACTTTTTTATCATCAGAATGGAATATTCTTTCTTTTTTCATATTAAAAAAAGACTTATTCTCGATAAGCACACTTTTCTCTGCTGTTTGTCAGTAATATGGTGCCACAGTGAGCAGAATCAGCAGATTAGCCATTTTGTGGCCGTTTTGTAGCCGTTTTGTAGCCCTTTTGAAAATGGCTTCAAAAAGGCTACAAATCTGCAAAACAAAGTAAACGGCTACAAAACTGCACTTTGCAAATTTGGTTCACTGTGTGCTGCTCTGATGTAGGCTCCAGCACTCCATTTTATTTCATCAGAGATACAGGTTAGGGCAAGGGGTGCAATAAAATTTTGATTAATTTTAGGGTTAGGGTTGTATGTAGTGTATTATAAAACGGGTTCAAGAATATAACCAATGAGACGCGCTGAAATGAGTCACATGTTCGCTCTTTATTTTTTCGCTAACATGCACGGAAGTGCAAAAACTGTGCAGCAAAAAAGCATAACATGCACTCTGACTGGAAATCCTCATATACGCGTATGCTACCTCTGGACACAAACCCAATGCTAATGAAATGCGCGTAGTTTTACGTAGCAAGGACATTGATGCGCATATCAAGAAGGGCGTCATCACATTGTTAGGCTAGCCTGCGCATATCATACGTGATGTCACAAAAGAAAGCAAATGGCAGCCTCCATGACTGCGAATCTTGACATTTCAGTCAGGTTCGTAGCTTATATTCTGGCTTTATATTCATGTTGTCAACCCGTTTTATAAAACAAATAATTCATGCTTTGTGGCTCGTGCATTAGTGATATGCACTGCACTCAGTTAAGTCACAATGAGTTGGATAACGATCTCGACAAGTCTCGTTCATTATCCCATTGTGACTTAATGTTCGTGCAGTTGCATATGCACTAATGCACTCGCAAGCATGAATTATCTGTATACTGGAATCTAGTCAGTGTATTGATTAAAAAGCAGAGCAATTGTACAAACAGTACTACTTGTCATCAAAAACTGAAACTTTCCTTTCTTTTGTGACATGTTTCTATATTTGATTGGAATCCTCTTGATTTGACCCTTATTCAACATCAATATTTGTTATCAAAACTGAACCTCCTCTCTCAGGAAAGTAAGAAATACTTTGTGAAGATAGAAAATTATGTGTCAATGAGTGGTATTTCTAAAATTCACTTTTGCTTTTATCATATTTTGGAAAAAAGTGAACTTAACATTTCTCACAAATAATACAAATGCTATTGAAAATATCAAATCTACCAAACCAGGAATTTTATCATGTCATTTGAAACAACATTTGAAACAACAAATTTTAACAAATAACAATAATGATATAATGAGTTCTTGGCATGCCATGAAATCTTGATATTTCCACAAGGAATAAAAGTAAAAAAAAAACAACCCACACTATATTTATTTGTGAAAGAAGCAACACTAGTGATCTTAAAAGCCATCGTTATGATTTATCAACTTGCTTTCAAAGTTCCTTTGAAAGTAGTAATATTCCTTTGACTCTGTTAAAGAACTGACTTATGCTATTTAGGATTCCCAGGATTCTTACTATGTAATATTTTTGCCATTATAAATATTTTTGCCATTATAATTTGAATGTCTATAAAACATACCCAAACATGGAGGGGGGGGGGGGGGTCTGTGACAAAATAGTTGTTCCAAATATTTGAGATGCTATAGGTTGAGAATGATTATACATTGAATAAAGGTCTATTTATATATCTTTATTTTTCATCAAGGAAAAATTAACAAATTTTATTAACCATATTGAAACAAAGACATACAAAAGAGGTAATTTTTTATGTACTGACACTAGAAGCTTAGACTGAAACTTTCCAATAAGCTATTTCAAACAGATAAAGGTTTAGATTTATATACAGTTCAACATTTTTCATATTTCACATTTGTACATGTAAACCAAAAGAACCTCGATTTCTTATTCAAAGCATGATGATTGTGATTATGAGTCAACTTTTCAGTGTAGTACTCTTTGAGAAAGAAATTGAATCATGTTTTAGTAATAGTAATAATGATGACAATAATATTAACTTCAATAGTAACAATAATAATATTGATAATGATAATGATGATAATAATAATAATGGTGATGATGATGATGATGATGATAACTAAAGTAATATTGATAATGACAATAATGATAATAATAATAATAATAATAGTAATAATAATAATGATAATAATAATAATAATAATAATAATAATAATAATAATAATAATAATAATAATAATGATATTAATGACAATAATGATAATAATAGTGATGATAATGATAATAATAATGATAATACTAGTACAGTGATGATAATGATAATAATAATAATGATAATAATGATAATAATGATGATGAAGATGATGATGATGATGATGATGATGATGATGATGATGATAATGATAATACAATGATACTACTAATAATAACAGATTTATTTACCCCAGGTAGCCACATTAGTATTGCCACCACTGTTTCTGTTGGCCCTGCAGTTATTACTTCGTACTACCCCAGCACTGCCACCTGGGACAAGAGATCATTGTTGAAATATCCATGCATTCAGCAAAACTACTGCTATTGATCTTAATATCCAGTATTATTCAAAAGTAATGAAACTTTTTACATCATTGTGTAATAGCTGCATGCAAGTGAAATAGTTATACCAAGCAACCAGATACCCACAGATCCATGAAAATATTCAATTCGCTACTGTGTTCTTATGCAAAAAAAAATATTTCTATGATTATAATGATACAGCAGTCCATCCTGTCTGTATGGTCCATCAGAAAATAGAGATCCTGATTTAGCTTACTGCAAGATTTTCATAACTTTCATATTCTTCTGTCTATAAATTACAAGACATCAAGATGCAGTTAGTTCATGTTAGCACCCGAGTCAATTAGGCGAATCGCCCATCTGTGCTACTGTATGCATTTGCAGATGAAGCAGTGGTTAAAACTCTCTTCAGTCCCACTGTAGGCATTGGAATGTCTGAGTACTTGCATTGGAACATGCACTTGAAGATGATCTTAAAGTGTGGATGCTTTGCAGCGTAAAGAATAGGATTTATGCATGCATGAGACATGAATAGGATTGCAAAGTAGGTCCCTCGCATGTCATAGATCCCTGTGGGAAGGTGAATGGTATAGGGTAAAACACAGATGAAGAAAGTCACGACAACAAGACAAAGGTTCTTGGTGATCTCGATCTGTTTCTTACTGATTGTCTTCTTCTTCATCGTTGCTCTGTGTGATTTGATGGAAGCGCCAATCTTCCTATCGTTGAGAGTGCTCTCTTCATCAACAATCTCGACTGATGCTGCAGGGTCATCACCACCTTCCTTGTTGGCCATCATGCGCATGTGTTTTCGGACAAAGATGAAGATGGAGACGTAGGAGAAGATGATGAGAATGGTGGAGATGAGGAAAGCAAGGGCTGCGATTCCTTGGAAGATTAGTGCCAGCTTGTGACGTGAGTTCCATATGCAAACCCTGAAGAAGTCCTGGTATCCCAACCCACCCAGAAAGAACTGTGGCACTAGGAGGAAGAAGAAAGGGAAGAGCCATGTCAAAGCGATCATCGAGGCCACTTTCTGATGGGTGTACACTCTCATGTAGAGCTTCCGAGGCTTGGTGATCAGAATGTACCTGTTGAGGCTGATCATAGCCAGGTTCAAAATACCGCTTGTCTGAGTGATGATGGACACAGATGCAATGAAAGAACAGAACCAGTCCGCAAGTGGCCAACCATCCTCTGAGATCACAGCAACCACATGAAAAGGAAAGATAGCACATGATAGAAAGTCGCATATGCTGAGGTTGACTATGAAGGCATTGGTGATGTTGTGGAGTTTGCGCGACAGACCTACTGCAATAAAAACCATAGTATTTCCTGTAAGTCCCAGAAAAGCAATCACCGAATATAATGTTGAAACGATAATGACATTGAAGTATCCATACAATTCGTACACGGACAGGACTCGCTGTGTTCCATTTCCATATACATCATCTGTCAGAAGACTGTACTCCGATCCAGGCGTTGTCTCCATGTCTGCAGCCCTCGTCACACCAGTACAGCAGCAATATCAACTCGCAAATATATCTGTAGGATGAAATAAAAGAAATGTATGAAAATAGGTGCAGTTGCTACTGTGTTACTTATTGATATCAAGATACATATTCTAAATTAGGCCTTTTCCACAAAAAAAAAAAAAAGTTTTAGATAATTTCTAAGTTTTGAAGGTCCTTTCTTGGGATAGTTGTATTAATCAGATCAGCAAATGAAAATGGCATGACAAATTTCATTTAGAAGATAGATGTACATCTATGAAGGCATACTTCATGAGGAAGACAAGAATTTTAGTCTGAATACTGTTATGAAATTTTAGAATCTTTGAGAAGTTTTTTCTCTTTAGGTTTCTTAATTCATTTCTACTCATGGAAATTTATATCAGCCAGTGGATAACTTAACTATTATATGTTAAAAATTTTAGTTTTGATGTCTTTTCATAATGAGACGTTTGTAAATATAAAGTTTTTTTTGTTGTTGTTTTTTGTTTTTGTTTTTTTACTGTTACCAGTGGGAAGGTGGTGCACTGCACTGCTGGCCCACCACCAAGATGGAATATTGTTCATAACGGCCTGAAACTCCCAGTGACTGGTGGAAGAACAACTGATGATTCCCCTGGTAATGCATGGGTTTACCATCTTCTCGTGTTTATTTAACAACTATGTGAGGTAAAATCTTTTTGTTCGATTCTGGTCTTTTGTGGACTTTGGATCGCTACAATACTATTCATGTCATAGATAGAAGAATTAGAACAGAAAGTGTTTTGCTGAAAATAGACACACTGAACTTTTATTCCCTGGGTTTTTTAAAAAGTATTTATGACAGTGAATTCCTGCTTCCAGGAAAAGATATTGAACCAGATATTTGATATACATACAGGCAGCCTTGCTGTTTAATTTATCTTAAAGAAAAACAGGGCTGCTTTTACCACCCACTTATCTTTTCTCTTAACCAATTTTCCAGTAATCTGCTTTTCCTTTTGGGAGAACGAGGCTATAATTTTGTTGTGCTACAGTACTTCCATTTTGGAATATTAAACCATCAGCTGCAATATGATATCCAATACTGGATGTCCATCATATGGAGACAACCATATCTTTAGTTCAAGTTCATTGATGTATTTCACAAAAACATGCAGATATTGCCAATATTATACACAGTATACATCAATACATACAGTAAAATAAGGATGGGATATCACATTAATGCTGCTACAAACGTTCATTCGAATATGAAGAGGAAACTGTTGCGTTTTTTTCTTCCGTGTTCAGATATGGCGCAGCAAACCATGGCACTAATGGTAATGAACTTGCATTAAAGGTTGTACCCAATGCTGAAACAATGTTCCTTCATTTAAAAGAGCATATTTTTATTAGCAGAAAATTACTGCCCAAAGTTCCAAAATAGTGGTGTTGCCAAGCAATAACCAAAAATATGGTAAGATTTCAGCCTATTTTTGGCACCTCCGCGGTGTCCCAGTTTCAACTGCTGTTGACCCAATGACGTCATTGTGGGTACCTTGTTGCGCAATTCTAGCAAAATGCGCACTAGGTATATTACACATTGTACAGTCTAGCGCGCGCATCAACTACAGTGCGCGTTATCTGGTACCCATTTTTACGTCACTGCTGGTTTATTTTATTTACTCAAATTCTGAGGTCAATCGTGTCATATCTGAACAAACCTTTACTTTAAATTGCCCCAAAAGGTGCAATGTTATGACACTTCATAGTTTACTTCTAACTACTGTTTTTAATGAAATAAATCTTAATGAATTGAATATAGTGTAGTTCCGTGCAGTATTTCAAAGCTCAGATTTTATCACTTTGGTTGAATTGATGAGTACCTGTACACAACAATAATGGAAGAGTGCTTGTTCTGGTTATTACCATGGTAGATCAATTTTCACTCAATGACCTACTGATTTCCTCTGACTTTGGTTTACCCCTTCCACACAGTGGGCCAACAGTCTTGCCCACAAATTGGAGTGCTGTTTGTTTTTAATTCTGAAATGATATCAAGTAGCCGTATAGAGGTGTTTAGTGACTTGGTTTCTCGACTGTGATAGAAAAATGAAACCTGGGGGTGTTTCATAAAGCTGTTCGCACGACTTTACGCACGACTGGAACATGTTCTTGGGTGCTAATCAGATTCTCAATCATTTACATGTAGCACAAGAACATATCACCAATCGTGCGTAAAGTCATGCGTAACTTACGAACAGCTTTATGAAACAATATCCTTATAGAGGTGTTGTGGTCTAGTGGATTAGTCTCCTGTCTATGAACCACAAGGTATAGGGTTAAATCCACACCACAGCTCTACTCTAATGTCCTTTGGAGCAAGACATTAATTTGCCACACTTGATCCAGGATTTTAGTGCTTTTTTCCTTTAAAAAATTTTCAGCATCAAATGAAAAATGCTAATGCAACAAAAAGAGGCACAGTATGTGCAGAATTTCTGGCTCTTCCTGCTCCTGTATTTGGTATGTTTCTTTTTTTTCTTTTCTTTTTTTTTGGGAGGGGGGCACTCTACTGCCTCTGCATAAATAAATAATTATTGGGCAAAACCACAAAATGTGGACCCTCTGTGTATCGGAGTATATGAGTGAACACCCTTCTGGCTGTCCGTAAACCAGGTCAGATCAGGTCTAAACGTGAGACGCAATGTTTTACCACTTCCAGTAGTATCTGGGTGGCAAATCCTGTCAACATTGTTTGGTGTACTTGAACACTTTTTTCATTCCATTAACTGAAATGTGCACCTTTGTTGAGAAGTTCATTCACCTAAAAGATGTTTAGTGCCAAAGATCATTATGAATCAAAGAATTTCAAATCAGTGACCAACAGAATTCAATTTAGGATCACAATTGCTCTTAATTTTATTGGCATAGGAAGGTGACATGTGTGTGCTGTAGGAACATTGTATATCGCAAGAATATGTTTCAAACTACTTTCTGTATCTTGCTATAAGCTCAGTAGTCATAGATTTGACATTCAAGTTTGAATAGCCAGCCAACTACAAAGTGGACAGGTCCTCTTGAAAGCACGTCAATTATAAGTAGATAGTAAATATTGTCATTTGGGTCAGACCGTCAAGGCATGTATATTGTATCGACAGTTTGTCTGTGGTCAGGGCGTATATTTGCAATATTTGTAATAACTTTTTTTTACAGTTTCATAGTGATTGGATTTACATGAAGTATTTCATTTCTGAATTATTCATGTTCGTGGGTTCATCTGAAATAATGACTTTACTTTATAAATTCTTTCTGTCTTTTTTTCAGTGGGAGGGGGAGTGACATATATTTATACCTCTTCATTCTCTAAGCAAACCAACATAGCAACAGTGAGAGAATTTGAAATAATTTCTGAAGATAAAAATAGTAGAATGGTTTAGACATTATTATTTTTTTTTGGGGGGGGGGGACTTTGATAGATAGGTCTAGAAACACATCAACTTCTTGCCTATGAGAAATTTGCTGTCTCCTTATTAGGCTGGGGGCATAGAAGAATTCAGTATTCAAGTAATTCCCTTGAAATTTAAGCTGATACTTCCTATGCAAACACAGTTCATTAAAAATTTAAGGAGAAAATTAAATTATCCAAAGAGGTTGAAGATAACGCTGGTCTGCTTTCCTGAAATTCGAGCTCTCATTTCCTTATAAACAGATAAGTAGCTCGTTGAAGTGCATAAGCAAGAGAAATAACAGTAGGCCAATGTGGGAGCAAGGATTTCCTTTACAAAATTTTGGTTGCAAATTCATCAAGTTCAGTTTTACTTGCATTTCTAAGAATTATTCTTTGATGGTACATTAACAGTAGGGCAATGTGGGAGCAAGGATTTCCTTTGCAAAATTTTGGTTGCAAATTCATCAAACACAATTTTACTTGCATATCTAAAAGTGATTGTTTCATGGTACATAAGGTTCTTTCCTGTTTTCTGTCTGTACATCTATTTCTATTTCTCTTTCTTTTTCTCTTTAAGATTGTCTTTAGTTTTTTGGGTTTTTTTTTTTCATTTTCTTTCTCTTTTGCTTCATTCCACCATTCCTCTCTCTCTGCACCAGCAATAGCCCGTAACATGAAGTCTCAGAATTTGATCCTTTTGATTTGTATGCCCACAAATTAAGTTTTTTGACAAATGTTTGAGTACAAAAGATTGATAATTTTGAAAATTAATCTCAGAGTGGCCCCAATAGTCAGAAATAGACTTCTGGGGAGTGTTTCATGAAGAGTCTTGTCAGTGATTTTCACTGACTAATTTGCTCTCAGCCAATCAGATGTGAGGATTTTCAGTAGCTTATAACAGTTGTCAGTGAAAATCACAGACAAGACTCTTCATGAAACGCTCCCCAGGATGTATGATGATTTTACATAATATTCAAACATATTCAGACATGTAGACACATAGATGTGACAACTTTCTGTACACTTATGGGGTGTTCAGGTATGAGGTGACATAGTGGCACCACAAAATCCCTGCAACATTTGAAAAAAATGTCGCTGAGGCAGGACACAGGTTTTTTTTGCTGCCTGGCTGCCAAAAAATTTGCACCAATCAAATTCCTAAAAAGCACAAAATTGTTATCATGAGATTGTCTGTGCATGTTTTGACAAAGTTCTCTTTTATTAAAGTGTTGACATGTTAATACGCGTTGATTTAAATAAGTGGCACCACAATTTTGCGCCATATCTGAACACTAAAAATTTTGAGGCACCACAATATCGCCTCATATCTGAACACCCCTTCAGAGAGCTACCGGGTAAGTATTTCAAATTATGTGAGGTTAATCCATTGCTTACATGAAAATTTTCCAGGATGATTAGCAAAGGTATAATATGCCATTTTAAGGCTTGGATTGATGTTCTTGAAAAGAGAAGATCTGAAAAGGGACTTTTTTGGGGGGAGGGTCTTACACTCTCAAGAGTAAGGGTACAAGAATGAACTGAAACTGAAAATTTAAAAAAATAAAACAGAAATAAGATTGAAAATATATGAATGATTTTACTAAATACTGCAAGTGTATGTATAAACTTGCTAGCATGATTAGATGTTGTTACAACACACAGTTTTCATAGATGCATACGAGTCATCTTAGTACCAACCTAATGGGTTAAATCAGTTATATCTTAAGATTCTGGTAAAAGAAAGTAAAATCATTCAATTTCGAAGCATGGTAAACCAAACCACTTCAATACAAACAGCAGAGGAAAAAAAAACTGTATGAAGTCACTAGAGTCTTTCCATAACAGAAGTGGTAAAAGTGAACAAAAGCAATAGATATGCACCATGCCTTACCTGTAATGTTGGTAGTCTACTTAGATGCTTGTCAAAGTTATCATTGAAGCCTATGCTATGTACAGGCACTATCATTTCTTCATTGCGATGGTATAAGCAAATAATACCCAGCCTGTCAATGTCCAGCTCATTAATTTTTAAATAACCTATCTACAGAGTTGACTTGTACGTGCCAATCCTTGGTAAAAGTTGTTTTTAATGTTGAGAGAGAAAGTAGACTCGGTTTCATCTAAGAAGAATCACAAACATGTTGACTGATGCACGGAAAGTACCATTCTTTTTCCAAGCTTTCACCTTTATTTCACCCTGAAAAACACTGTTTCACCAAAGTGGTACATCCTACAACTGATAAAGTTTGACATCCGTGTGTTGCTCTCTTCCTACCATTTCCACTAACTGTGAGTCAAGTCGCACCACTTGGTGTATATACCATCAGATTTTAAAATGAAACTCTATACCCTCTCATGCTTGCTTTTCTCTTTCTCTTTCTCTTTCTAATATTTTCTTGGTCATTTTAATTCGCACCCCTCCCGTTTTAAACTTGTTATTTTTTTCTCTCCTCATTCTTTATTTCATTCCTTTCTTTTAATTGGCTCTATCTCCTACATTTATCTTGCCTTCTGCTTTCTTTCTCATTTCTTCTCTTCCTCTCTGATCTTTTCTATTTCTTTCTCCAATCTTCTTGCTGTGTTTTTTATATTTCCTTCATTAACCCTTGTCCATCTCTATCTCTCTCTCTCTCTCTCTCTCTTTATCCAGTCTCTCACTTTCTATCTTTCTTGCTGTATCTTGATCTGTCTCTCCGCCCCACCCGCACTGCTTTCTCATTCTCTCTTTCTGTTTAGACAAACCTCAACTCAAACAGGAAAAAGTAGCTTCCTATTTTCTCAGTCAATGACATGCTGCTAGACCATGACATCCTAATGTTTTTATTTTATTAATCTCTTCTTTTTTAAAATCCTCTCTTTCTCTCTCCCCCTCTATTGGAACAAGCCTCGATTCATACAGGAAGAAGAGCTTCATATTTTCTTTGTTGTTGATACTGTACTAGACCCTGACATTCTTAAGTTCTGCATTGTTTTTCCTGATTTTTGTTTCTCTCTCTCTCTCTCTCTCTCTCTCGGGACAAAGTTTGATGTCAGTGATAGGTACAGTAAACCCTTATATACTACTTTTTTGTGTCTATTCCTTTCTATCTCTGTCTCTCTCTCTCACTCTCTGACGTTTCCCTGTTAACCCACGCTATAGACCCTGACATGCTAATTGATCATCTTGTCATGCCCTGACCTGCTGACAGGATAATGCACACCTTCATTCAAAATTTTGCTGGTATACATATTGATTTACAATCTCTATGTTTGAAACCTCTATATTCTTATCATTTTCTAGTTTCAAATTAAAAGAGAGTATCAGGTCTGTTTCAGGTCAGTTTAATGCAATTCACCTTTATGCAAACTCCTACGGATTATGTTTTCGGTTCTTCTAAAAGCAGTATGAAGTAGTTCTCTTTCTTTTGTAACCACCTGCAATAAGAATGCATTTACTGTCCTTTTTTCCATTTAAAGTAATGTCTGTGTGTCAATCTATAAATTGTAAATTGAAATCCAGAAAGACAGTAACTCAGGGTATAGCATTAAAGGTAATAAGCAGTAGTAGGAAAGGTGGGGCTTTGAATATTTAACTACTTTGTTAGGTGGAATGAAAATTACTACATGAACTGATGTAGATGTAGAAATGGCTAAAATATCAACGAAAGATACGTCGAGTTCTCACCGTGGGCCCCTGTCGAAAATTCACACACGTGTAAACAGTGAGTGCGAACCGCTACGCGCTGTTGAGCCAAGAGCATCGGGGTAGGTGGTCCGTAGCGAAGGTATAAGGTAATGGTTGATATATGATCATTTGAATTGTTTTACTGAAAATCACCAGAATTTGTGAATAGAATATTAGATTATCTCACTCATGCATCTTTTCATGCAAGCCGAACAATATGAGACTATATTTGAGCAGTTTCATGCCAACTTTCATTTTGCTACCACTACTGTTTATTACCTTTAATAGCCTTTTGGTTTCAACAACAATTTTTTTGGGGGGAGGGGGTTGGGTTCACATTTTGCTGAAGATAGTGTAATTTTAAAAGAGAGAGAGATAGTTAGAGGTAGAGAGAGAGAAAAAAAACCCCAGAGAAGCAGAAAATAATGGGAGAGAGGAGAGAGGCCTGGGAAAGGGAGGGGGCTCAGGAAGGCGAGAAAAATTGGTGAGAGGGGAGTGTGAAAGAGAGAAATACGACCAGAATTTTGGGAGGGGGAGATTGCAGGAATAATGAGGAGGAAGTCTGTACTTCCTTTACCTAATTCTTGTTTATTATACCCTTTCCTATTGTCATCCTGACATTGAACTCTGTCAGTCAAGATGGTTTCAAAGGGCCGCGTAGGTGGGACGGAATCAGTAACTGATCTCTGTATATCCTGGAATATTTTACACCCCGGTAATAGGAAACAATGAATACACAATGGAGGATAAAGCATGACCTACTTATGGTCAGTTAAAGGTATTGGCTAACTTTGTGAGCAGCTGATTTAAAAAATTCTCAAACTAAGATGAAACATGTATATGAGTACTTGTATTTGTACTCAAAAACCCTAAAACCAACCATAATTTGGAATGAAAAACTGTAAGTTAGACGCAAACCGCAAATTTATTAGCTTTCGTCTTGAGAGACAATGAACTAAGAGGACCATTTGCACGAATACCCTTACCTGCCTTCTGTCACGTGATACGCCAATACACACAGTGCGGTCCGTTGAGTCATGCGCGCATGCGCACTCCTTACGTCTGGTCTGTGCAATCGAGTCAAATCGACCCTAGTATATTTTTCAAACATTGGTTCACATTTCTAATATTTAAGATACTTCCTGTGGTTATTATACTCTGAAACTTTCAGACTGGTAGTTTTACACTATAACCCTAATGTTTATCCCATTTTCAAGTAACAAAATGAGATTTTTTAACATTGTGATAGTATCAACTAATGTCTTTAAGTTTATTTACGTTTGGTATTATAAAAAGCTATGAAATCATTCTCTCCCCTCTCCTTCCCCCAAAATACTTTCCTTTCCAAGTAACTTGATAAGGTGCATAAAAAACACAGATGTGCAAACAGTGTATAAAGTATTAACTTGCGTGACTGTACTAAAGTTTGTGGGAAATGTGCAAATATTTTTCAATGTGAGGAGATCTTCTTTGATTTCAGGAAGTTATGTTCTAACTTCTGAGCTATAGGTAATAGAATTTTATTGTCTGTTGAAAACCAGGCTTTAACTTGTATCACTTTACACACCTTTAATGCCTCTCTGGCCCATAAGCATAATATCTGCCATGTTTTTGAAAGAGTAGGGCTGTCTTGAGATACTGAAATTTATTTTTTAGTGTCCATGAATTCTGCAATCTCATTGGTCAATCATGTCTTAGAGACAGTCTCATATTACCTGTGTACTCAGTCACAAAGTCAGGTCATCCACTGAATATATCCCATATTCCGTGAATGAATTACTTAAATGTCTCCATTTTCTGTTCAGTATGTTCACTTTGTATACCTGCAATTTTGTCACCATTAACTCTCAAGTATGTTCCTGAAATGATCAATGTCCTGTTTGCTCTTTCCCCTTTTTCATTTTGCCATTTTGAAAAAAAAAATATATAGCTTTATTACAATTAGGTTCCAGAATATATATTTTAATAGTATAATGGTACCAGTCACTTTTTTAAATTCCTGAAGTATTTTTTATATGTGATCAGTGTCCTGTAAGTTGTGTTACTTGGTTCTATTTTTCACTGTTTTATATGTATTTTATAGTCATTTTTATGGTAATGTACTTCTCAAATTTTAATTTGAATGATGTGTTGGTATACCAGTCACTTTGGTTGCGGTTATTATGATGTTGGGCTGTTAAATGGAATTGATAGGTCATAGAAAGCTGGCTTGATCAACAGGAAAATATGAGAGACAGATGAGTGGCAGTTATTAGGAATTTTGGACAGGTAATAACAATGTTATGACTTTTTGAAAGTCAAGATCACTTACTGTGAAAATCACCAACTGATGATAGTGTTACATGTTTGGTGACACAGGAAGAATTTTTCTATTATGTACTATGGCTTGAACTTTTAAAGTTGACTGTTCTTTCAGCTCCTATAATAATGCAAACATCTTTTTTTTTCTCTCCTTTTATGCTGGAGGATTTGTTACTTGATTTTGACTGGTTGGTCTCGTAAAATGGGAAAAAAGGCACTAAGTAATGGCAACTTTTATGTACACACAAGTTTGTGAATTTTGCAAATGGTGAGATTCATGGAAGTGTCTAACTTAAAATGATTGAATCATTCATAACACTTTGCAATATTTATCCCCACTCTAAACACTACCTTCTTGTTTGTCACAAAGATAATATTTAAGCTGATTTTTATGTGTTTTAGATTTTTTTTTCACGTTAATTTTCGTATTGTGTTTTTTAAATGTTGTTTTGGATTTTGTTTCATTTTCTGAAATTCTTGTCATCATCTGTGTGATTTCTTTTTATATCATTTTTATTTATGTATTATTTTGTTTGAGGCTTGCTCATGGCTTCTGCCGAACAGCAGCTTCTATATAAAAATATTTATTTATAAACAAGAGCCTTTTCATTTATGGTGCATTATACAAAGTCGGCTAAATCATATCTACATCAAATGAAGATTAGCCATGTATTTTCCAGTGGCAGAAGGATCATAGCACTGAGAATCAACACTAGGGAGAATGAAGGTAGATTCATCATAATGACTTTGAACCAGAAAATCTACATATGACCTGCCGCCCCAAACCACTAATAAGTCGCCAAAATTCATTTTTTCTGTTTTATAGCTCATCTGAAAGTAGAGATTCTCAGCTTTCCAATGGTATATGACTCATCCAAATTGCTCCACAATAACCCCCTCTAAAACATATTGGATAATTAGGAATCAATAACCTCCATTCAGAGAAAAGAGCCTTTGAAGGATTATCAGATTAGGCTAAAATTTGATATTAGGACCTATTCTTTATTTCCTCCAAAAATCAGTTCAATACCTTGATTAATTTTTTTACTTAGACGGGAATGAATGAAGGCATAACAAAAGAGCTCTAACGCTCCATGAAGCAGTCAACTTGTCTCAAGTGAAAATGAGGAGTTATTTTAAAATTGCTAAAAAAACATATTTCTGGGATGAATTACGATCCCAAACTTTGAGACATGATAGAATGATATTGAAACTACCCTTTTCTATTACAAACATAAAATCTACCAATCCGACCAAAATGATCATTGTGGCTGTTTTCTCACTTGCGGTGCGTGCGAGTTATTGGTGGTTTCGAGCCGGCAGGTCATATATTCAGTTCCGGGAAGGAAAGAAAAGCAGTTGTACCTAAAGAAGCAAGGTCATCTTTGCATTATTATAAGGAATCATCTCCGTTCATTTTGAATGAAGCAGGATATTTTTAAGAATAGAAGCTTCATTATGGTGGAAGGGATTACAGCTAAGAGAATCAAAGCTATAAGGTGAATTAAGATAGCCACTTAAAGACCAGTGAGCTGCAAACATCTACCTATAAAATTCCAAGAAGAAAAATGACCATTTGTATCACAACGTGCAAGGTCATCGGTGAGTCTCTTACTTATCAGTAGTGCTCTTGCTTATCGACAGCACTGAAGTGAAGCAACTAGCATCAAGGGAGCTTAAGACATAAAAAATGTCTCCTTTGAAAGGATTTCTGTAGGTCATTTCAGTGCAGAAGAATTGACAATGAGCAACTTGAAGAGGAGATATTGATGATCTAGAAATATGTGAACTCTCTGTAGGGTAATGACTATGAGTGGGAGTACTCAAAAAAAGCACACACTTCCTCTTTTATATATTGTTTCAAGATGAAACTGTATGAAATAATATGACATATTATAGCTTCTGGATAATTGTTCCTGCTTCCTTTGGATGTTTTGGGGGTGGGGAGTTAACTCTTCACATCTTACTGCTCAGGGTCAGTTTATGTATCATTTCATATTGATCACTTCCTATTAAATATACAATTATTAGGAAGTGTACATGTCCTTTTTCTGACCAACATTGTACAGGGTGTCCCTGAAAAAGGGTAACCCAAGGTTATGGATAAATTAAAAATTCCAAATTATTATTTTCTTGTTAATGTAAACATGGAAAAGCTTGTTTCTTCTCTTTCATTTGACTCCAAAATCCTTAATTAAGTTTGCAAGACTGATTTCAGATAGTCTTAAGTGGTATAGTGTCAGAAACCCTATTGTCCCAAAGTAAGTAGATGGGTTGCTACTCTTCATTCATTATGCTTTTTTTTAAAGATAGGAAATGATTAGGAATTATGAATTATCAAAAATACACACATCATATAAAAACCTCACATTCTTATCTTCCATTATAGACCCAGTATTCATGATTAGAAATGTCATGCAAGACTGAGCAGGCTCAAGGTGCGTTCAAATGATGCAACTTTGTGCCGCCACATTGTGCCGACACATTGTGCCACCACATTTTTTCTTCAGATATGGCGCGACATCGTGACGTCACATATGCTAATGAACGTGTATTTATGCGGCAACTCTCAAATAAGAGAGAACTTTGTCAAAACTTGCACGAACAATGCCATGACAACATTTTAGCACTAACTTTTTAGGAATTTGATTGGTGTACATTTTTTTTGCAGCCAGTCAGCAAAAAAAAAGTGGCCTGCCTCATTATGATTTTTTTGAAAGATAGGAAATGATTAGGGATTATAAATTATAAAAAATACATTTTTTTTCATCTTCCATAATAGACCCAATATTCATGATTAGAAATGTCATGCAAGACTGAGCAGGCTCAAGGTGTGTTCAAATATGATGCAATTTTGTGCCACCACATTGTGCCGCCACATTTTTAGTGTTCAGATATGGCGCGACATTGTGGTGCCACATATGCTAATGAACACGCATTAATGCGTCAACTCTCAAATAAGAGAGAACTTTGTCAAAACTTGCACGAACAATGCCATGACAACATTTTAGCACTAACTTTTTAGGAATTTGATTGGTGCGCATTTTTTTGCAGCCAGTCAGCAAAAAAAAAAGTGGCCCGCCTCATTATGTTTTTTTTTAAAGATAGGAAATGATTAGGGATTATAAATTATAAAAAATACACATCATATAAAAACCTCACATTTTCATCTTCCATAATAGACCCAATATTCATGATTAGAAACATCATGCAAGACTGAGCAGGCTCAAGGTGCATTCAAATATGATGCAATTTTGTGCCGCCACATTGTGCCGCCACATTTTTGTGTTCAGATATGACGCGACATTGTGGTGCCACATATGCTAATGAACGCGCATTAATGCATCACCTCTCAAATAAGAGAGAACTTTGTCAAAACTTGCACGAACAATGCCATGACAACATTTCAACATTAACTTTTTAGGAATTTGATTGGTGCACATTTTTTTTGCAGCCAGTCAGCAAAAAAAAAAAGTGGCCAGCCTCGGCAACATTTTTTTGTTGCCTCATACCTCATAGGCTTGTACACAAAAAATGTGCTGGCACAATGTGGTGGCACAAGTCGCATCATATCTGAACACACCTTCAATGTTGATTTGTTGTCTAGCTGCCTCATTCAATTTCATCAAACTAAATATCAATGTGTCAATAACAAAATATAAGTTGTACTGCTTGTCATAACACTATCCTTCCATCATAATTACATTCCCATGGGACAGAGGAGACTCTGAGCTTTACACTGATGTCTGCGTTTGATAACAAATAATCCTGAATCATTTCCTATCTCATGAAATCTATAGTGAACCAAGTTTATCAGTCATCTTCTTATTTGAATGAATTGTTTTCTAGCACTGCCACTTAAGACAGTCTATATTTGTCATGTGTAGTTTATTGCTGATGTTCATGGCATTGAATGAAAGAGAAAATGAGCTTTCCAGTGATGTGTGCACATGAACCAAGAAGCAATTTGGAATTATTGAGTAGTGTCCCCTTAACTTGGTTTTTATTCACATTACATATATTATGATCTGACTTTATTTTTTATCATAGTTGTAGCATAAGAGCTCACATGTCAATTGCATAGAGGTGTTAGGTTAGGGTTAGGATTGGGGTTGGCCTTAGTATTTGCTCCATATTTGAAGTCAATGATGAGAGATTATTGTCAGAAAGTTACCATGGTGCAAGTGCCACTTGAGGATGTGTCATACAATAAACCATTCCTACTCAGAAATAAGTATATTCCTAATGTGTACCTACCTCAGATAGTGAAAAAATACATAATGGATCACTCCAGGGGTGGAGAAGCATAAGTCACTTTTAACATGAACATCAATCAAATCTAGTTTCTACTTTTATACACTTATTCAAATACTGAAGTGTTCCATTAAGGTATAATCAAATCAGTTTCCGAAGTGTCGCAGAATAAATCCTTGAGATGCAGAGGATGTGCTTGTAACTTGAGTCTAACCCAGGTTCTCTGACATTTCAAAATACAGAATGTGCCATGTCAAGCTTTTCACACTCAAGTAAATGAAATTGTGTCATCTTCCATTAAGTGAGCTCTCTGTTGATTAGTATCTTCTACTGAAGATATTGACCTATCATTACATCATCAAAGGGTGTGGAAATATTCTCCAACAGTATTTCAGGCACTGGTGCTTGGTAGACTGTAAAACAGCATTCTTCATATCAAACTTCCGTCAAGCTCTAGCAAATAAAATTTTTCCTTGTATAAATTCACTTCTCCTCTTGTCAAGTTGCCTGTAGAGAACCTTCTACTGAAGATGGTGGACTATCAATGCAAGTGCACCTGGTATAGAAATGTTCTCCAGCGGGCATTCAGTTACAAATGTAATTGATAGTTTTAACATCAAGAATGCTTCCTATCGAACCACTTCCAAGCTCAAGCAAATTCAAATTTGTTCTGGTCTTGAGAAATGAATCATAGAGTTATCAGGTTGCCAGTAGAGACACTTCTACTATAGATGTTGAAATGTTACTGCATGCTTTGGCAAAATTAATATTCTCTGGTATAGGCATTCAGCAGCTGATGTTTGACACATGTCTAAAAATACAGCATGCTTTTTTTGAAAAAGCTGTTTACTCGACCAAATGAAATTTCGTCATCTTCCATGAAAGTGCCTTCTCCTTTTATTAGTTTGCCGACAGCGAACCTTTTACCAAACATGGTGAACTCTTAGTGCATTTTCATAGGATAAAGGAATTACTTGGCTAAAGGTATTCAGTCACTGATGTTTGATAGTCTTTCATATTCAGAATGCTTGATTTCCAACCTCTTTCACCTTCAAACAAAAGAAATTTTGTCCATTTTTAAGAAATTTATTTGATTTTATTTGCAAGTGACCTTTAAGGGTACAAGTCAAATTACTCTAGTACCAATGGGATGTGGGGTGCTTTTAAAATAAATTGTATTTTTAAGGATACATCACATACATGTAGTTCAGGGTCTATTCTTTGACTTGTGGAAGACTAGGAAACATGTAAGTGGCAGGAAGCATATGGAAGATGAAAGGCAAATTGGGAATTCAAAGTTGCTTGCTTACGATGCCTGAGATATACTCAATATAATCAATGCGTTGCATCTTCTTAATGACGTATTCTAAGTAGAGAGGTGGAGAGCATGCACTGTCTTACTGAATCTGAAGGGATACGGCTCAACACTCCTGTGGAGTAAAACGAGTCAGGTCTTACGTGGTGCATTTTGCTGTTTTAAATGTTTATCTTGAATTCTGGTGGAGAAATATATGTAGTAAGTTGATAATGAAGATGATGAAAAATGTTCTGAATTGTGCATTATTAATTTCTTGTCATATTTTGATTATGTAGGCATTTGAAAATCACCCCTTTTCAAGGGATATTTCTCTACTCTAATATTCTTCCAGACTGACTTTTAAAAAAAGAACTAGAAAGCTCACACATTATTTTTTCACCCTTTCCCAGAACTCTAGCTTCTCTTTAACCACAGACAGGGCCTTGAAGAACAGAGGGAGTACACTCTTTGGTCTTTAATTGGTGTCTTAATTGCTCTGGCCTGTCATTTCCCTATTCAGCTATTCTGCCTGTTTTACCCACCGACTCTTTTGTAACTGACGCCCTTCTTCACATTTGTATTGCAAACTGAAGGTCTCTTTCACAATATAGGAAAGATAATTGCAGAAGATATGAAGATGTACAATAACATGCAAGAAACCCAAAACTACACACACACAAAAGTGCTATGCCAGGTTCCCACATTATCTGGATCAAGTTTTGCAGTAGAAATGCATGTTGTATGTCTTGTCATGGGCACTGAAGGGGGGGGGGGCTTGAATACATGATCTGTAGATATCCAATAATGTTCATAAATCACTATTATGCCTGTACTTATGCTGATGTTTCAACAAAAAACTTTGTTCTATGAAGCGTGCTTCATTAAGCATGCTTCTAAAATGCTTCATTAAACAGGTTGCATTTTAGAAGCACGTTTCATAAATCACTATTATGCCTGTACTTATGCTGATGTTTCAAAAAAAAACTTTGTTCTATGAAGCGTGCTTCTAAAATGCAACCTGTTTAATGAAGCATCATTGTCAAGATTGAAACACAAGTTACAAAATTAAAACTGGAAACTTTTGGATAGAAGTGTTCAAAGATCATTAAAACTTACCTATGCAATAGAATACCTTGCCTGAACATTCAAAGAATTAACTCAGTCAGAGCCATAAAGAACTTTAATCCAAAGTGTCCCGCACTGATTAAGTTAGCAAACTAAACACATCACAACTGACACTGGGTCTTATGGCCCTCTGTAAACCTCATTAGTGAAGCTAATTGCTTTGCTGTGTTGCTGTCATTATCCATTATACTATGGGTTTCAAGTATGATTATCTTCAATCATTTACTCTTACAGTGGGTATATGGGATGAATCTTAATCAGGGGATTATGGAAATAGATAGTGGGAGAAAGAGGAAGAGAGAGAGAGAGAGAGAGAGAGAGAAAGAGAGAGAGAGGATAGAATATGTGATTAAAAAATGAGGGGGAGGAAGATTAACAGAGGGATCCAGAGACAAAGATAGAGCTTGAGTGTGGGGCAGTGAGAGAGAGAGAGAGAGAGAGAGAAAGAAGATAAGGAAGTCATGGAGAAAGAAGAGAGACAAAGGTAGAGTGAGAGAGAAGGAAGAAGACAGAAAGTGGATAGAGAGAGCAAGAGAAAGATGGATGGGATTCAGGGAGAAAGGAGAGAAAGATAGAGGGATGGAGAATCAGGAGAAATGAGAGAGAGAGGCAAATGCAGAGAATCTGTGAGAGAGATGGGAAATCATGGAGAAAAGAGAGAGAGAGAGAGAGGGAGAGAGAGAGAGTGAATGTAGAGAATCTGTGAGAGAGATGGGAAATCATGGAGAAAAGAGAGAGAGAGAGAGGGAGAGAGAGAGAGAGTGAATGTAGAGAATCTGAATGAGATGGGAAATCATGGAGAAAAGAGAGAGAGAGAGAGAGAGGGAGAGAGAGAGAGAGTGAATGTAGGTGAAGGACTAGTAATGAAAAATTCAAAGCAGTATAAAAATCAGAGGCATATTGCATGCATCTCATTCATTATGAAGGGTTAATAGAATAATCGCCTTTGTCGTGGCTTTTACCGTGTGTACCTGATTTAGTAATGAGTTTTATTTCAAGCAGGAATTTATGACAGTGTTACATGGTCTATGGATGTAGCCTGGCTTATCAAACAATCAATTGCCATATAACTCTACAATATACATGTAACTTCCATTTATCTTGAACCTTGCATTCTTAGTGTTGTAGCCATATTGCATGTAGTATATTGTAACTAAAAGGTAATTTTTGTAGAGGTTCAGTGTACTCTGTTAAACAGTTAAATTTCTTAGTACTCTACATAGTTATCATAGTAATATAAGGTAAAAGCATGTAACTAAGTAAATATCTTTCAGTTCATTGTCTACATGTATAGTAAGTGCATTAAAATGTTTTATGTAATGTGCAAGAAACCAAGGCTAAGTAGAGGTTGAGGACAGTTTATAGTAAAGTGTTTTGTTGTATTTTTGTTACACAAAAAGCCAATTACAAAATTTATCTTAGTTGATTTTATCACAATTGCTTTACAGTAGTGGTATATGTCAAAATGATATGGATATAGAGCTTCTTTGTGTTTCTATTACTTTTGAATATCAACAAAATTACTTATTTTGAGATATTTACAGATGTAAAAAAAAAAAACCCACAAAGATCACAACTTGCAAAGATCTTTAGAAGTTTTATATCAATTTGTTATGCTGTGTTCTATTGTATAGTTTTCACATTTCTCAGTACTTGCTATTATTCTGTGGGAGAAAAAAAAAATTGTTTTCATGTACATGTATATAGACTATTTGTATATCTAATTCATATGAATTGTAAATATTTCATTCAGAAATGGCAACATTGCTTTTCTTGCCATTGCTGACATGGGGTGGAGCAAATACAGAATGAGTCAGCAGAAAGCCATAAGGTCATTAAAACAATACTTCTTCAGGGGCAGATCCAGAGGGTGGCCGAATCGGCTGCAGTCCCCTTTTGAAAAATACAATGTTTTCATAAACACCCATATGGGGAATTGGGGCACATTGCATGACTTTATGATTATATCTGCATTAAACTAATAGACATTATTGTAGGGCAGCTATTACTTGCATAATGCCTGCATTTTCTAGCAAATGCAAGGTTTATGAATGCAGTAATTTGGATCAGGCATTACATCATCACCCTGCATTTTTTTTTTTTTTTTTTGTCATAAGTCATTTGATTACCCCCACCCTACACCCCCCCAACCCACTACGGAAATTTATCCTTTATAGATCAGGCAGTTAGGTGCTTGTAAAAATAATGCTTTTGTTACTCAGCTTTTAATAGTTTATGAACACAATTTTCATTTCTTAATGTAAATTAGCGCACATAATAGGAGCATGGGTGTCTGAAAGGGAAATCACATAACATACGTATACAGCACCCTCCATGAAAAGGAAATTGCTCCACTCTTCCTTTTGTACATAGATAAGCTCTACCTCTTCCTTGTTCACATAAACCTGTCAGAATGTCTAAGGCATGCATTCTTGGAGATTTCATACAATCATTGTATACTTTTTTTCCTGCATAGACCCTTTATACAACAGTTGATCCACGCATCTGGATTTTTGTGGAATCTGAATGTTATTGTGTAGAAGTAGATAAAATTGACATAGTTTCCAGTAACTGTATTTCTACTAGGTGTTTAAAAATACATTTGACACTTTTGATCTTTGATAACTCAAAAGCTAAATCTTGTAAGTGACTGAGGTTCCGCATTATCGTGAAATAGGAAACCGCCGTTCACTCTGTACAGCAGCACTTTACTCAGTCACACGCATTGGTTTCCTATTTCCACCTCCATTCTCTTTGTACACAAGTGCGCGCGTCACATGAACGAGTGGTTTCCTAAACCACGATAAGGCCCTGAGGTTCTTATAGTGTAAAGTGAAAGGATGTCAAATTTCCTGTTACTAGGTTTTGTGGAATTTTTGTCATTAATATTCATAAAATAATGCTATGAATGTTTAATTAGACTTCACTTTTTGAAAAAATTTGAGGCCACAACAAACTGTGTGTGTGTGTGAGTAATGAATTTAGAGCCCAAAAATTGCCATTGTGCTTTGCAGCTGAAATTCCATTGTACCTCTTTCAACCCAAAGTCATGAATCAGTAATAACACTAGAGAGCATAAGGTCGCCAGAAATGACAGGTGCAATGCACAATACATAATGAATTAATTACCAACACATACAGATTTTGGAGCCTTGTTTTTTTCAGAAAGTAAAAACCTAATTAAATATTCAGAACATTATTTTAAGAATATTAATGAATTAAATTCCACAAAACCTAGTCCCAATAAATTTGACACCCTTCAACTTTACACAATTCAAAAAGGGTAGAATGAGAGTCTTTTAAGATTTTTAACTTTCTGAGTTATGAAAGATCAAAAGTGTCAAATGTTTTTTGAAACACCTAGTACTAAAATTGCAGTATTAAAGACCTTAGATTAAATCAGTCATGTGTCTTATACACCTTGACATCACTATGAACATGGCGGACAAAGAAAGCGGACAAAATAAACAACCTCTCCTTCTACACTTCACAATGGTTCTGGTAGTCAAAAGAACATCCCTTCACAGCTATTATGTTTAATCATGTAGTTCCAGGTGAATATGCATGTGACACCTGTTCCACATATTTTAGACAATAGCAGTGAAGGGATGTTTTTTTGACTACCAGAACCATTGTGAAGGGTAGAATGAGGGGTTGTTTATTTTGTCCGCTTTCTTTGTCCGTCATGTTCATAGTGCATGACTTACCTGAAATCTTGGAGGGCATGAGGAACAATTCACCATATAATATGACATCCCCATCTACACACAGATTTCTGTGGAACGAAGTTTCCTGTCTTCGTCCATAGGCTATTAAGCACCATAAATTCCAATGCAACTTGTGGTAATATGTGAGCCATATAAGGAGTTCTGCTTCACTGATTTTCTAAGTAGCTACACACTACCTTGGCAGGTATATAAAGAGAGTTTGTTTATCAATGTATCATGAAGTTGTGTAACGTAAAGGAACCAAGGAATTAAAGGGAAAGTCCACCCTAGAAGTTTCACTGTTTCAATAAAAGGAGATAAATTTGAACAGCATTTTAAAAAGAAATGAGCAAAATTAGTCAAAGAATAAGAAAATTACACTCATTCACATTTTCTAGTAAATTACTCTCGGCTCTGCAAATTGGCAACACTGATGACATCATATGCGAGCAGCTCTCCGTTCACTTTGTACATGAAATTTCACATTTTCTCAATTTTCTTGGAAGTTACACATTTTCTCACCCCATAGTTAAAGTATCTTATGTAAAAAGCAATTCTTCTTATCATACATTGACTATAGGGGTTAGAAAATGTGTAACTTCCAAGAAAATTGAGAAAATGTGAAATTTCATGTACAAAGTGAATGGAGAGCTGCTCGCATATGATATCATCAGTGTTGCCAATTTGCAGAGCCGAGAGTAATTTACTAGAAAATGTAAATGAGAGTAATTTTCTTATTCTTTGACCGATTTTGTTCATTTCTTGTTTAAAATGGTATTCAAATTTAACTCTTTTTATTGAAATAGTGAAACTTTTGGGGTGGACTTTGCCTTTAATATAGCTTCAGCTCTCCTTGAAGGAGGTGTATCCCTGCTTAGAGGAACTGAATTGCAGAGGTCGAGTAAAACTACTCTGTATTTTGTTTTGTTTTGTTTTGTTTTAATTTCATTTTTTTCAAGTACTTTGCCACTGAAGCAGTTTTGAAATATGCTCTACACACACCACCTTTAGAAATGTGTTTTGATGGCATGCCTTATAAAGAATTAATATTTTAGTTGTGATTAGGTGTGAGAACCAACTGCTAATTGAATTCAATTGAAAAAAAAATCCCAAGGTCTCCTGTAGTCTCAGGTTTAAAATACAGCTAAATTGTACACAATTTATTCATAGGAGAACTCTTGAAAAAGGATTGTCATGTAGCTATTTCCTCTTGTAACAAATAAAAGAGATAGTGTGGTTTGATTCACACAAAACACACAGAACAGTCGGAAATGAATTGCTTACTTTATAAGCTTGATTCTGTTTTCTGTCTCTGGGTTATAGTGATGCGTGAGCAGTCTCTGAACCCTGTTGAAATATTGGCCATAATTCACCCTGTATAGAAGTGTTGGCCATAATTCCAAGTAGATTTCTGACCGGCATAACAAATTTGTATGTGTATATTTGCACAATGCCGGATCTTGAAGAATGGGTATTGGTTGGCAGTTCACTGTTAAATCCTCCACTGGTATGGTTACGCTTTGAGATTTTGTAGTTTTGCTTCTCTTAATTACACTTAAGGAATCATCAGCTTTTGTGTTCTTTCACTTTGTCTCATTACCTACTTTCCATTGATTCAAAGATTTTCCTGTTTGAGTTGGAATCTCCAAAAAACCTGCTGGGGGGGGGGGGTCATCAGGTTTTTGTCAGATTTGCACAGACCTATTTTTCAGATCTGTGCATTAAAGGGTAAGTCCACCCTAGAAATTTCACTGTTTCAATAAAAGGAGATAAATTTGAACAGCATTTTAAAAAAGAAATGAGCAAAATCGGTCAAAGAATAAGAAAATTACACTCATTTACATTTTCTAGTAAACTACTCTCGGCTCTGCAAATTGGCAACAATGATGACATCATATGCGAGCAGCTCTCCATTCACTTTGTACATGAAATTTCACATTTTCTCAATTTACTTGGAAGTTACACATTTTCTAACCCCCATAGTCAATGTATTTCAGAAGAATTGCTTTTTACATAACATACTTTGACTATGGGGTAAGAAAATGCGTAACTTCCAAGAAAATTGAGAAAATGTGAAATTTCATGTACAAAGTGAATGGAGACCTGCTTGCATATGATATCATCAGTGTTGCCAATTTGCAGAGCCGAGAGTAATTTACTAAAAAATGTAAATGAGTGTAATTTTCTTATTCTTTGACCAATTTTGCTCATTTCTTTTTTAAAATGCTGTTCAAATTAATCTCCTTTTATTAAAATAGTGAAACTTCCAGGGTGGACTTTAAAATCTTGAGTCAAGCCCAAAAAGTGCAAATTTCTAAACTACCACCATAAGTGGTGTTTAAAGGAAACATTGCACCAATTGTTTGTTTGATTAATTATCCCAGTGTCCCATACAGCATGGACAGTGGGATGGATAGTTTGTACATCCCATACATGTGGAGAGTCAAAGTAAAGAGTCTGTGTTTGCGTATACCTGAATGAAAGGATGGGATGGCAGTTTGAAAAAGGAAATGATTTAGAGCTTATCACCCTAATCCTCTAATGGATATAACAGGATCCTGTTATCTAACTATTATGACATCATGCTAACAAGGTCATGTGACAGAGGTCTCTTCATTAAGTTCTTCCTAGAATTTAGAGTTAACATCGCAGGAAAAAAAAAAAAGAAATCCATGGAAATGTGGTAATGTTATCAAAAACATGAAAAGTTGCAAGTCATGAGCATGGTTTGGCTGGGAAAAAAAAGGAACATGATACAGTTTGCTACGTAGTATGTGGTTCCATGTAATGTCAACTAAACTAATGACAGATTGCATTTAGTGGAAGACTCTTTGTGTCTTGATTTTATGCAGGTATATTTATTTTTGATATTTGAATGAAATGTGGAAATACCAGGTAAGGTCATGTTTTACACAGAACCCAAATTTAAAGTGAAACGGGAAAGAATACGTGTGTACTGTTAATCCATTTTAACTTAGAACAGGGCATGGAAACAGTACACTTTGTTATCTCTGATACCTAGAATGTTTCTATATTGAACACACCAAATACTGGAAATGATTTTGTTTTTAATTGTCTTTTCTTCTTAATGAATATTTCATTTATATTTGTCACACCATATCATTTCAGAGAAAGGTATGTTACTACAGAGTATAAGGCTTTTTTATGTGCTTTAAAGCAGTGTGTGAATAGTTTTGTAACCCTGAAAACTTTTTTTTACAACCTAATCTCTCACTGATTAGGTTCTATGTGCTGCTGTGAAGTTTTTGTCCATTGTTAAAATATCAGGCAAGCTATAGATAAAAAAAGATTTGGCCAGGCATACAATTACTATCTATATGTGCTTTATAATGAAGGAACATATAAATTGCTTGCAAATAGTACAACCTCTGCAAGATAGTTGTAAGGCAAGTGCCAGCTGAGAGAGATAAGAGTGACATCTTTGATTTAGCATTTCATTTAGATATTGAAAACAAAATGCATTAGAAATCATGGACATACCTTTGAAATAACTGGCATATATATCTTTGTATGCTCATAGAACAAAGTGATTTGGTTACATTCTCTATGTTTCCTTTCAATATCCCTTTTTTCCACCATAAGTATTATCTTTAGAATCACAACCAACATCCCCTGTCATAAAGTACCATTGCACATATGGTACAAACACAGTAATTTGAACATGTGAATTTTATCATGATGGTAAATGTTCAATTTACTGCGGTGTACCATCAAATTACCGCGGTGTACCATTAAATTACCATGGTTGTACCATACGTGCTGTGGTACTTTTTTTTTCACAAGGAATATCTGATTACTGTAATTGGATATCATACTCCTACCATCATGTTTTCTAATGTTTAGGATGTATTGCGTATCATAACTCATATACTTTTTACAAACAGTAAACACCCTCCAACTCTCAGTAGACGATATCAGATATGTAGGCCAAGTGGCAACATTGATGTATTTGTCTGTTAGAAGCAAACTTGATGATTGAATTTCAGTGTACCTAGGAAAGGTGGAGTTTATACTCATGAATTAGTCTGAAGGAATCAAATGCTGAGAACAAGAAGGTTCTTAGTTCAAATCATTCAAAGAAGAGTGTTTGTGAAAATTTCTGAGCACTTCTGCATATATCAATTTCATTAGAAATAATGATATATTAGTATTTGCATGTTTATGCATTAACTCATCTTTGCAATTACTCTTTGCATGCTTTTATCATATTATTTTTACCTATAAAACTAACTTTTGATTTAGAATATTAAAATCTAATGATAAAAAGGAAAATACTTATGTACTAGAGCTAAGGCCTTCTGCCTCCAAGCAGACAAACTGTAGCTGATAAGTACATTGGTGGTGTTGTGAATAGAATTACACAGGCATTGTAAATTGAGGAATTGATATCAGCAACTCCTTAGTTGGGGCCTGGGGTACTCATTATTCAAATGATTCATGATTAAAAAGCACAATTAACGTATTGCCAGGGAATAAAAACTAGTAGCTTGGCATAATACATGCATTCCTGAAAGCTTGCTTTAGTGGAGTTAAATTTTGTTGATTAAATACTGACTGATCTGCCTTGAGAAGTACCCCCTCATTGGTCAAATGTGTGAAAGTCCCAGGGCAGTTTAAATCTCATGTTACAAATCTATTTGTCTTGCGATATAGAACTGTCTGTAATTCCCATGTAACTTTTTTATTTTAATATGAAATACAATGAAAAATTTGATATTTGTTTTATACTGAAAAATACATGAATAAATAAACATACTAACTGAATACAAAATGTTCCTGAACAAGTTAGTGATGTATCCTACTTGTTCTTCACCAATATTATTTCTAACAGCTTGTGAATGTGTAATGTTTTGCATTAGCCATTAAACTTCCCTTGTTTCATGTTACGTAGATGGTTATTGTCAGTATGATACCAATATTCTATTCTGCAAGCTCCCCACATAAACATAATCTCTCTCTCTCTCTCTCTCTCTCTCCCCTCCATCTGTCTCAGATCCTTTTTTCTTTACAGTCAATTTTTCCACTCTTCCTCCTTCTTTCTACCATTTTTCTTCTCATCTTAATCCCCTTCCTCTTTCTCCTTCTCTTTTTCTCTTTATTTTCTAGACTTTCTTCTCCTCTCCTGCATATATACATCTTTCTCTTTCTCTTTCTCTTTCTCTTTCTCTTTCCCACTTTCCCCCTTTCTCACTTTCTCTTTGTCTCCAGTCTCCAAACCTTTTTCTTTACAGTTCATCTTTCTTCATCTTTATCCATCTTTATCTCCATCTACAACCTTCTTTTTTAATCATCTATTCATTTCAACATTTATTCTACCCTCTTTATACCCTCTCCCTCAGCTCTCTCTTTCACACACTCATGCATTCTTCTCTTCCCTTCTCTCCTCCCTGTCTCTCTTCAAGTTCAATTCATGATATGAAGAGTGTGAATGCAAAAACAGATGTATCCATTTTTGTCAAATTGAGATATTTGCAATTTTAGATCAAGAAAAAAAATAAAGAAAATAATAAGAAAATATGTGCTACTTTTGACCATAACTTCAACAATATTCCTTTATATGTCATGACCAATATATCATTTGTAAAGGATTATTTTGTACTATATGATGGTGACCTTACTTTAAAATTTTCAAAAATGGTGTTTATTTCTTTTGCATATAAACTTTTCATATGTTATTTTACAAATATTGCATGCCTTCTTGTTCGGTATTACAAAATACATGAAGCTTAAAAGGGCCCTCTCAATTACATTTGGGTTGCCTTTGAGTTGGAAGCATGTAGCTGAAACAATGGAAACAGTGGGTATGCGGAGGTTGCTTTGGATGCACGGTCCCATACACTTTTTTTCGCACTTAACCTTGCAAGAAACGGTAGTCATATTCCATGACAGATTGTTGGGTGTCACATGACAGCTTTTCAGCCAATAAAATGTTTGCTATAACATCCTGTTATATATTATTATGTTACATTTATATCACGCATTGTTTGAATACTTCAATGAGCTTTACATTATTGATAGTATGACTAAGGTTCACCCATCCTCTCTCCTTTCTTTGCTCCTGTCTGTTTTTATCTTTAGCTCTACCTGTATATTTCATTTTTTATTGTGTCCAAGAAATTATTTAATGATATGAATAAATCAGATGAAATACTTGCTGCAACTTTGCACACACTCAGTTTCAGAAGCTTTGTTGCTCAGTCGATGCTCTTTGTGTTAAGACCTAATCATCATGAACAAATTAGAGCAATGATTAACCCACTTCTCCCCAGATTGGATACAATGCGTCATCTGCAGATTACAGCTGACCTTTTCAGTGGTACTACAGTTTAAGCTCAATGATCATCCGAGTCCCCATTCCTTGCTGATCACCCTAGATGTCCATCTAATGATTGATCAGTACCTGGTTCACGATTTTCGGTTTTGTCCTGTCTAGATCTTCTGAATGCTCCATCATTTAACCAAATCAATTTTGTTTGTTTTTGTTTTTAACTTAATGGCAAAGAGTATTTCTACACCAAGTACAGATAACCTCATTTCCTTTTTTATGAATTCATTTTGTATGAATAAAGCTGCAATCTATGTGAAGCGTCTCTTCGCCTGATGTCATTGTGATGTCTTCAAAGGGGTTTTACATGTGACCTTTTCACTAGTACTAAGGTATAAGTTCAATGATCATGTGAGTTCCCATTCCTTGCTGATCACCCTAGATGTTCATCTAATGATTGATCAGTACCTGGTTCAAGATTTCCAGTTTTGTCCTCTCTAAAGCTTCTGAATGCTCCATCATTGAACCAAATTGATTTTGTTTGTTGTTTTTATTAACTTACAGCACAAAAAAAGCATTTCTAGACCAAGTACAGATTGCCTCATTTCCTTGTTTTATGAATATATTTTGTATGAATAAAGCTACAAAATGCGAGAAGCATCTCTTCACCTGATGTCATTGGAATGTCACTGAGGGGTTTTTTTTCCATCTGATCTCGTTGGGAAGTGATTGATAATGGAATACTGAGATGAAAAAACATGGTCATAACTAAGAATTGTCACTTACACATCAATATGCAAAACCAGTGTAGAGATATGATAGCATGTAGCATGTTGCAATCAATAAAGGCACTCCTGGCCCTGTATCTCCTTTCCCATCACAGTATTGATTCTGAATCAATGCTAATTGCACTAGAAATCCCTTGGCTTTTATGCATCAGCTGCCATCACCCTATAGTGCTTCCTCTACTGGAGATATTCTCTATCCTCTTTTCTTGCATAGATTGGAAAACGATGTATAATACATCTGTTAAGAGCCAGAAGGGCATTAACTACTTGTTAAAGCATATGAATTACCGCTCTTCTGGCTCCATACAGATGATATGTACACTCAGACATGTGATATCAATGAATGGTTGTTTATTTTCAATCGTCTTAGTGACATTATAACAATTTTCATTAAAGTTTTTCTAAAGAAATATTTTTCTCTCCACACTGCTTTTCTTGTTGATTGTCTGTTGCTAGGTTGGGGAAGCTTCAAACAAGAATTATGATTTATGCAACACTTTGTAAACGGCTTGTTCCGGAAATGTATCACAAAAATAATATACTCGTTATTTTCCAACAGCTTTAATAGACCTCAATTGCTCTGCATATTTCAGGAAAGCAATTTACAGCCTATTTATTGCTGGCAGTCTGAGTGCATTGAGTCGAATGACTGCACATAGAGCTTTCAATGCCTTAATGGTGCCCAGATGACAGTTTAATCACAAATAAATGTTTTATGATCCTAATAGTTGATTATGAGCACCCAAACATTTCAATCTGATACACCAATAAATGACATCTTGTCCTCATAGCCCTTGATTCATGGAGTTGATTCTTCAGTGAATTATGATGTCTGGATATTCACGCTGACTTTTCGGTTAATAAGGTTGTGGATCAATTTCCACTTCCTATCACTGCTTTTTGTTCTGTACTTCTAACTTCTTCTGGCTTCATTTCTTTTGAATCTATCTCCCCCTCCCCCATCCCCCTCTCTCTC
>CM057154.1:30557212-30580164 GCA_029962745.1 Echinometra lucunter | reverse complement strand
TCTATCCCCCCCCCCATCTCCCCCCATCCCCCCCCCTCTCTCTCTCTCTCTCTCTCTCTCTTTCTCTTATCATATTCCTATCTCGCTTTCTCTCTCTTTCTTGGTCTCTTTCCCCCTCTCCCTTCCCACTCTCTCTCTCCCTCTCTCTCTCTCTGTCTCTCTTTCTCTTATCATATTCCTATCTCGCTTTCTCTCTTTCTCTTTCTTGGTCTCTTTCCCCCTCTCCCTTCCCACTCTCTCTCCCTCTCTCTCTCTCTCTGTCTCTCTTTCTCTTATCATATTCCTATCTCGCTTTCTCTCTTTCTCTTTCTTGGTCTCTTTCCCCCTCTCCCTTCCCCCTCTCTCTCTCCCTCTCTCTGTCTCTCTTTCAAGAATTCTTTTTCTCTCTAACTCTAACTCTCTCATTGCTCTGTCTGAAATGTTGACATGAGGTAAAGTGCATATATTCCCTGCATAGAAGATATTCATTTCCTACAAACCTGATAGCACTGATCAAACCATTTTATGTATTGAAGGATGTATAAATATTGCATCTGATTCTAGAACCCCCCCCCCCCAAAAAAAAAAAAAAAAAATGTTTCAAATTAATGATTTTGATTAATCTTTTGTGATGTCCCTGATTTGGATTTTAAAAATTTATGTACACACTCTATGGACTTGATGTTCTAAACATTCAGTTTTATGCAAATAAATAAGACATCTGAGCATACAATAATAGACATTGAGTGATAAGCAGACATTTCATGTCATCTTCGTCATCTTTCAGTTTCTGCAAAGACAATAAACATAAGTATTCCATTAAAAACAAGAATTAATGACCTTTGAAAAGGAGCATTACAGATAAACTGAAGGTGTGCCATTTCAAGTGTGATATGCTTCAGACATAACACATCATTCTATTACCACGCCTGAATAGTAGCACAGTTTATCTAAATTGTGTTTATACAGTTATTGTGGTGGGTGGATTTCTTATTTGCAACCACTCTTGAAATGAAATAATGCATGGTTTATCAGCAAATATTTGATTTCCCGAGACAGAGTGCTCCAGTGACATCGAAATGGAGGTACATGCAGCATTTAATTTCAAAGTGCTCCATGTTATTAGAATCTGATCATGTCTAATGATGGAATATTATAGAGCAGAGACTGAATCTGCCGTACTTGAAAAGTTAGGTCATGCATGTTTTATTTCTTAACATTCATCAGGGTTCTAGACTTTCAAGACTAATAGGTGCTTGGGGGCATGTGGGCACCCAAATCTCCGCCCCCTTCAATTATTTTTACACAGGGCTCGATGCTTATACAGACTAAAAAAATTGTAATCCAGACCCCATGTGAAAAAAAGCTGGTGTGGATGCCTGCATTAATACATTCCTACAATAAATTATATATCACTATATTTGCTCTTTTTATCCCTGCCTCCATCCACCACTTCAATATTATTTCCTTTTAAGTAGTACAGTGACTGATTAGGATATCAAATTGTCCATCTAAAAACTAGAAACTTGTCTATGTCCTTAGGAAATAAAATTGAAAAAAATTGGGATTATGTTCTTCCATGATTTTAAACACTGAAACGTTTATTCTTATGCTTTAAGATGGAATAAATAGCAACTTTTAAAGACGCTAGGTCGTGAGCTTTCATGGGGAATTTGACACCATGGGTGCTTACCCAGTAACAGGTGTTGTCCATCACTGTGAGTTTTATGACCAACAGACCTTATGTAATGCTCTGTATACTTCACCCTTTCCCCATATGGCAAAGTCATTAACTCACTTTCCCTGGCCCGAGAATGTCCGAAGCAGGCCGAAGAATGTTTGTGGTGGGACAGCTTGTTTTGCTGTGCTCCAGAAATGTAGCTCTATTACAGGTATTTTTCACAAAGTCTGGTGTCAGCAAATTATGATCCATTTCCCATGAAAGCCCACGACCTAGCGTCTTTAAAAGGAGCATAATTTAGATAGTGTTTTCTTTATATTTAGGGATGATGCTGACCCATTTCATGTCCTATATTCTTGATAGATTATTTTTAGACGAGCAGTTTGTCGAAAAAATGTTTATGTCTGCATTTATCTCAGCTGTTTCTATTCATTCTGTTTTGGTAACTCCTATTTCAAACATATTTTTCAAATGGACATCAGTATGATAATGAACTCAATGTACATGCATACACTTCATAACTATGAATCTGAGGAGCTTTTATTGTTTGGTGTAGCACCTGTCCGTAGTATTATCGTCCGCAGACACCCAGATGGGCTTAGAATGTCAAGATATTTACAATGCAGCATGGCGGTAAAGACCTGTCTGAAGTCGGGATGCTTGGCAGCATACAGGACAGGGTTAATGTTACTTGATAATACAAACAGCACCGCAAAGTACGCTACAGCAAGATGGCGAACACGAAAGAGAAGAAGCACCGAGTATGGTACCACACAGACAAAGAAAATAATGACAACGCAGCATAGGTTCTTTGTTATCTTGACCTGTCTGAGAGAGGGCGTTCCATTGATGTTGCTCTTTGTTGGAGAGCGTTGCCGTGGAGATGCTGCATTGTTGTCTTCCACGCTGATGCTTTGAAGAGATATCGCCTGGCTTTGTCGTTTGGCTTTCATGCCAGCAATATGTTTGCGAACATAAAGGTAGATGGATACATAGCAAAAAATAATGACGCAAGTTGATGCTAGGAATGTGACAGATGATATCGTCTGAAAGATGGGTATCTTCGATAGGTCCACATCCCATTTACAAATCTTATAAAAGTAATCATACCCTAGGTTGCCTAGATTTGTCAATTGAGGTATGACAATTGTTAAAATAGGTAACAGCCACGTTGAAGCAACAAAAGTTGCTATCATAGGTAACCGATAAATCTGCTGATAAGTCTTCTTGCTTTTGGTAATCAAGGTATGGCGATTCACTGCTATCATTGCAAGCGTCAGCACACTAACTGTCGGCGTTGTGATTGTCAAAACCGCGACGAACTTACACATGCTGGTGGACAACGGCCATCCGCTGTTGCTGAAAAGCCCTGACGCCTGAAAGGGCAGGACAAAGCAGGTCAAGAAATCTGATATGCTGAGGTTGACAACAAAAGCATTGGTTGCAGTCTGCAGTTTCTTGGAAAGGAGCACAGCGATTAGAACCAGACAGTTACCAATCATCCCAATGGTGCCAACGACGATGAAGAGGGTTGCTATGACGATACTGTGTACTTGGTTGGGATAAGCAGATGGATGATCAGGGGCATTAGTTAGGAGACTCTCCCCACCCTCTGTTGACATTCCGCTAGTAATCATCATGATGAAAATGCTCCTGTCTTCAAGCAGGCTGAGATATTGATACCATGTTGTTCAACTAGGCTGGGATAGAGAAGAAATTCAAAAGTTTGTAACTTCATGATTTTACTTCTAAATTATTGAAGGAAAATAACATGCTAGTGCATGCCAAGCCATGATATCTGTGATGAGTGACAACTTTCTTTGATCAGCTGAATTAAATTCAGTATTGGAATGTATTTTGTTCTGTTTTCAGATATCTTCACACTATACATCGTGATTAAGCTTCATAGATTTATAAAGACTTAGACTCTGGAAATAAAATGAGAGATAGTTTCAAGAAAAACAAACACATGATAACATATTACATTTTGCAGTATTCTAAAGTGAAAATGATAATACAGTCATTCATATTATACTTACATTAAGCATGGTACATCTGCAAAATGGCAATACTTGTGTTGTATTTAAGATCCAAATTATGTAGTCTTCTTGGTTCAGGATAGCTGTATTTTTTCTGGAGCATTATATTGCAGCTTGATCCAAGATCTCTTCAGTACTGATTATTCCACTGCAGTATATTGGATTGTTATTGAACAATCTGTATGAAAGAGAATAAATGAGTAATCAGCATATAAACCATTATTATTCAATTCAAAAGAATTCAGAGTAGATGTGTGAAGTAATAAAGATCCAGCATCAATGAAGATCTTCATGAATCACTCATCTGTACCTTCCATTATGATATGGTTGCAATGGTTTGAGTAAGGTCTTCAAACTGAGATTCTGAGTTCCAAACAAAGTCACTTTAGCAAAGTCCATTTGTATGGAATGTTCCTTGGTTATCCAATCCTTTAAATAGGACAGTCTCAAGTCCTTTCAGTGATTTCCACAGATACAACTTTACTTGCATATCAAGACAATGTCATCCTCTGCTTCTGCCTCTCAAAATGAAATTATCACAAACTTTTATATCCTCTTGCAATGTACCTATTGTAAGATATGTCAGCCTTGATGTATGGGCTTGGTTTCAATTTTGAACTAAGAGCTGAAGAATAGTTCAATAGAAACCTATTGGAAACTTTTAATGATCTGAAAAATCTTCAAATGACAGTTAGATGTGGTGTAAAAAGGTTTTTCCCAAGAAATTGGCTAATTATCTCTTTGTGCAAATAATCAACCTCGGTGATTGATATAAGAGGAATGTCTTACTGTCTATATGCCATAAAAATCTTGCTGCTCTGAGCTTTTGACAAGTCATTACAAGATGCAGTCTTTTCTCTTGAATTGCATTTTGTGAATTCATTCTTTGCTTTGTATATTTCTGTCTTTTTTATGATCCACCAATGACTGTATAAAACTTGGAATGTGCTTAGTCACGAGGCTATGATTCCTCCCATTTATTTTGCCTTGATTATTATGTCTGTTATATATGGTGTTAAATATAACTTGCATAGATTAATTAGTCTCCACTTTATCTTTTTTTTTTTTTCAAAGAAAGTTTTAATTTTTTTATTTCTATTCATGCTGTCTTCTTCCTTTTTATGCCTCCGCACACCGTAGGTGGTTGCCGGAGGCATTATGTTTTCGGGTCGTCCATCTGTCCGTCCGTCCCGTCCCGTTTTCATTCTCGCGATAACTTCAGAACCGTTTGACAGATCAACTTCAAACTTGGCTCGTGTATGCATATGGGAGGGACAATGATCTGATTAGATTTTGGAGTCTCAAGGTCAAAGGTCAAGGTCATAGAGGTAATAATACACATGAAAATGGCTCGTTCTCGCGATAACTTAAGAACCATTTGACGGATTGGCTTCAAACTTGGCTCGTGTATGCATATAGAAGGGACAATGATCTGATTAGATTTTGGGGTCACAAGGTCAAAGGTCATAGAGGTCATTATGTACATAGAAATGGTTTGTTTTCACCATAACTCAACAACCATTTCACCGATCAACCTCAAACTTGGCACAGGTATGCATATGGGAGGGACAATGATCTGATTAGATTTTTGGGGTCTCAAGGTCAAAGGTCAAAGGTCATAGAGGTCATTATGTACATAGAAATGGTTCTTTCTTGTGATAACTCAGTAACCATTTGACGTTCAACAAACTTGATTCATGTATGCATATGGAAAGGGCAATGCTCTCATTAGATTTGGGGGTCACAAGGTCAAAGGTCAAGGTCAAAGATGTCATTGTATAAATGAAAATAAATCAACATGAAGTGCCATTTATTTCTGATTTGGTAATGGCGGAGGCATAAAGTTCGACCACGCGTGGTCGAAGATTCATCTAGTCTTTGTTTGAAATTCCACTTGAAATCTAATTTTTGTGTATTTTGTGTGAAGCATAATGAGTAAGTGTATTATTCATTTTCAGTTATTTTCTTTGATTTAAAGTATCACATTTTAAAAATCCATGTCCTTCCATTTATGTAGTCCTCATCCTTTTCTATGTTTACTATTCCCATCAAATTTTGCAATCTTGAAAGGGTGTTTGACCAAATGGATGATATCTGTCTGGAGGGTATACATTGCATACTAGGAGTCATTACAGTATGGAATGGTCCTTCAAGGTTCTTGTAATTGGTTTCTCAACTATATTCTAATGTGCAAGAGACCTATTAATGTACGGTATCTTTATATCTTTCATCTTATTGCACAGATCAAAGGTTGTGATCTGTGCGAATGAACATTCTACCTTAATTACTTAATGTAATCAGACATTTAGAGTCGTAAGTAAACATACTATTAAGAGCTCTGGATTTCAAATGGCCTTCCAGTTTTTATAGCTGTCTTAATATTCCATCAGCATATTGCAGTTGATACATTGTAAATGTTGCTTGTATAAATAGCACCCCCCCCCCCCCCTTTCTCCCACCCTATGCTTCCCCATGGGCTTTGTATGTGCAATTCCAAATGGATATGAGAACTTTAAAAATATGTAAAACTTAATAGTTTTTACCCTGTAATGATAACACTTTTACTTGAAATTTTCCAGGTTTCCTAAGGTACTTGAAAAAAAAAAATCTCTTGTACATTTACACTGAAGACTTTAAAGTTAAATTAACAGTTTTATGCATTATGTTTTAAGTTTGGACATCAAAGGTTGTTTTGTGTGAATGCATCGCTAGTCATGAGCTTACATGCTAGGAAAACTTCAGATTTGAGACAAAGTAACATACAAAATGTGGAAAATCCATATTGTCTGCTCTTTAAATGAAAGTGATTTTCTGAAAATTCATCTGTTACTCAGGCAACTGTGCACAGATATATTTCACAGAAAAAAAAATTATGTTTGAGCAACAAAATGATTGAGCTTTACTTTAATATGAAATAACTTAGCTTGAAATTCATCTGTTATTCAGACAGTTGTACACAGATATATTTCACAGAAAAGATAAAAAAATTGTGTTTAATCAACACCTAAAAATGATTCATCTTTACTTATAGACGTGCAGATCCAAAGGTTGCTGGCATGTGAATGCCCATCCTGTCTTAATTACTCAATGAGTCTGACATATTGCTTGTCATGAGCAAACATGCTTGGAATTTTAAATGGTTAATCAAGTCTTGAGAAAGAAATAGCAGGAGACTAGCTGCATTGCTACAAGCATTTGACAAGAATATTTTGCAGCGTCCATGATAGTATGGAAATGTAACTGATACTTTAATTAGAAATGATGAACAATATTTCCAGTGTCCATCATTGGTTAAATCATTTATCTTTTTCTATATTCTTATCTGTCTACTTACATATTGATTCAATTGATTTATAACAGTGCTATATAAATCCATGAATCTACTTTGTTTACAATACCGTAATCTACTCTCCATGTTTTTAATTTACAATGTTACCTATAACTGTTACGTACATGTATTTTGTATTTTCATGTAGAATGATGTTTGTTATTACTGCAGGGTGCCTTTGGAAAGCAGTTTTACAAAACTGAACCGGCCAACCCTGCAGTATGAAATAAATAAAACAAAATAAATAAATAAATAATAAATCATTTACTTCCTCTTTTTACCAGTTCACTTCACATCTGGAGCTGTCAAATTTGGATCTTTATAGCAACTGCATTGTGACAAGCATAGATTGATAATCAAGAATATTTTGCAGGGTCTAAAAATGTATTATTACATACTTGCCACAAATGATGATGATAATCTTCATTCCCAAGTTGCTTTTCACCTTGATATATCCTTGCTTATCTCTTCATGTCCTCATTTGAAAACGGTGCACTCAGTATCATTTCTCCTTCGATCAGAAGCAATGTTGCATGTGTGCCTTTTTTCTCATTAAGACATAATATGTGTTTTTAGAGTGACAAACTTGTCAGGTAAACCATTCTCTCTGATTGCTTGATGAAAATCAATGCCATGTGTGAGCCTGTTATCTCATTAGCACATTAAAATCGCTGTGTTTTTAGAGTGACAAACTTGTCACGTAAACCTACTTGACTGTTTCCTCTCTGCCCATCATCCCTCATTACGATGACGACAAGGCTTGCTTCCATCTGATCCCCGTAGTCATGCCAGAAAGCATCAGGGCCTCTTCACATGAGACCAGTAGCAGTGCCAGAATGAGTATTAATTCTTATTATTCTATGGCTATGTGAATGCTTGCTTGTATCCATATGAAATGAGAAGTTTGTATCCTACAAGTATACCCATGCCTTTTCACTATTGCAGAGTAAAGTTTTCACATTTCACAAAGTCTGATAAAATGTAAAGCCTCAAAATATAGCAACCGTTATACTGCTGTTAGATCTCTTTGGTTTTCCATGGAAATGATGCTGAAAGTGGCAAGCAGCTATGATCCTGGAAAGTTGTGGTTCATTCACAATGAATTTTATAATGAATCAGTCTGTCTTGCTCATTGTACAGCTTCAATATTGCTATCAAATACACCACATACGGTAGATTTCCTCATGTGAAAGGGGAAAAATGTTTTCTATTAATGTTACTTCACCACACAAGTAGAAGAGCAGTGTGCAAGGTCCGCTGATGAGCAAACTGTTGTCTCCTGAGCAGGAGCCACTAATAGTGTCAACTTCAATGAACCATGTGCATGTTGACATTAAACAGTCCCCTCTTCGCTACCTTGCCTGTCTCTCCAGAGCTCACATTTATTGATGAGTTTGAGATCCCTATCTTGGAGAAGGGGGTAGGATCGTATAACCCCTCTTGAAGTGATTAGACTGTAATTTGGTGCTTAATGCATACAGCTCCCTGTTTATGTGGTTCCTGTGATAATTAATGTGTTTCATCCACAGACAGGCCTCTTCCAGTGTACACTTGTGTATATGCATGCCTCTTTCTCTCTCTCTCTCTCTCTCTCTCTCTCTCTCTCTCTCTCTCTCTTTCTCTCTCCCTCCCTTTCTCTTCCCCCTCTCCCTCCCTTTTCCTTTATTTTTTCTTTCATTTGTAAGTCTCATTCTCTTTTCCTCCCTCCCCCTCTCTCTCTCTCTCCTCCCTCTTTTTCTTGTCTCTCAATATCTTTCTCTTTCTCTCAGTCACTTTTGTTACCTATCTATTTCTTACTCTATGCAGTTACATTTTTCTGCTTTATGTCTGTCGCTTCTTCTTGTCACTGTTAGTTATTTTCTTTTTTATATTCATCTTTATCTTTAGAAATTTTCCTTACAATTTCCTTTTTTGTAATAGTTTAGTTTATTTCATTTCAAGATTTTTTTTTTTAATTCATCTATCACCCCTTTATCCTCTCAGCCTTATATCATTACTTTATGAATAACACCCTTCTTGCTTATATTAGATAAACTTTCTATCTCTCTTTCTCTCTCTTTTTCTCTTTCCCTCTACATCAGATCTTTTCGGTTTTCTTCCTTTGATCTCATTTTTACTTCATCTTTTCACCATCCTTTCTCAATTTTCTCTTACATCTTCCTGTTGATCTTGTGCTCTCACCTTTCCTTCTTGTCACTCCATAAATCAGCCCTCTGATGAAAGAATTCCTTGGCAGTTAGAATTTGTCTCTGCTTACTCTGTCCAAAGTTCATCTAACAGGATGCTGGTGGCGTACATAGATACCATTTATTGACTCTAATTAAGACACCCATAGATTAAAAGTTTATGGCTTCTGTGTTCTTCATAGCATATATGCATGCATTTTTGTGCCTACTTAACTAGGATTTTGCTGGGGAAAATAGTAATTGTTCCTCTTCCCAAAGCACAGATCAGAAAATGGAGCATCACGATTAGGAGATGTGTGCTTAATGGTATCAATTTCTGTGTGCTTGTGGCAATGTACATAAAGAGAAGAGGGAATGAAGAGGGGTTTGTGTATTATGAAGAGAGAAAAAAGAAGAGAGATGAGGGGGAAAGTGAGACATTTTATTATGATACACAGGATTAGTAAGCGATAGGTATTCCTATCCTGTGAAAAGCTCAGAAAAGGCCTTAGGGCCGGGACAATTAGAAATATGAAAGAGAAATATGACCCAAGGAAATCACACTTTTTCTCTTGTGGATTACAATCAAGAATATGAAATAGAAATTTGCACTGCCTTCTAGTGGACCAAATGAAATTTCTCATCCCCTTATGATTTTGAGTTCCTTTTCTTTTATGCTGGTGCATGTATCAAGAGTGGGATAAAAGAAAATATAGTTACATAGAGAATATCATTCCAGTTACATGCTTCTCTTATGATTTACCTTTTTTTTTGTTCTTTTTTCTGTGGTGTTAATTATTTAGAAAGTGGATTTCAAAATTCAAATGCATCGTGTAGCTTTCTAGAAGCTGTCTTTAAAAGATGAAAAGAATCTTAATATTTTCTTGCATCACCTGGACACTTTCAAGAAGATGCTAGCCATGGCCTTTAAGCCTCCATATTGAAACACTATATTAGTGAGAATGCTGTCCACTGTAGAAATATTGTGAATAGCATGAAATATGGCTGAAATGGGCTTGCACCGTGTAATATGATAACAGATAGACAGGCCACTTAAGGTTAGTGAAGGTCTGTCTAAACAACATCATGTATCATTCTCCTTCATCCTTCTGTATACTTCATTTATTTAAAAAGAGAGATGATTCCCCCCCCCCACCCTCCATAAGCCCCTCCCTCTCCTTTTCATTACTCTTCTTCATACATTGATGATAGGAAATTCTTCCCACTCCTCTAAACTCAAGCGCGTTCTCTCTCTCTCCCTCTCTCTCTCTCCCTCTCTCTCTCTCTCTCTCTCTCTCTCTTTCTCTTTCTTTCTCTCTCTCTCTCATTACTCTTTCTTCATATGTTTTGTTTTATTATGCAATCAGTATATTCAATGTGGTTTTATATTCATTTATTTACTATGTGTATGCTTTGAAGTCAGTATTATGATTCAAAAACTGAAACTTACTGTAGATAAATCTCTGCTACATTTTGGTGGAATACATGAATAACATGATACATGATAACATGATACATGATATCATGAATATATGATAACTTTCATGAATTTATGTGTATGCTTTCTTTATGGATTTATTTTCCAGCTTCTTTTCTTCCAGTTGCCTTCCTTTACACTTGTATCTTTCTCTTTGTCCACTGCTTCAATCACGTCTGTTTTTGACCTCCAATTTTTTAATGTTTTTGTTTTCTTTCTCTGTTGCCTCGCCTCTATCCCTCACTTCTCAAAACCTTTCCTAATTTTTTCTCTCTTTTTCCATCACCTCATTGCTTTTTTCTTCTCTTTCCTTTTTTTCTCATCCTCTTTCTCTTTCTCCTCTCTGTTTTCCCTTCATCCTTTCTTTATTCCCCTCTCCTGTCATCTTCTCTTGTCCCCTTTCCTTTTCACCCCATTCCTCACCCGTTACCTCACCCCTTACCTCACCCCTTCCATCACTCCTTCCCTCGCCCCTTCCCTCACACATTCCCTCACCCCTCCCCTTTTCTCCCAATCAAGTCTTTCTGATAGCACTCCTCAAAAATTTGGATATAAACAAAGCTGTCATGAAGTTGAATAATTGGTACAGATAGCCGTCATCAGATCCAATGGATGTATAGTTTTCTATGAATATTGGTTTATTTTCTGAAGGTGTATAGAATACATTGAATTCAACAGTTGATTGACAGAGAGAGAGAGAGAGAGAGAGAGAGAGAGAGAGAAAGAGAGAGAGAGAGAGAGAGCCGAGAGAGAGAGAGGAGGCGAGGAGGAGATAGGAGGAGGAGAAGGAGGAGAAAGGTAGAGAAATGATAGGAATTATTAACTAGAGGCGAGAAAGAGCATTTGAATTGAACCTTTGCTTCAGTATGTAACATCGCTGATACTTGATTTATGTTGCAGCCTATTTATTAGAAAACATATGTCTTGGAATACAGGATTATATTCATCTACAGTATATAATATCACCTTTAGCCCTATTGTCATTTTCTTCTAGAGTTCTACCATTATTATGTACAAAAATGAAAACTTCCAGCATTGTGGAAGTAATAAAGTGCCGTACTCCCAATATGTTTTCTTAAGATTTTCTCCTGGATTTATGTCTAAAATCAAACATTTGAAAACAAATTTTATATCTTTTAAAGTTCTCATAGAACTGGATTTAATACACACTATTTCCTAAAACCAGTCTTAGGTTTTGATGCACAGATAAAAAGGAATATCCTCGCTAGAACTCTCAATCACTTGCCATATTCCTACCACATGCATTTCCCCCAATATTTCCCTCTCTTGGGATCAAGATCAGCATATCTAAACCTCCAGGCCCAGTTTTTATAATTGATGAGGTTTACCGAGTGGAAATGAGAAGGGACAGGTGAGATGAGAGGGAGTATTATATCTCATTTGAGATGAATCCAAATGATTGTTGGGTTGAAGTCGCCAAGAAATATGGCCATGCGCTGTGGTTGGATCACATCAATATTTGGTGAGAGGTTTTCCTGACTTCTGGTTGGGAGAGGGTGTGTGAGGTTCAGAAATCATACTTAATTTTTGTACATGCAAAATTAAGACAGCTTTGGTTTGATCATGAGACATATGACTTGGTGTACCGCCCCCCCCCCCTCCCCTCGTGAGAAGGATAGTGTTTCAAGGTGTCTGAAGAAGTGTTTCAAGAAGTGTTTCAAGAAGTGTGTCAACCCTCTCACTACTGTTTTCTCCCTTGTGATTGATGGTGATTGATGATTGATAAATATTGATAAAGATGAAATTATTTCTTTCTCTGCTGCTTACTCTGGGTAATGGGGAGTGCAGCTGAGGAAAACTAGACAACAGAAAAGTGCTTCCAGACACAGTCATCCTCTATCTTAACCTCTACTTCTGATATCTCCCAGGTGAATGGTAGTGATAATGATTGTGCATCCCAAGGATAATGATGTAATAATTTCATCTCTGTCACTTTTTAGAGATGATGGTGAGTATATCAGAGGAAAACTGGGCCACAGGAAAGTGTTTCCAGGTGGGGTCATCCTTTACCTATACCACCTCTGTGTCCCATGCTGTTCCTCCTCCCTTTCTCCTCCTCCTCCTCCTCCTCCTCCTCCTCCTCTACTAAAGGTTTCTCCAAAGTCATTCATGACAAGAACAAGGCAGATCAAATTGTTCATAAATGTTATAAGTGATTATTCATAAAATCTCATTTTTTCTATTACTTTTTGCAGGTAATGGGGGGCATTTCAGAGGAGGAGTGGACCACAGGAAAGTGTTTCCAGACAGGTTCATCATCTACCACCTCCGCACCCCATGGTGTTCCTCTCCCTTCGAGAGCTCCCAGACCTTCCAAACCATTTTCTAATCCACAGAAGACAGGGACAGATGGTTCCTCTTCCCTACAAACAAAAGTGAGTGCATGTAATACTCAACATTTGAAAAATCAACGATGACAGAATATTAGCCAGAAATGTTGTAGGAAGCAGGATTTAATACATGCCTAGAATGGTATGAAATTCCTCTATAGTTATAATGATATCTGTGATGTAGATGTTATCAGACCACAGTTCAAGCAGAATTAATAATTACCTCATTTAAATCATTGACCCCCCTCCCCATACTTAATATTTATAATTCTTATTACTTTATTGGATTTCTTTTGTTTGAAAAAGTATTGAAGCAGCAACAATGTTTCAGTTACTTTACTGAGCTTGAGAGAAAATAATAGGTACATGTACCTTTAATACTATCAAAGAGAGTCTAGGCATTCAGTTTATTATTTCTTAACAGGTTGACAAAATCAAAGAACTTTTTACTCACTTGTCTCAGCAAGGATTGATGTAAACATGAAGCATATAATTTACCTACTTTAGATGGTTCCACCAAGAGTGCCCAGGCCCCTCTATGACCCCACCCGCCCAGATGCTCTTGTAATGCCACGCCCACCTTCCTCCCACCAATGGCAGAACAACCCCCAAAATGAGTCTGTTGTTGACGTGGTGGTCGATCCTCACCTGGTGTCGAAGCTCAGGCCTCATCAACGGGAGGGGGTTCTCTTCCTGTATGAGTGCATCATGGGATTGAGGCAGTATCAAGGCAACGGAGCTATTCTGGCGTAAGTGCGAGTGTACTATGTGGAAAGTATACCCTTAGTGTTGCAACCTTGCTGCAACCTAGCTGCCAGCATGATGCAAAGGGGTTTCATTGTTGTTTCAATTTTCTCCTTAAAAACTCTTGCAACAAAATTTGCAGCTTTTGTTACTAAAGAATTTGAAAATGAGTTAAATGCAAACTTTAACATTTATCTGGATAATGAACTTTCATTTTATTACAAAATTTGCAGCTTTTGGTACAAAAGAATATGAAAATGAGTTTGATGCAAGCTTGAACATATAGGAATTATGGATTTTCATGAGTCGAGCTATTCAAACCAAAATGTAGTTTATGAAATGTTTTCTGTCTGTAATATCCTTTCTATTCATTTCATTTCAGATCCAATTTGTATGTGTGTTGTATGATAAACAGCCCCCCCCCCCCCCCCATTTTGAATGAGGGTTAGTTTCTTTCGATAGAGGAAATGATTGATATTGTTTGTCTAGTTTGATAGATGCTGTAAGAACTTTCACATATCACACTTTTCTCTTTCTCTCTTTCTCATTTCTCTAGAGATGAAATGGGTCTTGGAAAGACACTACAATGCATCACTCTTATATGGTAAGTTATTAGGATGTATAACATTCATGTATGACAGAATACTTTTCTTTTCCTCATTGCATTAGTAGTACAGAAATCTCAAGAATGTAAAGGTGCTTGTTAGAGTGTGAGTATGGTGGATATATTTGCCTGTGGATGCAAGTATTTTGGTGGGTGGGTGTGCGCCTGTGTGCATGTATGAGTGTGAATGTGTTTGTCCTTGGTTTTCTGTATTTTTTTTTTTTTTTTTTTTTTTTTACACATTCCACAGCTTATGAATATATAGTCTTTCTGTTTTGAATGTTATTTTATATTGTAATGCATTGCTCGAATACTGACTACAGTGCATGGATCTTTGTATGTTGATTTTTTTAATGAACCATTTATCTATCTTTATTCTATTTGTTAGTTAATTTTCTTTAGTAGTGATACAGGAAATAAGAAAAGAATAATAAGTGAAATGATGTTACTCTGTACCTTGTTAGATTCAGAGTTGGCTTGGAAGATTGCAGAAGGACATGTACCTTCAACAAAAGATGATTGAGACCCTCATTTAGAAATGACAAATTTACTTTATATATGCTGAATGAAATACTAATTACAAGTAATCAATCTTCAGAAGTACATTTTTATGAACATGCAATGGTATATCTATTAGATTGATGAAGCTGTTTGATGTATATTTTGACAGGACTATGTTCAAGCAAGGTCCTTATGGAGGGAAACCATTCATCAAGAGAGTTTTGATAGTAACACCAGGCAGTCTTGTCAAGGTATCATTCTTTTCCCCTGCAACTTTGGTATAGAAATATTTTGCATGACCTGGGCCCCGTTTCATGAAACTTGCTATCAGTAAGAACTGCCATATTGCTGTGACAAATTTGCCCTCAGCCAATCAGATGCAAGGTTTAAGTAACTTATTAAAACAGTTATTGCAACTTGTTATTGATAACAAGTTTCATGAAACGGGGCCCTGAAATTGAATGTTCGACTTGAAAATATTCTCCCAACCTTCAATTCCAACAATTTCCGAGGAATTGATATAGGTACGCTATTATATACCCTATTGCATAAACCTATTTTCAAACAAATTGTTGATTATTTACAAGTATGCATGAAGTAGCCGCGTTGCACAAGAAATGTATTTTAGATTTTTTAGAATCCAGAGCTAATTTCTGTCATGTAGTTGTGTATATTCGCAGTGCAGTTATTGAGAAAGCATTCTAAAATTCCGTAAAGAATCTCTGTCCTCTGATACAAACGTATTACAATTCCAGATTGCAGAAACTTGCACCCTGTATGATAATTTTTTTCAATAATCCATGCCATTTTGTTGTCATAATTGCCTTGTGGATGGCGCAGAATGTCCCATTCTTCAAAAAGCTGGCCAGTTGAAGATTCTGATTTCTTTTTCATGTTGCTTTTCTTTCAGAATTGGTGTCGAGAGTTTAAAAAGTGGCTTGGGTCAGAAAGAATATCTGTTTTTTCTGTTAGTAGTGACAAGAAAGTAGAGGTAGGTTAGTTGTTTTTTTAGGGGGAAGGGGTTGTTGTTTATTAAATTTTTTTTTTTTAACACAGGTGGCTTCTTTGGTGGTCGGGTGGTTCAAACACTGTTTACCTGGAGGCCCTGCAGATTAACAAATAATAAAGTCTAAAACAGTGCTTGTCTTATTTTGTGAAATGTCAAAATATTGCCCATTGCTTGGATAGATTACTAGCCCTTCCTGTTAAAGACACTGGTTAACATTGTTATGATTGTTTTAAAAATCTTGTTTTGTTACTTGAAAATGGGATAAACGTAAGGGTTATAGTGTAAAAATACCAGTCTGAAAGTTTCAAAGTATAATATCCACAGGAAGTATTTTTAAATAGCAAAAATGTGAACCAATGTTTGAAAAAATATACGAAGGTCGGTTGCACAGAATAGACATAAGGAGTGCGCATGCACGTATGACTCACCTTACCGTAATGTGTGTATTGGCGTATCACGCGGCGGGAGGCACATAACGGCATTTTCAAATTCAAGCGAAGTGGTCCTCTTAGTGATTGTCTCATGAGGCGAAGGATAATAAAATCGCCGTTTGCGTCTAACTTACACTTTTTCATTCCAAAATATGGTTGGTTTCAGGGTTTTTGAGTACAAATACAAGTACTCATACACATGTTTCATCTTAGTTTGAGAATTTTTAAAATCAGCTACTCACAAAGTTAGCCAATGACTTTAAAATTAGCAAAGGTTCTCTATTTCTTTGTATTCTTTTTATCAAACTCCCCAATTTCATTTAAGTAACCTGACTTTTAAACACTCTGCATGTGTAATTTAATCATCAGAGTTTTTTTTTTTTTTTTTTTTTTGTTATTTGGCTTCCATCAAATTTTCATGCAGTGTAAATTTACTTCCTTTGTAGAGCCTGTTATGATGCAATAAATGAGCAAAAAATCATTCTCAGGATTCTTGGAAATCTAGCAAAGAAACAGCATTTTCATTTACTGGGCAGGTGTTCAGTAATTCCCTTCTTTTTACACCACTTATAACGAGAATGAATTTTTTTGTTTGATTATGTATAAAGAATGGCTTTATCATACAAGTCATTTATTGATCCGAGCAGGGATTTGTTGCATCCCTCGATATGAGTTCTTAAAGAGGCAGTAGTAGATTTATGACCTTGTACTTGTAAACTTTTATTACCTCTTGTTTATAGACGGGCGATTAAATGCCCAGAATCTAATGAGGCAATTATGCTGGTTTAATAGCTTACGTAGTATAAAGTAGAAGCAGAGGACTTGGCAGTTGACTTTTCAAATGCTAACATATGACTTATTAACATTTTCATTAGATTAAGAGAGAGGGGGAGAGAGGGAGAGAGAGAGAGAACAAGAGTAGAGTATTTAGAGTATTTTTACTGCAGAAGTATTATGGTGAGGGCATGGATGTATTCTGTAAATATTTAATTTCATGATTTTTGTAAGGATTTTGTATTTATTTTGTTGGAAATGAGAAAAAATAAAAACTAAACTAAAAAAACTAAAGATGGTGTACAGGTTTAGTAAAAATTTAGGGAAAATATTACTTCAAATGAAGTTCTATGTGAGAACGAGTGCTCAGCATGATTTAGTTATGAAGCACCTTTAAGATGTATGAATGCTGCTGTTAGCAACAAAATACTTCAAGTTACACCCAAGGCAATTAAACTAAAACTTGTTCTTTCATAGTAATTTTAACAATAATCTTTAAAATTTGTTCCATTATTGCTGTTGTACAACAAATGTAATCATTAGATCTGTGTTATTTACAATCTTTTTTCTGTATAATTTTGCACTTGTCTTACTTGTTATCATTTTGAGTTGGTTTATTGATTTATAGTTGTTTTTTTATATAATGCATTTTATATCTACATTTCATCTTACTATTTTAGCATTTTTTACCTTGAATTTTTTATCTTGTATCATATGATTTTTATGCTTGTACACGGCCTTTCTGAAAAACCTCTATCAGCTGACATAAGTGTCCGTGAATAAAAATAAAATAAATTGAAATTGAAATTCTTATGGTTAGAGCCAGAAGGGTATTAACTCTGTGTACAAGAGTATAAGTTAATGTCCTTCTGGCTTTTACCAAATGATGTATTAAACAAGTGTTCATAAATGAAACTTGCTGTGCAGTATCTTTGCAATTTCTGCTATTGACCTCTGACTTGTGACCTTTGACGTATGACCTTATGATACACAGGAGTTCAAGAAGAGTCCCTTGTTCCCTGTGATGGTAATCAGCTACGAGATGATGGTTCGTTACACTGATGACATCAGAGGAATAACCTTTGACCTGGTGGTGTGTGATGAGGGACACAGACTAAAGAACAGTACTATCAAGACTGCATCGGTAAGAATTAACCCGTTGCCTACTGGAGCTGGGTTTCCACATATTAAGTCTATGGAAATGAGAGAATTTGGAGGTCAACGGGTTAAAAAAAGATGCAATAAACTGTTTTTGTAATATTATGGTCGTAAGTCCTATACGAAGGATGTGGTAATTGAGCATTTGTGCTTTACATAAGGGCTCTGATGCTTTAAAATGGAGTTGAACCCGAGACCTCATTAGTGTTACTGCTGAGTTATCACACCACCTTAAGATTGTCTTTATATATCAACAGTGGATCCATTAATAAAAGTGGGTGGGGGGGGGGCAGTGATTGACTTTTTCAGGTGTCTGTTTTACCTGAAAAATTTGCTGGATCCACCACTGTGTATGAAAGCAGAGCTAAATTGATTGAAATGTATTTTCTGTTAATGATTTTAATTTCAACCTTGATACTCTTTCTTTGTTTACATGCCTAGTTCCTATCTAGTCTGGCTGTCAGAAGAAGAATCTTGTTAACAGGCACACCTGTACAGGTGAGTAGTGCCATCCTCATCACTTCGTAATGAATAATGCAGCAGTTTGTACATGTTATTAGGTCATTTTTTGAAGGAAGCTTCTCTTTTTCCTTTTAATCATGCATTGTATTTTGACCCTTATTCCTCCAGTTTCTTTTATACCTACATGTTCCAGGTTACTATGTATTTGACAAACTCAGAGGAAGATCTGTCAAGTAGTATTTATCAATTCAATTTATGTAACTACTAGTTCCGCTCTTCCTTATTCCTACTAGATAGTTATGGGTAATTTAATATATTTCTGTAGAAATTGCGCAGTTCAAATTTGCAATTATTATTATTATTATCTCCACTCCCTTCTATTATGTTGATTTCCAAATATTTAGTTATTTTGCGTGCACAGTGATGTGTCTGGCTATTTATACCCGAATGGTAACATTGGTTATAGTGTTGATTTGATTAATTGATTTCCTTCTTTTTTTTTCAGAATGATTTACAAGAGTTTTATTCCATAGTGGAATTCTGCAATCCTGGAGTTTTAGGTAAGTTTAAGGAATGTCTCTGAAGAAGCTAGGTATAACAATGAAATAATATTATTGACAGTAATGATTATAGAAATCACAATGCTAACTATGCTGATGATGGTGATGATGATGGTAATGGTAGTACATTTAGTAAAATAAGAGTTTTGTGTAGATGCCTAAACAGTGAAATGAGCAAATACTTTCATGATTTCTCAAATAAGTGATCACAGATGCAATCTTACAATGTCTGAACCTAACTTTAATTTTTGATGATGCAACAATGTGTTTTTTGTGCATATAATAGCCTGTAATACTTCCATCACATCTGGCATTGTCATTCCTGCAAGTAGACACATATTAAAATTGGAATGGTTCAGTGGATCGAGGTGAGCATGGTCCCTTGTGTAAAGATGACACCCACAATCGACAAGTGTTCCGCGTTTCTCTCATGAATAACTCATTCGTCAGGCACTACTAATATCAAAGAGAATATGAGAGCCCTGTATCTCTTATTCTATTCCAAAGGGATCTTGAACAGTCGTGACATGTTTCCAAATTTCTGTCATCATGGATAAAATATTTTAGGGAATTTATCTTCGAAAAGTATTTTGTTGTGTATATTTTGGGTTCCATGTGGGTAGACTGCATTATAAGTTCTAATTCTTACATCTTGAGAGATAATTTAGTTTGAATGTAATCAAAATAAAACTTAAAGAGACTTGTTAGTCGATATGTCACTGCACTCATATATCCACATGCATAAAAGTCAACTCCAAGTTCACTATCACACAGGTCTTGATCGGAACAGGTGACCATTGATCTTCAGGCCATATCCATTTTCATTGAATTTTTAGATGTTTTCTATTGATATATTTTTTCCATTTCTCACTCTTTTTTTTTTTATTCTTATATTTTTTTTTTTTTTTTTTTTTTTTTTTTGGGGGGGGGGGGGGGGTCTAACGATATAGAGGGATGATTAGTACACTTTGAGGCTTGTTCAGATATGACCAAACAAGCCCCTGCAATACTTTAGTGTTGTCCACGTGGCAAACCACACCACTTATGTTAATGAACGCACATTAACGCGTCAGCGCTCAAATAGAAGAGATCTTTGCCAAAATTTGCACAGACAAACTCATGACATTATTATTTTGCACTAACTTTTAAAGAATTTGATGGTCCACAGCTTTTTGCCACTGGAAGACAAAAAATATGTCTGTTGCCTCGGTGGGTTTTTTTTTTTGCTGCCTCATATCCCATTGACTTAAAATGTGGGGTTTGTCACGTTATATCAGAACAAGCCTTTAAAGGGAAAGTCCACCCCAGAAATTTCATTGTTTCAACAAAAGGAGTTAAATTTGAACAGTATTTTAAAAAAGAAATGAGCAAAATCGGTCAAAGAATAAGAAAATTACACTCATTTACATTTTCTTGTAAACTACTCTTGGCCCTGCAAATTGGCAACACTGATGACATCATATGCGAGCAGCTCTCCATTCACTTTGTACATAAAATTTCACATTTTCTCAATTTTCTTGGAAGTTCCACATTTTCTAACCCCCATAGTCAATGTATGTTCAGAAGAATTGCTTTTTACATAACATGCTTTGACTATGGGGTGAGAAAATGTGTAACCTCTGAGAAAATTGAGAAAATGTGAAATTTCATGTACAAAGTGAACGGAGAGCTGCCTGCATATGATGTCATCAGTGTTGCCAATTTTGCAGAGCCGAGAGTAATTTATTAGAAAATGTGAAGGAGTGTAATTTTCTTATTAGTTGACCGAATTTGCTCATTTCTTTTTTTAAAATGCTGTTCAAATTTAACTCCTTTTATTGAAACAGTGAAACTTCTGGGGTGGACTTTCTCTTTAAGGTACTTGTAGGATCTAGTATAACATCCCTGATTGTGTTTTCAAGGAACCAGTGCATCATTTCATCGAGTGTATGAAGAACCTATCTTGAGGTCTAACCAACCCAGTGCTACCAAGGAAGAGAAGGTGCTAGGGGCTGCCAGAGCTGCTGAGGTCAGTCAGTATACAGTCAAACCTGCTTTAGAAACCACCTGTACAGAAAGACCACCTGTCTATAAAGAATTTTTCTTTTCCCCTTGAGTGGTCCTCATTCACACCTGTACCATTATGTTCATGAAAACAAAATCCTTATACAAAGGCTGCATTTCTTGTTTCCATATGTTCTGTCCTTTATATGCAGGTTACAATGTACATAAAGCACAGATGATCTTCTGTAGATCCTCATTCACACCTGTACCATTATGTTAATGAAAACAAAATCCTTATACAAAGGCTGCATTTCTTGTTTCCATATGTTATGCCCTTTATATGCAGGTTACAATGTACATAAAGCACAGATGATCTTCTGTAGATGATAAGTGTACTTTCATACACACATGCCTCTGTGAAAAAAATATTAAGGCATGAGTAGAATTTTTAATATGTCACATACTAGTATTGGAAACTGTCATATTGTCTGTAGGTAATCTGATAATTAATAAGACCAAATACAAATACAAAAGGTATTGGTTTAGAGTTTGCAAGGGCCTAGACAGACATATGTGTACACCTGGCCAAATTTGCCATTGTTAGATGATACATGCACTATGAACATGGCGGACAAAGAAAGCAGACAAAATAAACAACCTCTCATTCTACCCTTCACAATGGTTCTGGTAGTCAAAAGAACATCCCTTCACAGCTATTATAAAATCATGTAGTTCCAGGTGAATATGCATGTGACACCTGTCCACATATTTTAGACAATAGCTGTGAAGGGATGTTCTTTTGACTACCAGAACCATTGTGAAGGGTAGAATGAGGGGTTGTTTATTTTGTCCGCTTTCTTTGTCCGTCATGTTCATAGTGATGTACATACACCAAGAAATACATGTGCCTGTCTTTGTCCTTGTATGATGATTTTATTTTTGTTATTTCCAGCTTTCACGGTTGACAAGTCTCTTTGTTCTCAGACGTACACAGGAGATCAACAACAAATACCTCCCACCCAAAGGTATGGAAACTATTAAAAAATTAACAGATCTGGGACCATATTCATGAAACAACCATAGGCCAAGTTGTTGCCTAACTTTGTACTGTGACCTATGTATTTAGTAGACAACTAGCTTTAATAGTAAGGTTTCATTAATATGGGCCTGATGCCTAAAGTGTACCAATCACCAAAGACATTTTGCTTTGAATATTAATATAATGGAGTTTATTGTCACTTTAATATATTCAAATATGAGCTGTAAGTATTACTTCTATAAAGAGATACTGCAGTTCTTATATACTCTCAATTAGCAAATAAGTGACTAGCGAGACAAAATAATCGACGTGCTCACAAGCGCAGGCATGAATTCTAGTGTTTATGGAATCGAACAGCCAATCAATTCTATAAATGCCCTGGTTGTGTAGTCTTATGTTATTGTCTATGTTCTTTAAACTCATCCATTAACCATTAGAATTCCAGGTGAAGTTTGAGGTGTTATTTAACATGAACTAGCTGTACATCAAATGATTGATGGGTACATTTCATGATTAGAAAGCCTTACATATACAGTGTGTCATTCAAGGCCAATTTTGAAATGAATATTGGGAGACAGAAGCAGTATCCTATTTGATAGAACTTCAAAATGAAAATGACAAAATAGTATAACATTTAAGTGAAATTTATATGTTTTGGAGAAAAAAA
>CM057154.1:30484767-30556712 GCA_029962745.1 Echinometra lucunter | reverse complement strand
TTGGTTCTCAATATCTTTCTCTTTCTCTCAATCACTTTTGTTACCTCTCTATTTCTTACTCTATGCAGTTACATTTTTCTGCTTTGTGTCTGTCGCTTCTTCTTGTCACTGTTAGTTATTTTCTTTTTTGTATTTATCTATATTTTTAAAAATTTCCCTTGCAAGTTCCATTTTTTGTAATAGTTTAGTTTATTTCAAGATTCTTTTTTTTTTAAATTCATCTATCACCCCTTTATCCTCTCAGCCTTAAATCATTACTTTAAGAACTTCTTACTTATATTAGATAAACTCTCTCCCTTTCTCTTTTTCTCTCTCTTTTTCTCTTTCCCTCTACATCAGATCTTTTGGGTTTTCTTCCTTTGATCTCATTTTTACTTCATCTTTTCACCATCCTTTCTCAATTTTCTCTTACATCTTCCTGTTGATCTTGTGCTCTCACCTTTCCTTCTTGTCACTCTATAAATCAGCCTCTGATGAAAGAATTCCTTGGCAGTTAGATTTTGTCTCAGCTAACTCTGTCCAAAGTTCATCTAACAGGATGCCGGTGGCGTACATAGATACCATTTATTGACTCTAATTAAGACAATGATAGATTAAAAGTTTATGGCTTCTGTGTTCTTCATAGCATATATGCATGCATTTTTGTGCCCACTTAACTAGGATTTTGCTGGGGAAAATAGTAATTGTTCCTCTTCCCAAAGCACAGATCAGAAAATGGAGCATCACGATTAGGAGATGTGTGCTTAATGGTATCAATTTCTGTGTGCTTGTGGCAATGTACATAAAGAGAAGAGGGAATGAAGAGGGGTTTGTGTATTATGAAGAGAGAGGGAGAGAGAGAGAGAGAGAAAAGAAGAGAGATGAGGGGGAAAGTGAGACATTTTATTATGATACACAGGATTAGTAAGCGATAGGTATTCCTATCCTGTGAAAAGCTCAGAAAAGGCCTTAGGGCCGGGACAATTAGAAATATGAAAGAGAAATATGACCCAAGGAAATCACACTTTTTCTCTTGTGGATTACAATCAAGAATATGAAATAGAAATTTGCACTGCCTTCTAGTGGACCAAATGAAATTTCTCATCCCCTTATGATTTTGAGTTCCTTTTCTTTTATGCTGGTGCATGTATCAAGAGTGGGATAAAAGAAAATATAGTTACATAGAGAATATCATTCCAGTTACATGCTTCTCTTATGATTTACCTCTTTTTTTTTTGTTCTTTTTTTCTGTGGTGTTAATTATTTAGAAAGTGGATTTCAAAATTCAAATGCATCATGTAGCTTTCTAGAAGCTGTCTTTAAAAGATGAAAAGAATCTTAATATTTTCTTGCATCACCTGGACACTTTCAAGAAGATGCTAGCCATGGCCTTTAAGCCTCCATATTGAAACACTATATTAGTGAAAATGCTGTCCGCTGTAGAAATATTGTGAATAGCATGAAATATGGCTGAAATGGGCTTGCACCATGTAATATGATAACAGATAGACAGGCCACTTAAGGTTAGTGAAGGTCTGTCTAAACAACATCATGTATCATTCTCCTTAGACATGTATCCTTCTGTATACTTCATTTATTTAAAAAGAGAGATGATTCCCCCCCCCCCATCCTCCATAAGCCCCTCCCCTCTCCTTTTCATTACTCTTCTTCATACATTGATGAAATTGAGGAAATTCTTCCCACTCCTCCGAACTCAAGCACGTTCTCTCTCTCTTCCTCTCTCTCTCTTTCCCTCTCTCTCTCTCTCTCTCTCTCTCTCTCTCTCTCTCTCATTCCTCTTTCTTCATATGTTTTGTTTTATTATGCAGTCAGTATATATATATTCAATGTGGTTTTATATTCATTTACTTACTATGTGTATTCTTTGAAGTCAGTATTATGAATCAAAAACTGAAACTTACTGTAGATAAATCTCTGCTACATTTTGGTGGAATACACTAATTTATAATATTGACTTCATTGAACTAAGACCGGATGAATGATAACTTTCATAAATTTATGTGTATGCTTTCTTTATGGATTTATTTTCCAGCTTCTTTTCTTCTATTTGCCTTCCTTTACACTTGTATCTTTCTCTTTGTCCACGGCTTCAATCACGTCTGCTTTTGACCTCCAATTTTTTAATGTTTTTGTTTTCTTTCTCTGTTGCCTCGCCTCAATCCCTCACTTCTCACAACCTTTCCTAATTTTTTTTCTCTCTTTTTCCATCACCTCATTGCTTTTTTCTTCTCTTTCCTTTTTTCTCATCCTCTTTCTCTTTCTCCTCTCTGTTTTCCCTTCATTCTTTCTTTATTCCCCTCTCCTGTCATCTTCTCTTGTCCCCTTTCCTTTTCACCCCATTCCTCACCCCTTACCTCACCCCTTACCTCACCCCTTCCATCACCCCTTCCCTCACACCTTCCCACACTCCTTCCCACACTCATTCCCTCGCCCCTCCCCTTTTCTCCCGATCAAGTCTTTCTGATAGCACTTCTAAAAAATTTGGATATAAACAAAGCTGTCATGAAGTTGAATAATTGGTACAGATAGCCATCATCAGATCCAATGGATGTATAGTTTTCTATGAATATTGGTTTATTTTCTGAAGGTGTATAGAATACATTGAATTCAACAGTTGATTGACAGAGAGAGAGAAAGAAAGAGAGAGAGGAGGAGGAGGAGAAGGAGGAGGAGAAGGATAGAGAAATGATAGGAATTATTAACTAGAGGCGAGAAAGAGCATTTGAATTGAACCTTTGCTTCAGTATGTAACATCACTGATACTTGATTTATGTTGCAGCCTATTTATTAAAAAACATATGTCTTAGAATACAGGATTTTATTCATCTCCAGTATATAATATCACCTTTAGCCCTATTGTCATTTCCTTCTAAAGTTATACCATTATTATGTACAAAAATGAAAACTTCCAGCATTGTGGAAGTAATAAAGTGCCTGTACTCCCAATATGTTTTCTTAAGATTTTCTCACGGATTTATGTCTAAAATCAAACATTTGAAAACAAATTTTACATCTTTTAAAGTTCTCATAGAACTGGTTTTTATACACACTATTTCCTAAAACCAGTCTTAGGTTTTGATGCACAGATAAAAAGAATATCCTCGCTAGAACTCTCAATCACTTGCCATATTCCTACCACATGCATTTCCCCCAATATTTCCCTCTCTTGAGATCAAGATCAGCGTATCTAAACCTCCAGGCCCATTTTTTATAATTGATGAGGTTTACCGAGTGGAAATGAGAAGGGACAGGTGAGATGAGAGGGAGTATTATATCTCATTTGAGATGAATCCAAATGATTGTTGGGTTGAAATCGCCAAGAAATGTGGCCATGCGCTGTGGTTGGATCACATCAATATTTGGTGAGAGGTTTTCCTGACTTCTGGTTGGGAAAGGGTATGTGAGGTTCAGAAATCATACTTAATTTTTGTACATGCAAAATTATGATAGCTTTGGTTTGATCATGAGACATATGACTTGGTGTACCCCCCCCCCTCCCCTCGTGAGAAGGACAGTGTTTCAAGGTGTCTGAAGAAGTGTTTCAAGAAGTGTTTGAAGAAGTGTTTCAACCTTCTCACTACTGTTTTCTCCCTTGTGATTGATGGTGATTGATGATTGATAAATATTGATAAAGATGCAATTATTTCTTTCTCTGCTGCTTACTCTGGGTAATGGGGAGTGCAGCTGAGGAAAACTGGACAACAGAAAAGTGCTTCCAGACACAGTCATCCTCTATCTTAACCTCTACTTCTGATATCTCCTTGGTGAATGGTAGTGATAATGATTGTGCATCCCAAGGATAATGCTTGATAGGCAAGGATAATGATGTAATAATTTCATCTCTGTCACTTTTTAGAGATGATGGTGAATATATCAGAGGAAAACTGGACCAGAGGAAAGTGTTTACAGGTGGGGTCAACCATTACCTATACCACCTCTGTGTCCCATGCTGTTCCACCTCCCTTTCTCCTCCTCCTCCTCTCCTAAAGGTTTCTCCAAAGTGATTCATGACAAGATCATTGCAGATAAAATTGTTCATGAATATTATAAGTGATTACTCATAAAATCTCATTTTTTTCTATCACTTTTTGCAGATAATGGGGAGCATTTCAGAGGAGGACTGGACCACAGGAAAGTGTTTCCAGACGGGTTCATCATCTACCACCTCCGCACCCCATGGTGTTCCTCTCCCTTCGAGAGCTCCCAGACCTTCCAAACCATTTTCTAATCCACAGAAGACAGGGACAGATGGTTCCTCTTCCCTACAAACAAAAGTGAGTGCATGTAATACTCTACGTTTGAAAAATCAACGATGACAGAATATTAGCCAGCAATGTTGTAGGAAGCAGGATTTTATACATACCTAGAATGGTATGAAATTCCTCTATGGTTATAATGATATCTGTGATGTGGATGTTATCAGACCACAGTTCAAGCAGAATTTATAATTACCTCATTTAAATCATTGACCCCCCTCTCCATACTTAATATTTATAATTCTTAGTACTTTATTGGATTTCTTTTGTTTACAAAAGTATTGAAGCAGCATTGATATTTTAGTTACTTTACTGAGCTTGAGAGAAAATAATAGGTACATGTACCTTTAATACTATCAAAGAGAGTCTAGGCATTCAGTTTATTATTTCTAAACAGGTTGACAAAATCAAAAAACTTTTTACTCACTCGTCTCAGCAAGGATTGATCTAAACATGAAGCATATAATTTACCTACTTTAGATGGTTCCACCGAGAGTGCCCAGGCCCCTCTATGACCCCACCCACCCAGATGCTTTTGTAATGCCACGCCCACCTTCCTCCCACCAATGGCAGAACAACCCCCAAAATGAGTCTGTTGTTGACGTGGTGGTCGATCCTCACCTGGTGTCGAAGCTCAGGCCTCATCAACGGGAGGGGGTTCTCTTCCTGTATGAGTGCATCATGGGATTGAGGCAGTATCAAGGCAACGGAGCTATTCTGGCGTAAGTGCAAGTGTACTATGTGGAAAGTATATCCTTAGTGTTGCAACCTTGCTGCAACCTAGCTGCCAGCATGATCAAAGGGGTTTCATTGTTGTTTCAATTTTCTCCTTAAACACTCTTGCAACAAAATTTGCAGCTCTTTGTTACTAAAGAATTTGTTACAAGCTTTGATATTTATCTGGATAATGAACTTTCATTTTATTACAAAATTTGCAGCTTTTTGGTACAAAAGAATATGAAAATGAGTTTGATGCAAGCTTGAACATATAGGAATTATGGATTTTCATAAGTCTAGCTATTCAAACTAAAATGTAGTTTGTGAAATGTTTTCTGTCTGTAATATCCTTTCTATTCATTTCATTTCAGATCCAATTCGTATGTGTGTTGTATGATAAACAGCCTCCTTCCCCCCCCCCCCCCCCATTTTGAATGAGGGTTAGTTTCTTTCGATAGAGGAAATGATTGATATTGTTCGTCTAGTTTGATAGATGCAGTAAGAACTTTCACTCATCCCACTTTCTTTTCTCTTTCTCTCTTTCTCTCTTTCTCATTTCTCTAGAGATGAAATGGGTCTTGGAAAGACACTACAATGCATCACTCTTATATGGTAAGTTATTAGGATGTATAACATTCATGTATGACAGAATACTTTTCTTTTCCTCATTGCATTAGTAGTACAGAAATCTCAAGAATGTGAAGGTGCTTGTTAGAGTGTGAGTATGGTGGATATATTTGCCTGTGGATGCAAGTGTTTTGGTGGGTGGGTGTGCGCCTGTGGGCATGTGTGAGTGTGAATGTATTTGTGCTTCGTTTTCTGTTTTTGGGGTTTTTTTGCACATTCCTTAGTATATATAGTCTTTCTGTTTTGCAGTAATGCATTGCTCGAATACTGACTACAGTGCATGGATCTTTGTATGTTGATTTTTTTCAATGAACCATTTATCTATCTTTATTCTATTTGTTAGTTAATTTTCTTTAGTAGTGATACAGGAAATAAGAAAAGAATAATAAGTGTAATGTTGTTACTCTGTACCTTGTCAGATTCAGAGTTGGCTTGGAAGATTGCAGAAGGACATGTACCTTCAACAAAAGATGATTGAGACCCTCATTTAGAAATGACAAATTTACTTTATATATGCTGAATGAAATACTAATTACAAGTAATCAATCTTCAGAAGTACATTTTTATGAACATGCAATGGTATATTTGTCAGATTGATGAAGCTGTTTGATGTATATTTTGACAGGACTATGTTCAAGCAAGGTCCTTATGGAGGGAAACCAATCATCAAGAGAGTTTTGATAGTAACACCAGGCAGTCTTGTCAAGGTATCATTCTTTTCCCCTGCAACTTTGGTATAGAAATATTTTGCATGACCTGGGCCCCGTTTCATGAAACTTGCTATCAGTAAGAACTGCCATATTGCTGTGACAAATTTGCCCTCAGCCAATCAGATGCAAGGTTTAAGTAACTTATTAAAACAGTTATTGCAACTTGTTATTGATAACAAGTTTCATGAAACGGGGCCCTGAAACTGAATGTTCGACTTGAAAATATTCTCCCAACCTTCAATTCCAACAATTTCCGAGGAATTGATATAGGTACGCTATTATATACCCTATTGCATAAACCTATTTTCAAACAAATTGTTGATTATTTACAAGTATGCATGAAGTAGCAGCATTGCACAAGAAATGTATTTTAGATTTTTTAGAATCCAGAGCTAATTTCTGTCATGTAGTTGTGTATATTCGCAGTGCAGTTATTGAGAAAGCATTCTAAAATTCCATAAAGAATCTCTGTCCTCTGATACAAACGTATTACAATTCCAGATTGCAGAAACTTGCACCCTGTATGATAATTTTTTTCAGTAATCCATGCCATTTTGTTGCCATAATTGCCTTGTGGATGGCGCAGAATGTCCCATTCTTCAAAAAGCTGGCCAGTTGAAGATTCTGATTTCTTTTTCATGTTGCTTTTCTTTCAGAATTGGTGTCGAGAGTTTAAAAAGTGGCTTGGGTCAGAAAGAATATCTGTTTTTCCTGTTAGTAGTGACAAGAAAGTAGAGGTAGGTTAGTTGTTTTTTAGGGGGAGGGGGTTGTTGTTTATTAAATCTTTTTTTTTTAACACAGGTGGCTTCATTGGTGGTTGGGTGGTTCAAACACTGTTTACATGGAGGCCCTGCAGATTAACAAATAAAACAGTCTAAAACAGTGCTTGTCTTATTTTGTGAAATGTCAAAATATTGCCCATTGCTTGGATAGATTACTAGCCCTTCCTCTTAAAGACATTGGTTAACATTGTTATGATTTTTTTTTAAATCTTGTTTTGTTACTTGAAAATGGGATAAACATAAGGGTTATAGTGTAAAAATACCAGTCTGAAAGTTTCAAAGTATAATATCCACAGGAAGTATTTTTAAATATCAAAAATGTGAACCAATGTTTGAAAAATATACGAAGGTCGGTTGCACAGAATAGACATAAGGAGTGCGCATGCACGTATGACTCACCTTACCGTAATGTGTGTATTGGCGTATCACGCGGCGGGAGGCACATAACGGCATTTTCAAATTCAAGCGAAGTGGTCCTCTTAGTGATTGTCTCATGAGGCGAAGGATAATAAAATCGCCGTTTGCGTCTAACTTACACTTTTTCATTCCAAAATATGGTTGGTTTCAGGGTTTTTGAGTACAAATACAAGTACTCATACACATGTTTCATCTTAGTTTGAGAATTTTTAAAATCAGCTACTCACAGAGTTAGCCATTGACTTTAAAATTAGCAAAGGTTCTCTATTTCTTTGTATTCTTTTTATCAAACTCCCCAATTTCATTTAAGTAACCTGACTTTTAAACACTCTGCATGTGTAATTTAATCATCAGAGTTTTTTTTTTTTTTTTTTTGTTATTTGGCTTCCATCATATTTTCATGCAGTGCAAATTTACTTCCTTTGTAGAGCCTGTTATGATGCAATAAATGAGCAAAAAATAATTTTCAGGATTCTTGGAAATCTAGCAAAGAAACAGCATTTTCATTTACTGGGCAGGTGTTCAGTAATTCCCTTCTTTTTACACCACTTATAACGAGAATGAATTTTTTTGTTTTGATTATGTATAAAGAATGGCTTTATCATACAAGTCATTTATTGATCCGAGCAGGGATTTGTCGCATCCCTCGATATGAGTTCTTAAAGAGGCAGTAGTAGATTTATGACCTTGTACTTGTAAACTTTTATTACCTCTTGTTTATAGACGGGCAATTAAATGCCTGGAATCTAATGAGGCAATTATGCTGGTTTAAAAGCTTACGTGGTATTAAGTAGAAGCAAAGGACTTGGCAGTTGACTTTTCAAATGCTAACATATGACTTATTAACATTTTCATTAGATTAAGAGAGAGGGGGAGAGAGGGAGAGAGAGAGAGAGAACAAGAGTAGAGTATTTAGAGTATTTTTACTGCAGAAGTATTATGGTGAGGGCATGGATGTATTCTGTAAATATTTAATTTCATGATTTTTGTATGGATTTTGTATTTATTTTGTTGGAAATGAGAAAAAATAAAAACTGAACTAAAAAAACTAAAGATGGTGTACAGGTTCAGTAAAAACTTAGGGAAAATATTACTTCAAAATGAAGTCCTATGTGAGAACGAGTGCTCAGCATGATTTTAGTTATGAAGCACCTTTAAGATGTATGAATGCTGCTGTTAGCAACAAAATACCTCAAGTTACACCCAAGGCAATTAAACTAAAAATTGTTCTTTCATAGTAATTTTAACAATAATCTTTAAAATTCTTTCCATTATTGCTGTTGTACAACAAATGTAATCATTAGATCTGTGTTATTTACAATCTTTTTTCTGTATAAATTTGCACTTGTCTTACTTGTTATCATTTTGAGTTGTTTTATTGATTTATAGTTGTTTTTTATATAATGCATTTTATATCTATATTTCATCTTACTATTTTAGTATTTTTTACCTTGAATTTTTTATCTTGTATCATATGATTTTTATGCTTGTACACGGCCTTTCTGAAAAACATCTATCAGCTGACATAAGTGTCCGTGATTAAAAATAAAATAAATTGAAATTGAAATTCTTATGGTTAGAGCCAGAAGGGTATTAACTCTGTGTACAAGAGTATAAGTTAATGTCCTTCTGGCTTTCACCAAATGATGTATTAAGCAAGTGTTCATAAATGAAACTTGTTGTGCATAAATGAAACTTGTTGTGCAGTATCTTTGTAATTTCTGCTATTGACCTCTGACTTGTGACCTTTGACTTATGACCTTATGATACACAGGAGTTCAAGAAGAGTCCCTTGTTCCCTGTGATGGTAATCAGCTACGAGATGATGGTTCGTTACACTGATGACATCAGAGGAATAACCTTTGACCTGGTGGTGTGTGACGAGGGACACAGACTGAAGAACAGTACTATCAAGACTGCATCGGTAAGAATTAACCCGTTGCCTACCGGAGCTGGGTTTCCACGTATTAAGTCTATGGAAATGAGAGAATTTGGAGGTCAACGGGTTAAAGAAAAGATGCAATAAACTGTTTTTGTAATATTATGGTCGTAAGTCCCATACAAAGGATGTGGTAATTGAGCATTTGTGATTTACATAAGGGCTCTGATGCTTTAAAATGGAGTTGAACCAGAGACCTCATTAGTGTTATCGTTGAGTTATCACACCACCTTAAGATTGTCTTTATATATCAGCAGTGGATCCATTAATAAAAGTGGGGGGGGGGGGGGGGGGGGGGGGGGGGGGGGGGGGGGTGATCGACTTTTTCAGGTGTCTGTTTTACCTGAAAAATTTGCTGGATCCACCACTGTGTATGAAAGCAGAGCTAAATTGATTGAAATGTATTTTCTGTTAATGATTTTAATTTCAACCTTGATACTCTTTCTTTGTTTACATGCCTAGTTCCTATCTAGTCTGGCTGTCAGAAGAAGAATCTTGTTAACAGGCACACCTGTACAGGCGAGTAGTGCCATCCTCATCACTTCGTAATGAATAATGCAGCGGTTTGTACATGTTATTAGGTCATTTTTGAAGGAAGCTTCTCTTTTTCCTTTTAATCATGCATTGTATTTGACCCTTATTTCCTCCAGTTTCTTTTATACCTACATGTTCCAGGTTACTATATTTGTACTATACTTGTATTTGACAAACTCAGGGGAAGATCTGTCAACTAGTATTTATCAATTCAATTTGTGTAACTACTAGTTCCGCTCTCCCTTACTCCTACTCGTTATGCGTAATTTAATATATTTCTGTAGAAATTGCACAGTTCAAATTTGCATTTATTATTATCATTATTATCTCCACTCCCTTCTATTATGTTGATTTCCAAATATTCAGTTATTTTGCGTGCACAGTGATGTGTCTGGCTATTTATACCTGAATGGTAACATTGGTTATAGTGTTGATTTGATTAATTGATTTCCTTCTTTTTTTTTCAGAATGATTTACAAGAGTTTTATTCCATAGTGGAATTCTGCAATCCTGGAGTTTTAGGTAAGTTTAAGAAATGTCTCTGAAGAAGCTAGCTATAACAATGAAATAATATTATTGACAGTAATGATTATAGAAATCACAATGCTAACTATGCTGATGATGGTGATGATGATGGAAATGGTAGTACATTTAGTAAAATAAGAGTTTTGTGTAGATGCCTAAACAGTGAAATGAGCAAATACTTTCATGATTTCTCAAATAAGTGATCACAGATGCAATCTTACAATGTCTGAACCTAACTTTAATTTTTGATGATGCAACAATGTGTTTTCTGTGCATATGCCTGTAATACTTCCATCACATCTGGCATTGTCATTCCTGCAAGTAGACACATATTAAAATTGGAATGGTTCAGTGGATCGAGGTGAGCATGGTCCCTTGTGTAAAGATGACACCCACAATCGACAAGTGTTCCGCGTTTCTCTCATGAATAACTCATTCGTCAGGCACTACTAATATCAAAGAGAGTATGAGAGCACTCTATCTCTTATTCTATCCCAAAGGGATCTTGAACAGTCATGACATGTTTCCAAATTTCTGTCATCATGGATAAAATGTTTTAAAGGGAAAGTCCACCCTAGAAGTTTCACAGTTTCAATAAAAGGAGATTAATTTGAACAGCATTTTAAAAAAGAAATGAGCAAAATCGTTCAAAGAATAAGAAAACGACACTCATTTACATTTTCTAGTAAATTACTCTCGGCTCTGCAAATTGGCAACAGTGATGACATCATATGTGAGCAGCTCTCCATTCACTTTGTATATGAAATTTCACATTTTCTCAATTTTGTTGGAAGTTGCACATTTTCTCACCCCATAGTCAAAGTATGTTATGTAAAAAGCGATTCTTCTGAACATACATTGACTATGGGGGTTAGAAAATGTGTAACTTCCAAGAAAATTGAGAAAATGTGAAATTTCATGTACAAAGTGAGCTGCTCGCATGTGATGTCATCAGTGTTGCCAGTTTGCAGAGCCGAGAGTAATTTACTAGAAAATGTAAATGAGTGTAGTTTTTTCTTATTCTTTGATGGATTTTGCTCATTTCTTTTTTTAAATGCCGTTCAAATTTAACCCCTTTTATTGAATTAATGAAACTTCTGGGGTGGACTTTGCCTTTAAAGGGAATCTATCTTTGAAAAGTATTTTGTTGTGTATATTTTGGGTTCCATGTGGGTAAACTGCATTATAAGTTCTAATTCTTACATCTTGAGAGATAATTTAGTTTGAATGTAATCAAAATAAAACTTAAAGAGACTTGTTAGTCGATATGTCACTGCACCCATACATCCACATGCATAAAAGTCAACTCCAAGTTCAGTTCACTATCACACAGGACTTGATTAGAACAGGTGACCATTGCTCTTCAGGCCATATCCATTTTCATTGAATTTTTAGATGTTTTCTATTGATATATTTTTTCTATTTCTCACTCTTTTTTTTTTTGGGGGGGGGGGGGAGGGGGTCTAACGATATAGATGGATGATTAGTACACTTTGAGGCTTGTTCAGATATGACCCGACAAGCCCCTGTGATACTTTAGTGTTGTCCGCGTGGCAAACCACACCACTTATGTTAATGAACGCACATTAACGCGTCAACGCTCGAATAGAAGAGATCTTTGCCAAAATTTGCACAGACAAACTCATGACATTATTATTTTGCACTAACTTTTAAAGAATTGGATGGCCCACAGCTTTTTGCCACTGGAAGACAAAAAATATGTCTCCTGCCTCGGCGGGTTTTTTTTTTTGCTGCCTCATATCCCATTGACTTAAAATGTGAGGTTTGTCACGTTATATCAGAACAAGCCTTTAAGGTACTTGTAGGATCTAGTATGACATCCCTGATTGTGTTTTCAAGGAACCAGTGCATCATTTCATCGAGTGTATGAGGAACCTATCTTGAGGTCTAACCAACCCAGTGCTACCAAGGAAGAGAAGGTGCTAGGGGCTGCCAGAGCTGCTGAGGTCAGTCAGTATACAATCAAACCTGCTTTAGAAACCACTTGTACAGAAAGACCACCTGTCTATAAAGAATTTTTCTCTTCCCTTGCGTGGTCCTCATTCACACCTGTACCATTATGTTAATGAAAACAAAATCCTTATACAAAGGCTGCATTTCTTGTTTTCATATGTTATGGCCTTTATATGCAGGTTACAATGTACATAAAGCACAGATGATCTTCTGTAGATCCTCATTCACACCTATACCATTATGTTAATGAAAACAAAATCCTTATACAAAGGCTGCATTTCTTGTTTCCATATGTTCTGTCCTTTATATGCAGGTTACAATGTACATAAAGCACAGAATGATCTTCTGTAGATCCTCATTCACACCTGTACCATTATGTTCATGAAAACAAAATCCTTATACAAAGGCTGCATTTCTTGTTTCCATATGTTCTGTCCTTTATATGCAGGTTACAATGTACATAAAGCACAGATGATCTTCTGTAGATCCTCATTCACACCTATACCACTATGTTAATGAAAACAAAATCCTTATGCAAAGGCTGCATTTCTTGTTTCCATATGTTATGCCCTTTATACGCAGGTTACAATGTACATAAAGCACAGATGATCTTCTGTAGATCCTCATTCACACCTATACCATTATGTTAATGAAAACAAAATCCTTATACAAAGGCTGCATTTCTTGTTTCCATATGTTCTGTCCTTTATATGCAGGTTACAATGTACATAAAGCACAGAATGATCTTCTGTAGATCCTCATTCACACCTGTACCATTATGTTCATGAAAACAAAATCCTTATACAAAGGCTGCATTTCTTGTTTCCATATGTTCTGTCCTTTATATGCAGGTTACAATGTACATAGAGTACAGATGATCTTCTGTAGATCCTCATTCACACCTATACCACTATGTTAATGAAAACAAAATCCTTATGCAAAGGCTGCATTTCTTGTTTCCATATGTTATGCCCTTTATACGCAGGTTACAATGTACATAAAGCACAGATGATCTTCTGTAGATCCTCATTCACACCTATACCATTATGTTAATGAAAACAAAATCCTTATACAAAGGCTGCATTTCTTGTTTCCATATGTTATGCCCTTTATACGCAGGTTACAATGTACATAAAGCACAGATGATCTTCTGTAGATCCTCATTCACACCTATACCATTATGTTAATGAAAACAAAATCCTTATACAAAGGCTGCATTTCTTGTTTTCATATGTTATGTCCTTTATATGCAGGTTACAATGTACATAAAGCACAGATGATCTTCTGTAGATCCTCATTGACACTTATACCATTATGTTCATGAAAACAAAGTCCTTGTACAAAGGCTGCATTTCTTGTTTTCATATGTTATGTCCTTTATATGCAGGTTACAATGTACATAAAGCACAGATGATCTTCTGTAGATCCTCATTCACACCTATACCATTATGTTAATGAAAACAAAATCCTTATACAAAGGCTGCATTTCTTGTTTCCATATGTTATGGCCTTTATATGCAGGTTACAATGTACATAAAGCACAGATGATCTTCTGTAGATGATAAGTGTACTTTCATACACACATGCCTCTGTGAAAAAAAATATTTAGGCATGAGTAGAATATTTGATATCTCACATATTGGAAACTGTCATATTGTCTGTAGGTAATCTGATAATTGATAAGACCAAATACAAATACAAAAGGTATTAGTTTAGAGTTTGCAAGGGCCTAGACAGATATATGTGTACACCTGGCCAAATTTGCCATTATTAGATGGTACATGCACTATGAACATGGCGGATAAAGAAAGCGGACAAAATAAACAACCTCTCATTCTACCCTTCACAATGGTTCTGGTAGTCAAAAGAACATCCCTTCACAGCTATCATAAAATCATGTAGTTCCAGGTGAATATGCATGTGACACCTGTTCCACATATTTTAGACAATAGCAGTGAAGGGATGTTCTTTTGACTACCAGAACCATTGTGAAGGGTAGAATGAGAAGTTGTTTATTTTGTCCGCTTTCTTTGTCCGCCATGTTCATAGTGATGTACATACACCAAGAAATACATGTATATGTCTTTGTCCTTGTATGATGATTTTATTTTTGTTATTTCCAGCTTTCAAGGTTGACAAGTCTCTTTGTTCTCAGACGTACACAGGAGATCAACAACAAATACCTCCCACCCAAAGGTATGGAAACTATTAAAAAATTGAAAAACAGATCTGGGACCATATTCATGAAACAACCATAGGCCAAGTTGTCGCCTAATGTGTACTGTGACCTATGTATTAAGTAGACAACTAGCTTTAATAGTAAGGTTTCATTAATATGGGCCTGATGCCTAAAGTGTACCAATCACCAAAGACATTTTGCTCTGAATATTAATATAATGGATTTTATTGTCTCTTTAATATATTCAAATATGAGCTGTAAGTATTACTTCTATAAAGAGATACTGCAAGTTCTTATATACTCTCAATTAGCAAATAAGTGACTAGTGAGACAAAATAGTCGACGTGCTCACAAGCGCAGGCATGAATTCTAATGTTTATGGAATCGAACAGCCAATCAATTCTATAAATGCCCTGATTGTGTAGTCTTATGTTATTGTCTTTGTTCTTTAAATTCATCCATTAACCCATAGAATTCCAGGTGAAGTTTGAGGTGTTATTTAACATGAACTAGCTGTACATCAAATGATTGATGGGTACATTTCATGATTAGAAAGCCTTACATATACAGTGTGTCATTCAAGACCAATTTTTAAATGAGTATTAGGAGACAGAAGCAGTATCCTATTTGATAGAACTTCAAAATGAAAATGACAAAATAGTATAACATTTAAGTGAAATTTATATGTTTCGGAGAAAAAAAAGAACACACTAAAAATTCAGCCTATATTGCAACAATGTAATACCTCCCTCCCCCCCCCTCTCTCTTCCTTCCTCTCTTTTTCCCTCCTCCTCCCCTCCCTGTTTCCCCCTCCTTCTCTCTCTCTCTCTCTCTCTCTCTCTCTCTCTCTGATATCTTGTTGCAGAGAATATCTGTCAAATCATGAACCATGACTTACCCACCAGGGCTCCGTAAAACAAAGGTTTGCAATCAATCGCAAAATGGCAATGGCCATTCAAGATCATTGTTGCATGCGCATATTGTCTAACACACCCACTATCAACCAATCACAATCGCTGTTTGAAATCTGCAATTGATTGCAAATCTTTGTGTTACGGGGCCCAGGTGTATGGTTATCAAATTACTTTCTCACTTTAAATCATTTTTTGTCTATCCAGGTCCTTGACCACTCAGGTTTATTATCCCACTACCTGCATTCATGACACATCCTGTCTGTAATCATCTGTAGTAATTTACCAGATGTTCTTTCTAAACTACTACTAAATATTTAGCTGCTGTATTTTAAGCTGAAAATGGATTATGTTACACTCTAATGGGATTATATTCCACATACTAAGAATCTTGGTATAGCATTGGTCAAGAGTGAATCACATAATGTGGTTTGCCATGCATCTCTCACTCTCTTTGTCCCCATCCCTCCTCTCTCTCTCTCTCTCTCTCTCTCTCTCTCTCTCTCTTTCTCACTCTCCTTCCCTCCCTTACTCTCCATCCTCTCTCTCTCTCTCTCTCTCTCTGGGTATCTGGTTGCAGAGAATATCTGTCAAATCATGAACCACGACTTACCCACAAGGTGTATGATTATCAAATTACTTTCTCACTTTAAATCAAGTTTTGTCTATCCAGGTCCTTGACCACTCAGGTCTATCATCCGACTACCCGCATTCATGACATATCCTGTCTGTAATACCAGATATTCTTTCAAACCGAATGATATGTATATAGCTAGGTGTAATTCTATTGTATTTCAGGCTGAAGATGGATTGTGTTAACCTCTACTAGGTTGAACTATTTTTTTGAATATCATGTGGTGTTTTTCTCTTTTTGGTTAATGTATTTCTGCTTTTAAGGTTGTTATCTTCTTGTCCTTTTGGAAATATTTTTAAAAAATGATTGTAACTTTGCAGTTGATTTTAGTCAGTCCCAACTCCTCATGAGTGCCATTATCATTCTTTTTGCTTTTGATGGAAACAAGAATACCATACATGTTGTACATAAGTAAAGTCAAGGAATGGTCACTACTTTATTTTCATTGTCTTTATTGCGCAGGTTGAATTGGCAAATGATATTTCTCACTCTGTTTCAAATCCTATGTCAGTCACAATTCTTAAATCTTTATCTCCCCATCTAAAGTTAGGACACTTCTAGCTGTTTCCATATGTTGAGCAAGGAGAGATTGTCATTTTAAATCCTGCTTTGCAGATATTGGTTTACGATCACTTGTCTTCTCTTCCACAGTTGAGATGGTGGTCTTCTGTGAGCCGTCTCCCCTCCAACTCCATCTCTACCAGCATCTCTTAAGATCACCCCTCATTCGGTCCTGCCTCTCCAGGGGGTACACCCCCACCACATCATCCAGCTCCCCTCATCTGGTCTGCATAGGGGCACTAAAGAAGCTCTGCAATGACCCCAGCTTGCTCTACGAAGCCAGCCAGAAGGCAGATGGTGCAGGAGAGATGAAAGGCGAGAGCTGGACCCTAGATGATGATGAGGAGGAGGAGGAGGTGAGGAGAATAGTAACAAAAGCGATGACAACTATGAATGTACTAAATGTGTAAAATAATAATAATAATAATATACAGTTCTTGTATAGCGCATATCACATTATGATATAACGTCTCTATGCGCTTCCAAAAGACTTGGATATTATTACCCCAGCTTTAGCCCGGCAGCCTTTTACAGCGCGCAAGCATTTCAAGGAATGAATTCCTGCCAGTATACTGTATTGCAGATTTTTTTAAACTGAAAGTTGCAAACCAAAACTTCACAAATATGATTCAGAACACTTTGCCCTTGCTCTCCACTCCTTATTGATTTTCAGAACCATATGAGCCTTAGGCTAACTTCAATCTTCATGGTTTTCTCCCTTTCAACATTTTTTTCCTGGATTTCATTTTTTATGTCTGTGCTTAATGTTTTTTATATTTTTTCTTTTATCTGACTGGATTAATTTTCGTATCTTCTCTAACTTCTTTGTTTTTTTCTTTGTTCTTCTTCTCTCCCTTTGTTCATCCTCCTTTCCTTCCTATTCATCCTCTTCGAGTCGTCTTTCATCCTCACCTCTATTTTCTCCCTATTTTTTCCTCTCTTATATTATCTAGGAATCCCTGTACAAGGGTCTTCTACCCATTTACCCATCAGAGTACAGTGAAGGCAGACCATTGCTAGCTCACTGTGGGAAGTTACATGTGCTATCTGAGATGCTGAAAGCCATGCATGCTGACCAGACCAGGAGGGAGAGACTTGTTCTTGTATCCAACTACACCCAGGTATCCATTATTTGTTACCCTGTGAACACTGAGCCTGGGATAATTTCAGGCTAGGATTCATGGAAAATGTATGTTATACTGAAATCAAATTATGCTCAACAGGGTGAATAAAATCTTTCCCCGTCATTTATGCATTTCACTGTGCTTTTAGTTATTAACCCCATTAATACTTTGAGCAGCAAATTTGTCCCAAGACTTTGCGTGTTTAACACTTTATTTGACTAGTAAAGAATCCCTGCAGTTTTGACCTTCAAACATATGTTGTAGAATTCGATTTCCTTTCTTTTACTAAAATCTTGTGCTCCATTATAGCTTGTATTCCTAATCTTAAGGAATTGCTCTATTCTTGGTCTTCAAACCTAGTTGTTAATGCAGTTTGCTTTCTTTTTCAAAAATATATAACACTAGATAACATGCAGCATTCTTAATCTTGCTGAGAATGTCAAGACATCATTCTAATTTTGGCTGTAGAAGGCTGACTGGTGGATATATATATTTGTATAAGTTTTCCAAAGTTCTGTTTTTATTCACTTTGATTTTCAGACATTAGATATCCTGCAAACATTGTGTAGTATGGAGGGTTATAAGTTTTGTAGGCTTGATGGCTCCACACCAACCGCCAAGAGACAGTCTATCGTGGAGCACTTCAACAGCAGCTACGCTAAAGAGAGTAAGCCTACCAGTTTGCATTATATTGCTTATCATTATTGAGTAATTATTATTCTATAGTTTGTACAACCTCTCTGAAGAAAGTACATGATCGTCTAACAAATTTCTCACTATAAAGGCAAATAACTTTCTTTCATTAATTTCAAGAAGCGTTTTCATCGAAAGGTTTTGACAAAAATGGTATGTCCTGATGGTTGTCAATTCTCTGACCTTGTTTTGATCTTTAAGCCTTCCATATTTAAATGATTTTTTTTTATTATTAATTTTTGTAATACCATGAACATGGTTCTACATGAACAGCTCATTAGAGACAATGTAATTGTGTTTAACATGTGTTTCCAAATTTCCATGAGTTTTATGTAGAGTTATCTGTTATCTCTGCCTTCATATTCATTAAAATGAAGTGTTATTAGTACACATGTTACATTTTTAATGTTTCCATATCATTCTCCCATCCCATAGCTATCTTCTTGCTTAGCTCCAAGGCTGGTGGTGTTGGTCTGAACCTCATAGGTGCCTCCAGACTTCTATTGTACGACATTGACTGGAATCCTGCTAATGATCTTCAGGTATACTATCTTTAAAGTGATTACACAATGGTAATTTTTTTTTTGATATATGATCGAGAATAGAATTCTAAGAAGAATAACATTAAAAATTTGATGATTTTCAATCGAAATCAATGCATTTTGGCTAATTTTCTCATAAAAAGTCAAGAGTTGACCAAAAAATTTGAGTATGAAGTATGACGTAAAAGTGGGTATCCAGCTTCGCGCATTGCAGTTATGCTGCATGTTAGACTGTACAATTTATATTATACCTTGCACGCATTTTGCTAGAATTGCGCGACAAGGTACCCACTTTGACATCATTTTGACGTCACAGTGGGTACCCAGTTGAAACTGGGTCACAGCTGAGGGGTCAAAAATATCCTGAAATCTTACCACATTTGGGGGTTTCCTTGGCAACACGACTTTAAAAATAAATTTAGGCAGATGATTTTCTGCTGATGAAATCATGCTCTTTTAAATGAACTAACATTGTTTCAGCATTGGGTACCCCCTTTAAAGCTTTTTCACATATGAAGTGGAAAACTGCCATTTAAAAAAAAAAAAATGTATATACTCAAATATATAAAGATAGCAGGTCATTATGAAACAAATATATATATTTTGCATAAGTTTGCAATACAATGTCCCAGCTTGAATTTTTCTTTTTGAAATTTTCCAAGGATCTTTTATGGTGTACTTGCAATTCGTATATATGACTTATTTAGAAATGATATATGACACGTGATGATGTGATGATGTTCATTGTTCATTTGGTGATACAGCCGTTTCATAAGAAAGCCACTTGACCTTTCACCTTGTCTTTCCTTATTCACAGGCCATGGCTCGAGTGTGGCGTGACGGGCAAAAGAAGACCGTTCATATTTATCGGTTAATAACTGCTGTAAGTTACTTTGAACACTTATTACTTCTAGGTAGAATCTGAGTGAAAGTAAATGTGTAAAACACCGGAGAATTAGAACACTGAAAAGTTAGAATGCAATGCATCAGCTCAGAAATGCCCTTATGTGATGCAAAAATCATTCTCTCATACATATAAGAAAGAAGAAAGTTCACCTTTAAAAAAATGCTTCATTATTTCTTCAAAAATTATCTAGAAGGAATGTAACAGTTACTCCCGATCAGTAGTCATTGGCACAACTGAAATGTGTCATATTTGTCAAGGGCTTTTTTGCACATAGGGAGGTTATTGCGCTGACATGACGAATTGTAGCATTGGTTCGTAGAGCGTACAGGGGTGTCAAAAGGTAGGGTTGTCAGGACATAAAAAATGTTGGAAAGTAGAGGTGTCATGATGGAGGGATTTTGAAACATGAGTGGATGAAATATAGGTTTGCCAGTATGTAGGGATATCTGTATGCAGACTTTTTGGAATGTTGGCATTGGCAGCAAATTTTGTTTTTTGTTTTGTCTTTGGCATGTTTTATGTACAAACCATGTTTGGTATTGTATTATGCATGTATGCTATTGGTCAAATGAATAGTAATAATAATGTTAATAACAATAATGATGATTATGATAATAATGATAATATAAAAGGTCATAATCCTAAATATTTCATGTTTCTTGAAGGGTACTATTGAAGAGAAGATCTACCAACGTCAGATCAGCAAGCAGAGTCTGAGTGGAGCTGTGGTAGATGCCAAGGGTCAAGGAGGCTCTGTCAAATTCTCACTAGAAGAGCTCAGGGTATGTCTGCTGGCCTCATTTGATTCTTCTGATTCAATGCCATTTCAGTTCCCCCCCCCCATGTTCATCTGCACCCTATACGTCCTACTCTCCATGTGGTCCATTGATGATTATGTATAATTTTTCACATTTTACCTTTCAGTTTGTCTATCCCATTTGGTATATCATCCACTCAGTCTAACACTGTATCTTCTAATAATATGATTACCATATGAGGACTGCAGTATTTGTTGTCTTGTTTTGTTTTTGTCTCGCCTGCGTAGCGGAGCGAGACATAGGTATCACTATTTCCGGTGTCGGCGTCGTCGTCGGCGTCGTCGTCAACAATTGTGTTGTACACCCAATAACTTTCTATAGCTTTAAGGTGGGATCACCAAATTCATACCAGAGGTCCATCTCTTGAAGGCGCAGGTCAAGTTCGAATATGAGTCGAATTTGAATAAGGTCAAAGGTCAAAGGTCAATGAACTTTCCATGACTGGCACTGTGCTATATTCTACACACAATAACTTTTTATACCTTCGAGGTAGGATTGCCAAATTCATACAAGAGGTCCATCTCTTGAAGGTGCAGGTCAAGTTCGAATGTGAGTTGAATTTGATTAAGGTCAAAGGTCAAAGGTCAATGAACTTTCCATGACTGGCACTGTGCTGTGTTGTACACACAATAACTTTCTATAGCTTCGAGGTGGGATCACCAAATTTATACCAGAGGTACATCTCTTGAAGGCACAGGTCAAGTTTGAGTATGAGTTGAATTTGAATAAGGTCAGAGGTCAAAGGTCAATGAACTTTCCATGACTGGCACTGTGCTATGTTGTACACACAATAACTTTCTATACCTTCGAGGTAGGATTGCCAAATTCATATGAGAGGTCCATCTCTTGAAGGTGCAGGTCAAGTTCGAATGTGAGTTGAATTTGATTAAGGTCAAAGGTCAAAGGTCAATGAACTTTTCATAACTGGCACTGTGCTATGTTGTACACCTAATAACTTTCTTTAGCTTTGACGTGGAATCACCAAATTCATACCAGAGGTCCATCTCTTGAAGGTGCAGGTCAAGTTTGAATGTGAATTGAATTTGATTAAGGTCAAAGGTCAATGAACTTTTCATAACTGGCACTGTGCTATGTTGTACACCTAATAACTTTCTATAGCTTTGACGTGGAATCACCAAATTCATACCAGAGGTCCATCTCTTGAAGGCGCAGGTCAAGTTCGAATATGAGTCGAATTTGAATAAGGTCAAAGGTCAAAGGTCAATGAACTTTCCATGACTGGCACTGTGCTATATTGTACACACAATAACTTTTTATACCTTCGAGGTAGGATTGCCAAATTCATACAAGAGGTCCATCTCTTGAAGGTGCAGGTCAAGTTCGAATGTGAGTTGAATTTGATTAAGGTCAAAGGTCAAAGGTCAATGAACTTTCCATGACTGGCACTGTGCTATATTGTACACACAATAACTTTTTATACCTTCGAGGTAGGATTGCCAAATTCATACAAGAGGTCCATCTCTTGAAGGTGCAGGTCAAGTTCGAATGTGAGTTGAATTTGATTAAGGTCAAAGGTCAAAGGTCAATGAACTTTCCATGACTGGCACTGTGCTATGTTGTACACACAATAACTTTCTATACCTTCGAGGTAGGATTGCCAAATTCATATGAGAGGTCCATCTCTTGAAGGTGCAGGTCAAGTTCGAATGTTTTCAAACAATAAGTTTGCCATAACACCTTAATAATTAATTTAATTTTACAATTTTACTCACATTATTATCAGTTACATTCTTTTTCACTAACATTCATTTCCTTACTTGCATGGAAATAATTATAGCTTCATAGTATTAACAGCATTCTTAGTGTTATCTGATTTCCTAGGGATAAAGTAGGCCTATACCATTATTGCATATGTAAACTGTCAGAACCACAATTCACCCCCTAAACTGCTGACAGCCTCAGAAGTCATATAGCATAGTTTTGACATGCAGTCTCTTCATGACTGCAATATGCAGGCGAGACAACGCTTGGCGTTTGCCTTGTTGTTGTTTTTAAATATTAGACATGTTTTGAGGCAAACATAACAGTGGTTGGCCTTCTTTGATAGATTTATTTGTGTACATTTCAATTTTATGCAACTCGTATTCAAGTGTCATCTTCAGTGGCATGTTTTTCATGGATAGTGGAAAATAAAATTTGAAACTGGAAGCTTGAAGTTTTGAACTCATGTTTACTCTTTTGTTTATCGTCAGGATTTGTTCACACTACATGAAGGTAGCTCCTGCATCACACATGATATGCTGGGCTGTGATTGCACAGAGATGGATGGACCCACATCTAATGTGAAGTCAACTGACAACACACACACAGATCTACTGAGACCATGTCAGCTAGGAAGGCCACAACCACCAGCCACAAAGGTAGAGTATCATCATCACCTTCTGCATTGTTATTGTCATCCCCCTCGTCATCAGTATTTTACCATCACCGTCATCATCAGCATTGTCATCCCCATGATCATCATCGTCATTATCATCATCATCGTTATTATCACCACCATCATCGTTATTATCACCACCATCATCGTTATTATCACTATCATCATCATCATCGTTTTCATCATCATTTGTGTTTCTTCATATTACTATTTTATTTATATGTTGTTTTTTTTCCAGAAAAACTTGTCAATGGGAGACTTGAATGAATGGCATCACTACCCTGCACCCCTTTCAGAAGATTTCCAGGTAAAAAGCTCACTTTGACACGAAGAAAGTAAAGTTCTTGTATTACTCTGATATGTACAATGTGTTTAAAATGGTTCAGGGACACAGAATGTTTGATTATAATTGTGTTTGAAGTTATTACACTGTATTGTTGGCAAGATTCTTACAATTTTCTTGACATTTAACCCGTTTGAACCCTATGCCCGAGATAACTCCGGCTGGGTCCATGTAAATTGCGTGCTATACTGAAATCAAATTGTGCTCAACGGGTTAATAGCATACTTGAAATGTTTATTTGAAGTTCAACCCCTTTTCTCACAACAATATTTCAGTGAATGACACAATTTAATGAAGGTTGTATGTCTCTTTACATTGATTGAAGCTGTATCGAAGTAAAGCTAAACTGAGTTTTATTAATCCCTAACTTTTTGTTTCTTCTACATTTAGGATGAATACCTCTTGGAAGCCAGAGATAGGATCACGTTTGTCTTCCAAAATGAGACCAACATGGTTCCAGTATCATAGACCAGGAACTTGAAATAAAATCATCTCAGCTAAGCATTCCTGGTGATGGACATACAACCATCTTTGTCTACTAGAATAAGACCAAGATGGTCTGACATTGTGGTTCAGGGACATAATACAGAAGGCTTTCCATTCAAGCATATACGATCTTAAACTGAAGATAATTTGGCTTCTCAAATAGGACCAAAATGGTCAGTAGGGAAAATGGTATGAACTTATGAAGACATCTTTATCAAGCATACGCAGTGGAAAGGAGATAAATTTATCTATGAAATAAGACCTTGGTTTCAGCATTTTAGTCCAGGAACATGGAATGTGGCCATGTCTTGAATCTGAAGTGGATAAATTTAGAGGGGAAAAACTCAGAGTGTGCATACACTTTGTTAACTCTCTGTTTACATCCATGTAGGCCTAAATACAAAGTAATATTTACCCTTTTCAACTCTTACATTTAATATATGACAGTATAATACACTATATAAGGGAATTATTTTATCAGGGGGGGGGGGGGAGATAAATATATATGTAGGTCTTCTAATAGTGCACATGTTATTTTTGCAGGGTGGCTTATACCCTTTATCCCTTTTCAAATGAGGTTGTTTTTGTAGGAAGTTCTCATATTTTGTGAGTTATCTATGCCAGTACTACGCTGTCCGATTTCGATGAAAGGGAGCATATGCCATTATTTGTAATCTGTCCATGCAAGCAGAACTGTAGAGTTTGTTAATTATTTATTACAAAAGGCCTGTCTCTATTGCACTTTGCAAAATGAATTGAGTAAAGCCTTGGAAATATGTAATTTTGAGAAAAATATGAAATTTAATACAATTTTAATTGTTGCTTTCTTTAATCAAATTAGGTCATACACAGTGTATCTATGAAGATCTGTTCTTGTAAAAATGCAACAAATATCAAGTGCCTTTGTAATAATATTTTCCATATTTATGTGAAAAGTAATAATAAAGACAAGTGCCTATTCTTATATCTTGTTAAATATTATCTTCACTTGATGTGCTATGTATATATGTCATTTTACCAATGGCAAATTCAAAATAATCATGTACATGTACATGTATACAAGCGTAATTTCCTTTGCTTTGAGGTTTTATTTTTTAGAAAAAAAAAGATGTTCTAGTCGAAATTAGACAACACACGAGGTCAAAACACTTCCCCACCCCCTCTTTCTCTCTCTCTCTCTCTCTCTCTCAAATACAATACAAATATGAAAAGATGATATGATGCAATCAATGGACAAAACAAGTACAAGTGGAACCTCGTTATAAAGAACACTGTTATAACAAACTCTTATAACAACAAGGTAATTTTGCCGGTCCCACTTCTTTGAATTTTATTGATTTTAGCCCTGAAATAACAAATTTCCGATATAAAGAGGTAATTTCCTTGGCCCGGAGGATTTTGTTATAACAGGGTTCCACTATATATCCAGTGATCATTGAGTGCTATTCCATTGCCTCTATTCTTTCTCTCTCTCTCTCTCAGAATCAAACACGATTTAAAGACCACAGATTTACAGTACTGTGAAAATATTTTTCATTCTCGCATTAAAAGGTTGATGCTAATTCATTCAAGGAATCAATGATGTTTGCAGCCATCTAGTGATTCATCATCATTGATGACAACATTAATTGGGAACAAATACAGAGACAGTAATAGAACATTATGTACATGTTTAGCATTAAAGGGAAAGTCCACCCCAGAAGTTTCAATAAAAGGAGTTAAATTTGAACAGTATGTTATGTAAAAAGCAATTCTGAACATACACTGACTATGGTGGTGAGAAAATGTGTAACTTACAAGAAAATTGAGAAAATGTGAAATTTCATGTACAAAGTAAATGGAGAGCTGCTCGCGTATTCGCATATGATCTCATCAGTGTTGCCAATTTGCAGAGCCGAGAGTAATTTACTAGAAAATGTAAATGAGTGTAATTTTCCTATTCTTTGACCGATTTTGCTCACTTCTTTTTTAAAATGGTGTTCAAATTTAACTCCTTTTATTGAAACAGTGAAAGTTCTGGGGTGGACTTTCCCTTTAAAGAGAGTTGATGGCTCAGAGGTATAAAACTGCAGCCTAATAAGTGGGAGGTCGAAAGTGTCTTGGTTCAAAATAAATGTGATGAGCTATTTGGTGAGGCATCATTCCTCCATTATCAAGTCCCTCTGATGGAACTTCAAGCTGTCAGTCCCTTGGCTGCTCATCTACAAGAATGTAATTCCTTTCTTAGCTGTTGGGTACAAAAAAAGTTATCAGCACCACCTCAGTGTTTGAAGTACTGTTTATTCACCAAGTGATTCTACAAAAATCAACCAGCCTTTCCAAGATCTTTCTCTGTCCCATCCTAACATAGAAGGCATAGCGTGCCCTAGAACTCAGTTTTGCTAGTTCCTCTGATGGTGATGACTCTACATCTGCATCCTTTGGGTGATTAGTGTTTAAGTCTTTCAAGACTCGGCTTGCAGCTCCTGTTAATAACCTGCGCCAGGATTCCGGCAAGTTGCATAGTTCACCTGCAGAAGTGGGATAAAAAGAGAAAAAAAATTGATTGGCCAGGTCAGAGACAGTGGAAACTATAAAAAGTTAGGGCAGGGTAGAGTCAAGACTTTCAGGGATTGGTGCTCCCAGGTGCATTTCCAGGATTAATGCCCTTCAAAACATTGACACCTTGAAAATAATCGTTTTTCTTTCTCATGCACCTTTTCAAAAATTTTCTGTACAAAGACAATCACAATGTTGAAAGTTAGCTCAAAACAAAGAATAGAGGAGAAACTTTAGGCAAGAATGGTGTCGTTCAGCTTGCATTCCAATATGCCACATTGCATCAGTGGTTACCCATAAAGACACCGTGTGATGCTTTAATGCTAAGGTGCTTACTATTCTTGAAAGATTCCTCTGCATCACTAGCCCATCCATCGTCATCTCCAAGTTCAGCAAAAGCTTCCTCGTCAATGGTTATCACCTGCGCAAGAAGACACGACAGAATTCCTTACTGAAAGAATGATCATTGAAATCCACGCATGACATACAGGATGAATTCAAAGCAAACCTTCCTGCTCACAGTGAAATGAAAAGCCTTCCATGACATTATAACGACACTGGCCCAAATTCACAAAAGAAGTTTAAACCATAGAGCGGTTTAAACCCCCTCCTGGGTTTTACAAGCATACATGCGCAAAAATAAGCGTGTGCATGGGCAATGTACGCTTATTTACCTTTACTCTAGCAAACCTATGGAGGTTTAATTTTTACTCATGATTTACTTCCTTTGTAAATATCGGCCTTCGGTTCCAAGTTCATGTCTCAATATCAGCTTTTCTTTACATGTACTGGTAGCCATAACATCAAAGCATTTGTCCAAGAATCTCTCTCTCTCTCTCCAAAAAAAAAACACTACAAGAGGTAGTTTGGTAAATACAAAAAGCATGGAAATCAAATCCAATCAAATCCTGAGACCTTCCAATCACAGAAAAGGAATATGAAGAGAGTTGTACATTGAATACATGTAACACAAAAATTACTAGGGAAAATCTACCACTTGCCCTATATTGCATGAAGATTGAAATAAAGAATGACATGTTCCTTCATTAAAAAGTTCAAATTTGAAGAAGAAAAAAAAAGAATTACAAATGACATCTGGAGTACACTTGATATACATTGTATTAATACAACAGAAAATTTCTAAAAGAGACACACTTTGAGAGTCATGTGGAGTTCTTCCTCTGTCAAAACTCCATCCATGCCAATCACAAACGCTCCATCATCCGACACCACCTCTACCCCTTTCAAGAAGTTCCATCTGTCATCTAAAGTAGAACTGAATGCCTCGTGTGTTCTTGCTTCTTCTAGCAGATATCTGTGTGGAATATCTACCTGTGGGTTATTATAAAGGAAAATAAAGAGGAAACAATTTCGCAGTTGTCTTCAATTGTATGTCACTTTAGCTGTCGGGTTTACAGATAGGTCTCTACTTTAAAGTGATTACACATGGTAAAAATTTTTTTGATATATGATCGAGAATAGAATTCTAAGAAGAATAACATCAAAAATTTGATGATTTTCAATCGAAATCAATGCATTTTGGCTAATTTTCTCATAAAAAGTCAAGAGTTGACCAAAAAATTTGAGTATGAGGCATGACGTAAAAGTGGGTACCCAGCTTCGTGCATTGCAGTTGGGCTGCGCGCTAGACTGTACAATTTGTATTATACCTTGCGCGCATTTTGCTAAAATTGCGCGATGAGATACCCAGTTTGACGTCATTTTGACGTCAAAGTGGATGCCCAGTGCTGAGGGGTCAAAAATATCCTGAAATCTTACCACATTTGGGGGTTTCCTTGGCAACATGACTTTAAAAAAAATTTTAGGTAGATGATTTTCTGCTAGTAAAATCATGCTCTTTTAAATGAACTAACATTGTTTCAGCATTGGGTACCCCCTTTAAGATTAACTTCCGTATATACATTAATTGCTGTTTAAACTACAACACTCATTATAAACAAGTAAGAGTACATGAGTATATGTTTCATTTGTAAATTTCCCTCATTCATGATCTCTACACAACTTTTCACAGAACAAACATCTAATCACAGTTTCCTCATTTCTGAGTAAAGTCTGAAATAAGAAACAATTTTCTTCATCACACAGTTTTATTCATGATTGGCTGAGCAGAAAAGGAAGAAAGTGATGTAGCACCAAAATAAGGAAAATGAATTCTTGAGAGACTTACTGTATCATAGATATTCTCTGGGTACTCTTCAGCAAACCCATACATGTGAAGAAGCTGCCAATTTGCTATTTCTCCATAGGTATTGAACACTTCACTTCCCTATTCAAAGGAGAGAGATTGAAATCATGGTCTGACATGAACAAAAAGACATGTTAGTCTAAATCGATAGGCCCGTATTCTGAACTTTGGTTTAACTTAAACTGCAGTCTGACTTTGATTTAAACCCAGTCTAAACCTGCCCTTTAAAGTGGAGGTTTAGATAATCACATTCTGAACTCTGGTTTAACTTAAACTCCAGTCTCGTGTGGTTTAACTTTGTACAGAAAATTAGACTGGACTTGTGGTTTCAAGTCAGTTTTGATTAAAGCTCTGGTTTAACTTAGACCAGAGTTAAAGTTAAACCAGAGTTCAGAATACGAGCCAGCGTGCAGAAGTGAATTCACCTTTACTAGTTGTTTCTCCTTCAAGTAAAAGTAATTGGCTATAAACACATTGATATACAATATGCAGATTTACACAAGAACTTTCTAACTTATTTCATGATGCAATATGGTTTCCTCAATCCTTTTTAACCACTGTAGGTTCCATTTTCTGACCATGAATACAATCCTACAGCTAGATTAAGAATAACTTGTCACTCTCACTGAGGTACAGGAGAGTACAGCCTCTGTGGAATTCAATCTTTATGCTATTAAATGAACAATAGCGCTAGAATTTAACAAACAACATATTAATCCTAATCAACATATATGTGTGAACATTGGAGGGAAAACAAGACTAAAGATCTTGTAGAGTTTTAAAAGCAGTATGAATATTGGCATGAAACTGACTAAATATAGCCTCACATTGTCTGCCTTGCAGGGAAAAAATTAATAATTTTTTTTTCTGGGGCTACTTCTTGAGCCCACCTGCCCGAATTTTCTACATTGTATTACATTTTACATTGGACCCTATGATAATTTCAGGGGTTCTTTTTTAGTTTTCCAGGGCTCTTTTTGGCATTTCGGAGGCGAATTCGCCCCGAGCCCCCGTGTATTTTTTTTCCCAGCTGCCTTGCATGAAAAGATACAAGTGTGAGATCACATCACATTTCATTCATGATTTCCGGTGTAATATCTGAAATAAATTCAATACCACAGCTTCACTATGACACCAACTGCACCCCGCACAGTGATCACAGTGCTCTGTTACACTTGTGTTTGAAGGCCTACCACAACTGTATATATCCTTTGAATATCAATAGATTTATAATGAGCTCACCCTCTTGATATCTTTGATTGCCACCATCTTTAAACTCTCCTTGCCAAACTTGAGATGTGCATTATTCTTCGCAATGTGATTCAAAGCATCAGCTAGTGGTACCATCATGGGTGGGTGCCTTCCAACATCATCATTCTCATCATCATCATCGTCATCGAGATCATCATCATTTGGTGGTTCGGTAAAGCTGTATGCCATAACAAATGCTACAATGCGCTTGTAAAGGGCAAGGTTGTGTCTCTCCTCACTTTATTTAGAGAAAAAACAGAACAAATCATATTTCAGGCTGAGGAATGTAAATACCCAGTTTGTCATTTTCTCCAACCTCCTTTTTGTATATATGAAACTGAATTTGCGCTGTAAGTGATCCATGCTAATTGCAAAAATTCCTCCAATCAATCACAAAAAGGTTATAACTTATCTTTTTGTGATGGAGCTGCAATTGATATTAAACAATTTATTTCATAATGTTCAGCCTGAAAATGAAATCTCACTGAAGTAAACAACAGTACAGAGAGTGGTAAAGCTGTTTTTTCCATAAGAAAACAAGTAATTCTACAACATTTCAAAATTTCACTGACCTGTAACAATCCTCAAATAAAAAAAATCAGTCATGCAAGATGGAATGTGTCTTCATAAAAGTTCAAGTGACCAACCGGTTTAACTGAACTGATTTATCAAATCACCTGAACAAATCTCTGTATTTCCTGATGAATGGCAGAGCTACACCGTGGTATTCTTGATCAATGTTCCTCAGATCTCTTTGCACTGCTTCGGGTATTCCAGTCCCTCTTAGTTCACGCTGCATGTAACTACTGCTTGTCATTGATCAGAAGGAAAGATGGAGAGAGAGAGGGAGAGAAAGGGATAGAAAGAGAGAGAGAGAGGGGAGAGAGAGAGAGAGAGAGAGGAGAAGGAGGAAAAGGGAGGATGAGAATGACATGAAGGGAGGGAAGAACAGGATGGAGGGAGCAAGGGACATAGAGAAAGACAGAGATTTTGAGGAAACTATTTACATCAGTTCCCAAGAGGCTTTTATTAAATATTTATATACGCATAAGTTGACATAACTACTACATAATGTGTGGATTATAGTTGGCACTAATACAGAAGACAAGAGAAATGCAACAACAAGAGATTTCATTTGGCCAATATTGAGGAAAGCCAAAGAAAGACTATATTTACCTGTCCCAGAACATTGGCTGATCAAGCTCACTGTAATCTGGGAACAGATCAAGGTAGGGCCGCCATTTTGAGCTAGAGTTGGTGTATTCATACATCACAGCTAAGATGAGGGGTACCCATCCACTCTCCGTGTTCAAATTATCTCCCTCTATAGAGAGAACATAAATTGGAATTCTTCTGTAAAATAGCATGAGATCATTCTTGTAATACATCAAAAGTACTGCTGATCTAAATCACTGATGAAAAAAGGTTTACTATAATCACACATTCAAAGGAAATCATAATCAAAACTGATTAAGCAGCTCATCTATATATTCAAATTGGCATCATTTATACAAAGAAGGAATAAATAATGCTGAAGATGAAGCATTAAGAATCATTACAGAGTCAGTCTAGAACTAATTGTGACGTATAAACTGAGAGTACTTGTCTTCACTGAACACTGAATATATGCACTCAATTTGATCTGACTTGATCTTGATGCCGTTGATGTACAAATGCCTGGTGTGGCTATCCCATACATTTAGGCAGCAATGCATAAAGTCAGAGGCATATCTTACTCAGACTTAATATTTTCAAGGAGGTCTTTGAATTTTTGAAATGTAGGAGCCTCCCTTACATTATCTGGGAGGTCATTCCACTGGGGAATTGTCCTTGGGTAGAGAGACTGCTTGTAGCATCTCTTATTTGCCCTGATATGGTCGTACACAAACTTCTTGAAGGAGTGCCTTGTGGTTGGTTTTCTCTGAGCCGAATTGGTGTTTTGGAGGTGAACTAATATCATGCATATTTTTTTACTGCATTTATGAGACCACTGTACAGAGTCAAAGTGGATACCGATATCCGTACTGGTATAAAGTGTAACTTTAAAAAGGTCTTGCTTTCAGGCCTAATGAATCACTTTTTCAAGCATTCTAAACAAACATCTGCTCGTGGAGTCCATCATCCGCTGACGAACTTACCTTCTTGAAGACGTTGGGCCAGGAGTGGACTACAGGTCCCTGGATGGAGCAAGGCTGACCTGGGAATGGTGAATAGGGTCTCTCCTTTGGCGATGTCATCTAATGCTATCATACCACATTGTGCACAAGAGCCTGATCTTCTAACTGTTACCTGAAACAAGATGTCAGTTACTTGTAACAATCCAACCAAATTCAAACAATCTTTTTATCTGCTTCTTGAAAAGGAAAAGCAAATTCCTGGGTTTATACTGTACATTATTTATGTCTCCCTGTTGTGTTTTTCTCTGCCAGTGAATAATGATTAAATACCGATAATGAACAAATATATATATATATTGATGAAGATGATGATCATAACAATAACAATAATAATAACATTCATTTATCACATGTGCATAGCTTTAGGACTTCATTTTTCTGAACAAAATTTGACACTGGCATAACTGGCATTGATATGGGCTTGAAAATATGCATAATTGACATTCATCCTTTGTAATTTTCACAACACATTAACAACAGAATATGTAGAACCAAGATATATAAAAGAAATTCACACAAACCAACTATTTTTGTGACTTTTTAGCAGCTGAAAACAAAATGCATAGCTTTAACTGTCAGCCTTTTTAAGTTTAGGCCCCCCCCCCCAATCATACAATGTATAAAAAAAAATAAATAAATGAGCAATGGCAATACAGATTCAAAATGAAGCATTACAACGATGACCAACCATGGCAATACTGTCTGAAGCCTGAAGAAGTTCACACCCCCTCCATATTTTCATCAAATTTAAGGGTTAGGATATAGGGTTAGGATTAGAGCACTCACACTTGATGCTTCGGTTAGGTATACTAACGGGATTAGAGTTGGGATAATAGGATTAGGCCTACAGTTGGAGGGGGTGTGAACTTCTTCAATATTACCACAACCAGTCAGCTAAGAAGAGTGCGCACAGATATTGGAGCCTTGATGGGAGTTCCCGACAGGCCTGGCAGGGTTTGCACTCTCGTTAGTCATTAGTGCCCGTGATGTTGATGTCGATGACTGCAGACAGTTATCTGCAGCTGTCCAAGTCTTGTCTTGTCTTGTCTTGCCGAAGACGCTCACAATCAATAGGTTGATTATTATGGCTCTAAGGATGAACACCTAACTTGACCTGTCATGCATCATTCCATTCAGTTCCTATTTAACTTTTAGTATTAACTAGAGGGCTATTGTTAGATCTAACTGTTACAAGTAAAGTTTTTTTTTGGTCTGCATCTGCCATGTCTGCAGCGCTATATTAGAGGAAAAAAATCTGTAAGAACACTTAAAGCAATTACACAATGGTAAATTTTTTTTTGGATATATGATCGAGAATTGAATTCTAAGAAGAATAACATTAAAATTTTGATGATTTTCAATCGAAATCAATGCATTTTGGCTAATTTTCTCACAAAAAGTCAAGAGTTGATCCCCCCAAAATTGAGTTGAGGTATGACGTAAAAGTGGGTACCCAGCTTCGCGCATTGCAGTTGTGCTGCGCGCTAGACTGTACAGTATGTATTATACTTTGCGCGCATTTTGCTAGAAGGTACCCACTTTGACGTCATTTTGACGTAAAAGTGGGTACCCAGTTGAAACTAGGTCACAACTGAGGGGTCAAAAATATGCTGAAATCTTACCACATTCGGGGGTTTCCTTGGCAACACGACTTTTAAAAAAAGTTTAGGCAGATGATTTTCTGCTAATAAAATCATGCTCTTTTAAATGAGCTAACATTGTTTCAGCATTAGGTACCCCCTTTAACAGTACACTGACCTTCGAATTTTGAATGATCCCTTCCTTTTCGCACCATGATAAAAACATCTGACAATCCGTGTTTTGTTTCTTCTCTCCAGAAGATGCAACATCTTCACCTGAAAAGTCGCATTGTCTTTTCGTGGGCGCTGCCATCTTGAATTTTATATTTATAGCGCCATCTCTGTTAGCGTTACCACGGGGGGGGGGGGGGGGGGGGGGGGGGGGGGGGGGGGGGGTAAAAGTCCAATTATTGGGTTCAGGAGACGGAAGCTTCATTTCCACTTTGTTCGTTGTTTATGGTTTGTGTTTGTTTGTTTATTTGTTAATTTGTGTTTATTTTTCCCTTCTTCTTCTTCTTCTTCTTCTTCTTCTTCTTCTTCTTCTTCTTCTTCTTCTTCTTCTTCTTCTTCTTCTTCTTCTTCTTCTTCTTCTTCTTCTTCTTCTTCTTCTTCTTCTTCTTCTTCTTCTTCTTCTTCTTCTTCTTCTTCTTCTTCCCCTTGAAATCCTTTTTTTAATTCACCATTCCTTTCTTCCTTCTTGTTTTGTTTCTTTATTTTTGCCATTCTTTCTTCGTTCCTTCATGGTTTCCTTCTATCCTTTCTTTCTGTCTTATTTTATCATGTTCTTCCTTCCATTTTTTCTTATTTGCTTTTCTTTCTTCTCTTTCCACCTTTTGTATGTGTCTTTTCTTGTCTTATTTTTTTTTCATTTTCTTTCCTGTCCCGTTTTCTCCACCTTTCTTTTTCCATGAAGAATTATGATCAAAGAAAGACCAAGACTTTTTTTTCAGTTATAAGAAACTCACGAACTGTAAATCTTTAACACTGATAAATAGAAGTATGGTCTGCCAAATTTCTCAATTTACAAAACATTTCAAATTTAATTAATCGTTAATGGATCTCCATTAAGGATTAATGAGGACCCATTGTTTCACTTTCCATGTACTCCCAATTGCCAACCAAAGCAAGTTAGGTTGTTTTGCCGGTATGTGTGACCCGGGTGTGTGACATACGTTCTGATTCTTTAATTTCTTTCCTATCCCGTTTTCTCTCCTTTTTTTTGCTTTTTGTTTTTATTGAAAAATCACGATAAAAAGAAATGCTATTGAAACGTTTCTCCTTTTTTCAGTTAACAGAAACTCACCAACTATATGACATGTAATCCTTATTGAATATGACTGTTTGCCAAGTTTCTCAGTTCATGAAATATTTCCAATAATTAATCTCGAACAAAGCAAGTGAGGAAAAATTTACATTTTTTACTGAAAATTTTCCAAAATCCACAAAAAGTGTGCACCAGATCCTTCAATTTCACTTTAAGAAATGCAAAAGTGCCCTCTGACCAGCTCGGTCTCTTCGCTCCCTCGCTTTCAAGCTTCTTCAAAAATGTTTACGTGTCTTGCCTCCCCCCCCCCCCCCAGGAAAAAATGTCTGCGTTCGGCCCTGTCAACAATCTCTTTTTGTCGTCCCAAAAGACGTTAATTTGAATATCAATCTTTGCATGTCAAAGGTATTCAGAGAGCATGCTTTTAATAAAAAATTTATTAGCTGCACAAATGTCTTTGTCTAGTGTATATTTAAGTTATAATGAATACTTCGATAATTACTCCAGTAATCAAATCTTCACTGCTTCACTGGACTACGCATGAGTATATTCCCCCAGGCTCATCTCCACAGACGAAGCAAATCGGTACGGTCAGTTAGTTGTCAAAGGGTATAAAGGCAAGAAACCGTACACTTGGCAAGAAAATAAAAGAAGATTCATATAACCAGACTAGATATCCCGAGGACTAACTGTATCACAATGTTCACTTGCGCCGACCATTTTCTAGGGTTTTCTTCTACAAAATCAATTGTAGTTTGTGTGATTCTAGTAACAATCCTGGCAGGTTTATCCCTGTTGGTGTGGGTGAGTAGATCTTGTTTATTCAATCGTCGTTTGTTCGATCTTTATTCATCCTCTATCTTCATGATCTTTAGTAACTTAATTACATTTTACTTTGTAAAGTTTATGGTGACAGTATAATAAGAAACTGTTAATCATTTTAACGACGATTCCCCCCCTCCCTCTCTCCTCTCTATCTCTCTCTCTCCTCTTTCTTTCACCCAATCTCTCTCTTTCTTCAACCCCATCTCTCTCCTCCTCTCTCTCTCTCTCTCTCTCTCATCTCTCTCTCTCTCTCCTCTCTCTCTCTCTCTCTCTCCTCTCTCTCTCTCCTCTCTCTCTCTCTCTCTCTCTCTCCATCTCCCCCCTTTATCAAATTCTCTTTATATAAACTCTTATTTCCACGGTGTTAAATTTGACTCGGAAACGGCGTCAGCTGGGAGTCAACTCTATTTCGAGTTGAAGTGAATCGGATTCAAAATTAATTTGACTCGGAATTGTGTGGCATTAGTTGAGAATCGACTCAATTCCAAGTCAAAGTAACTAGGAAAACGAGTAACTTTAACTCGGAATAGAGTTGACTCCCAGCTGACGCAATTCCGGGTCAAATTTGACACCGCGGAAATAAGAGTGTATCTCCTTCCACCCTTGATTCCCCTTTCTCTATGAAGCCGAATGTCCATCAGGGTGGAGCGAATTCTCCTCCAGTTGTTATTACGTCAATGGCGCGCTGGGTATGAGTTTTTACGCAGCGCTGTCAACCTGCCAAGCAGAAGGAGCTTCGATATTCGAGATCACGTCAGCGGAGGAGAACGATTACGTCAACAGCATCTCAAATGGCTGGTATATATGGCTCTATTGCGGAGATCAGCTTGTAGAAGGGCAGTATGTATGTGGAGAGGACAATCACCCTGCTAATTACACTGGTAAGGAAACATGACTAATATTAACCCTACCGGTTTAAAGCCGAAGGGGGACGGGGTACAATGTGCCCCTACTTCCACCGGCGTAAATCCACTTTGAGGAATGGGGGGGGGGGGGATGATCGACTTTTTTCCCGATTTTTTTTTTTCTGTCGAACTCACAATTAAGTATAAACACACGCCCTCACCCACCTGCACAGACCCCCCTTACACGCATTGTATTTTATATCTTGCGATATTTATTTATTTCAATCACATTTTCAAATAGAAATTCTATAATAATGATGAGCGAGCGAAGCGACTGAGCAAAAATAACCACTTTTCTGGTTTTCAATCACATTTTCAAATAGAAATTCTAAAATATGATGGTTGTTTATGACAGATTATGAAAAATTGTATTAACTGATTAATTCAAATATCATTTCTTCCTTAAAAAGTGTGGGGGTGGGATATTTGAACACGCCATCCCCCCCCCCCTCTCAAAAAAGTGGGAGGATATATCCCCCATCCCCCCGGGATTTACGCCAATGCCTACTACATCTTCCCTCGCCCCTCCTACGTCTTTTTATCCATTTTTTAAAACCAAATTTGGTGACTTTTCCTCATATTCAATTGCGAACATTTGGTAAAACTTAGGTATGCTCAATATTTCCGGTTGCCATGCCAACTATAAGTCAAATTTATGTGTTTTTCTTTTACAGTTTTGGCTACCCCAGGATCACAAAATATGCTTTTAGGGATTTCATACGAACCCATAATCTATTTATGCTCTGCATGCATCTTTATGATCTTATATCAAACATCGTTACTAATTTCTTATTTCAAATCCAAGCCAGTTGTGTAATATTTTGCCACCCACAGATTGCTTGCATTATACGAGTGCCATGACACCTTCTACGTTTTCATATTCAGCTGTATTCAGTGTCGGATTCACCACCACCTATATTCACACCACTCATTGGTGCCATGTTGTATTAATGTACTATTGCATGGCGATCAGCCAATTGCGACTATTGTTTGTTTGCTTAATTGCTTTTAGTTCTGCGCGTTCATAAAACATAACATAAATTATGTTTATATATATTACACGGTAAACATCATGTGAAGGATATAAACAAAAATACAGAATAAAGAATGCACGAGACCGCCATCGTGAGCGGTATAGGCTTGAAATGGATGGCGGCCTCATGTATTATAACCAATGCAAAACTAAAAACAAAACAAGGAGGATATGTATATCATGCCACGTTACCAGGGTGAAATATTTTTGAGTATTTTCCCCCCTGGTTTTAAAACTTGGCCCGCATTTATAAACAGAAAAATCCGTCTGGTATGGGGAATTTTTAAATGTAACTAACATTTGCCATCCTTCCCCATACACATTATGGAGGCGGTCAGTGATGGAGCCAGAAGTAGTCTAAGCGTAACAACCGTCGATATGAGAGACTGAAGTTTTCGGTCGAGGGCCAACGCTGAGTTTATTTACGTTCTAAATAAATAAATAGGGCTATTACACAATTACATGCTCCTGCCCTCTCTTCCCCAGAATCTTCTTTATTTTTTTTTATTTTTTTATTTTTTTTTATATTTGAGTGATGTTTTATTGATACATATTTAACAGAATGATACAAATAATGTCCCTGACATACCCTGCTGATGCATGCATATAATAGTATATAGTCCCGCACAATAAGAAAAGTTTCAAATTCTGTTACAAAGTAGTACAGAGAATGGATAAAACAAGGGGCGTAGACAGCGGGGGGATGCATACCCCTCACCCCTCCCCCCGACATGACATGTACAATCATCCCCCCCCCCAGGTTTTAGGGAAGGATGTTTGCTTACAATTAAACTGAATTAACATGTTTAGAAATGATAGGAATAGCAATAATGCTGATAATAATTATTATCATTATAACAACAACAATAATAACAATAGTAATAATAATAATAATTAGTAATGTATTATTATTATTATTATTATTACTATTATTATTATCATCATCATTATTATTATTATTATTATCATTATTATTATGCCTATGATCATGATGATGATAATAATAGTTATCATCATCATCATCGTTAATGTGACTAAAATGACGATTACTATCATAACTATGTCGATCGTTATTTTGATTTATGTAGTTATTTATATTACTTTTGGGTAATTTCGGCGCTGTCACAGTTTGTCTGAAGTGGTGTTACAACAACAACAACAAAAAAAGATAAATAGCGTGATGCAAATATGCCATAATGTGTGTCACTCCATATTCTATATTCGTTTGTCACGTTGCGTATATCTTCTATTTATGTCTGTGCATCATTGGCGTAAATCCCGGAGGGATGGGGGGATATATCCCCAACTTTTTTTGAGGAAGAAATGATATTTGAATTAATCGTTAATAAAATTTTTAATAATTTGTCATAAACAACCATCATATGTTAGAATTTCTATTTGAAAATGTGATTTAAAACCAGAAAAGCGCTTATTTTTAGCTCGCTAGCTTCGCTCGCTCATCATATTTTAGAATTGTTGTTTAAAAATGCGATAGAAAACCAGAAGAGTGGTTATTTTTGGCTCGCTCGCTTCGCTCGCTCATCATATTATAGAATTTCTATTTGAAAATGCGATTCGGTGGTCGGTTTATTTTTCTTGTTTACACATAATAGATATATCGCTTTGCTATTATGAATAGTACATGATTTATTATTGTGTTATTTGGTGTTTTTCTAAAAAAACAACAATAACTGTCTTTTCATCAAAAAAAGGAAAGATCGAACATAGGCAACAGGATTTTAAGTTCATTCCAAAATGTTTGAACAACTTTCTTTCTTCTTCTTCTTTGTCTTATTTTTATTTACTTTTTTGATCACTTGAAGAATGATAGGAAACGGCCGCCCCCGTCTGCCTCCATGTAGCACCGCCCCTGCCTATCAATGTAGACGGCACCATACTGACAAACCTGCTCGTGAATTGTACGAAGGTTTCTTGGAAAGAAAAAAGTTTCCTCTCTCAGTGCAGACAGGGGCGTCGCTAGACAAGAATTCAAAATTCTTGTCGGCAAATTCGCAATTGCTGTCGGCAAAAAAAAAAAAGAGAGAGAGAGAGAGAGAGAGAGAGAGAAAGGAGAGGGAAGAGGAAGGAGGAAAAAGAGAGAAAAAAAAGAGGAGTAAGGTGCCCAAATAGAGTCATATTCGGCTTATTTGCTTGTGCGTTTTGACGACGAAATAATACTGGTACCACGAAAGAGAGTGTATATTTTTCCTGGGCGGCTGCGCTCGCTCGTATTATATTTAGATACAGGATGTTTTCGAAAAGCAAACACATTCAGCTAGTGAGATGAGCACTATATAATCTAGATATCCTTAGGCCCATCATGTATTTTGATGAAGAATTATTACTTCTACCATAAAAAGAGTGTGTATATTTTTCCTCGCTCGCTGCGCTCGCTCGTATTATATTCAGATACAGGATGTTTTCGAAAAGCAAACATATTCGGTAAATGAGATGGACACAAATATATAAATTAGATATCTTTAGGCCATCATGAATTTTGATGAAGAATTATCACTTCTACCATAAAAGAATATGTATATTTTTTTCCCGCTCGCTGCGCTCGCTCGTATAATATTTAGATACAGGATGGTCTTAAAAGCAAATAAATTAGGTAAGAGATGTGATCAAATATATCAAAATAGGTACCTTAAAGGCCAATCGTGTATTTTAATGAAGAACTTTCACGTCTACCATGAAAAGGATTATGTATTTTTCCTCGCTCGCTACGCTCGCTCGTACAATATTCAGATACAAGATGGATTTGGGAAAGTAAACGAATTCGACAAGTGAGGTGACCAAATGTAACTGTATAAGTTAGATATCTCATAGTTAATACCATCGTGTATTTGGATAAAGAATTGTCACTTCTACCATGAAAAGTAGATTTTTTCCTCGCTCGCTGCGCTCGCTCGTATAATATCAAGATTTAGGATGGTCTTTGAAACGGAATGAATCAGGCCAGAGAGGTGACCAAATATATAATTTAGATAAGCCCACCATGTAGTTTGATGAAGAACTATCACTTAAGTACGAAAGAGAGTGTATATTTTTCCTCGCTCGCTCGCTCGCTCGTATTATATTTAGATACAGGATGTTTTCGGAAAACAAACAGATTCGGCAAGTGAGGTGAACAAATATACAGTTCAAAAGGAAAATATGATAAAGGCGCACATTTATTTTATTGAACATGCCTCAATGGGCTTTATGCGGTTGAATTTATCGACGTTGGTCGTCGGCAATCGGTGGCATTGTCGGAAATCTGGCCTCTACACCCCCCCCCCCCCCCATTCAAAAAAGTCTAGCGACGCCCCTGAGTGCAGACAGGGGGCTCCCTTTGGGATATTGAAACTCGAGAAGAAAAGAAAGGTGGTTTTAGTTCTGAAATTAAAGAAGCATCGGTTTCGCGCAACCTTGCAAAATTCATTTTGAAAATTAATGCTAATATTTTTATGTGATATTTATTATGCATTTGCTCTAAAAGCGACATTCTTACTTTATCTGTCATTCATGTGATCATTATCACCATCTTCAAATCTTTTAAATCGTGCTTGCATACTTCATCATTAAGGTGGAGGTGCCGTGGTCGAGTGGTTTACGAAGCTGGACTGAAGACGCGAGGATCGGAGGTTCGATCCCCGGTATGGCACTTTTGCCATTGAGCAAGGCATTTTAACCTACATTGCTCTTTATCTACATTAAATAAAAGGAACGTGCTCTATAAGCATATTGATACGATTGATACCAACGTGTGCGTGCGTGTGTGTGTGTTTACATCATTATTTGTTACATATCATTATTCATGTCCTTCTATTTATGTAAAGTCACATGGACTGGAAAAGATGAGCTTCAAGTTATCATGATCATGTTTTTAGCTACTTAGTTAATCTTCTTTTTTAACGGCATCCATGTGACTCTCATTTAAATTCCAAAATGGTTTGTATTCTTTTTTCTCGGATGTCTTTGCCGAATAAGATAATAATAATAATAGTAATAGGAAGAAGAATGATAATATACTACTACTACTGCTACTACTACTACTACTACTACTACTACTACTGCTACTACTGCTACTACTACTACTACTGCTACTACTGCTACTACTGCTACTACTACTGCTACTACTGCTACTACTACTACTACTACTATAATAATATACTACTACTACTGCTACCATTACTACTACTACTACTACTGCTACTACTACTACTACTACTACTACTACTACTACTGCTACTACTACTACTACTAATAATAATAATAATAATAGTAATGACGATAATAATAATGAAATTGATAATATTAATGAATGATAATAATAAAATCATGTGCAAATTATGCCCGTAGCAGCCGAGGCAGCATTTTAATTCTGTTATGGCTGTGCTAATGAAGCCGGCTATTATAGGCAATTAGCTTCATTGCGTCGCCGCTTGCCTCGCGGGCTCTTTCGCTAATGCTCTCTCTCTCACGCTCTCTCTCTCTCTCTCTCTCTCTTTCTCTCTTCTCTCTCTCTCTCTCTCTCTCTCTCTTCTCTCTCTCTCTCTCTCTCTCTCTCTCTCTCTCTCTCTCTCTCTCTCTCTCTCTCTGTACAGCTTGGGGCCCATCCAAATCAGCTGCTACACCAGGTTTTGACTGTGTCATGTTCCTAGATGGTGCTTGGAGTGACACGAACTGCGCCATCCCAATACCTGTCATCTGTGAGAAGAATGGTAAGTAGAAATTATGCTGTTATCATCACCATCATCATCAGTTAGGCCTATCATTTGGTATTGTCATTATTTTCTTTGTCACCGTTATTCATTTTCATTTCCTTCATCATTGTCACATCGTTATTATTTTCAACATTATCCTAATTCTCGTCATTGTCATCATCGTTATCATCACTATCACCACTATTATCGTCATCATCATCACTACCAAAACAAAATCATTTCGGTCATCGATAGATAAGAGCACCAATTTCTTGTAAACGTTCTACGAATCAGTTACAGACTTCTTGTCCGATAACCTTTCTCCTTTTTTTTAATCACAGACATTAATGCCTAGCTTACATTTGCCCCGGGCGCCATACGATAACTTTGGTCTGCAATTTTTCGGAGGCATCGTACGGTCTACGGTGTTTGTTTTTACATTATCTGCGATCATCGTGCCATTTTCCGTATTGGCCATCGAGGGGCAGGCCGTAGCATATCCATACAGAGGCCGCTCGGAGATTGTACGATAATCTTGCAATCTCCGCAGCCATCCCGTAGAAATCGTTCGGGGCCCCGGGCTGCAGGATTAGCCCTTGCAGAAATCGTGCAACGCTACCTACGATATGTTTAAGGGCTACGGGCTTGCGATTTTTCCAATTGTTTAACTCCTCGCGAAACAAAGTCGTAGAGGCTGCAGAGCCCGTGAATCCGTATGAAAATCTTAAGATGGCCTTCGGCCTCCTCAAGGAGGCCGCACGGATAGGAGGTTAATTAAGGGCAGGATACGGGCTCCGTATGCTGATCGTAAGCCAAATGTGGGCATTAATGAACCTTGTGGTGGATTAGCCATGTGCTAAAGAAGTTGAGCAATATCATAACAATTGACCCCATCACACATTTTCTAATCCTTTCCAACACAGCTGAGATAGACCTACCGACTGCGTCGATGGACCAGCCGATGCCCTTCTCAGTGGCGATCGCGACAGAACCCCTGACGTCCATGTTGACGACAGAGGCTCCGATCATCGTGCCGCAGCCGAGGGCTGCCAATGGCTACATGCAGAAAGACACCGTCCATGAGGGGTACTGTCTGGTTAATCACGTGATCGAGGACATCCAGTCATCTTCTTTGATCCGCTGCCTGGCCAGGTGCATCAGACTTCCTAGTTGTTCATCTATGAACGTCTTCAAGGAAGGAAGATGTCAGCTGAACAACTCCAATCGAACGATGTCTAGTTTAGACTTCCAGGTCGTGGACGACTGTGAATATTTTGAGTTTTTGCTGTACTGACATTTTACATTTCATCAAAGACGGCATACTAGATTATTAGAACTTGTGCCAATTTTATGAATGCACTACAACATTTAACAAGTTTAGAGGTTCCATAGAGTATTTTCATGAAGGAGGTACACAATTCATCTATTCACAAACTCATTTAACATTTTCCGTCGATGTAATGACAGATAAATTTTAGGGTATGACACAGAATGGATTTTCTAACGCTCAGTTGAATTAACTACGTAAAATGTAATGGCTTCTCGAAGATTAATCTTTATTTCATTTACGTCAACTTTATGAAAATGTTACCTAAAGGCACATAATACATAAAAACACTGGCGTACTGCGGGGGGGGGGGGGGCTTGGGAGCTACAGAGCTGTAAACTCCTTCCCCCTCCAAAAAAAGGTAATGAGAAGAAAAAAGGGAAAATGGAGTGCCAAAATGAAATTTTACACATTTTTTATGAGGTTAAATTTTTTGCTCGCTCGCTTCTCATCTAACAAGGAATATCTCATAGTTATTTAAAAGTATTTTTCAAACTTGTTATTTATTATACCGATGGAAACATGTCAAAATGAATAACCCAACCCGGTCCTCTTTTCATGTAAAATATCATGTAAAATGCATGTTACTGACTGGATTTAAGATAAGAAAAATGAAAATAAAAACAATGATGACACTGTTCATCATAATACACTAGACAACAGAGAAGAATCCTCTGTTCTTTTCGATTGTTTCGTTCAAATAACCTTCGTGTCTTGTAAAGGAATTTGAAGAGGTATAATAGCGCAATCCTATCATTTTCACTGACTCACTATATACAAGTAAGATGATTCGCTATTTTCAGTCCACATCAAAATAATGATATTTTTAATGAAGCTAATTGCTTTTGAAAATACCTAATTATTGGGGCAAATCACGAAGGCTCCATACCTCTCAAGATGCAAGTGTAAGATATTTGCAATTCTATGGGCATTCGTATAATTTTTATCCAGTGTAATGAATATGATAAACATAGATCTACATCAAAAGTATCATGTGTCACTGCGAGTGTATACGCTGCACAGTGTTTCCAATAATCCAGTAAAGCCATATTTCTTTTTCACTTTTCTTCTAAAGTATGGCAAAAGTGGATTGGGGGGGGGGGGGTTTGGCCGTTCTTTTAAACCCCAATGGCATACCGTAACGACACGAAAGAAAAAAGTGTCCTTTTTCTATTGTGTCCCTTCATATTCAAGACCCCAAAGTTACCAGTCACAAAAATTTAACCAACTCCCCCTCTTTTTTTTTCCAAAAATGCTTTTCATAGAAAGAAATTTGTCATTGCCCCCCCCCCCCCGTATTAAACCCTGAATCCGTCCCGGGAAGTTATTTTGGCTTTGCTCTCAGTTAAGATGAATGTACAAATCTAGCCCAGAATAGTCTCGGTACGTGCTGTATGGTGTCACACCAGGAAGCTCCTCCAGATTGACTTCCATGGTGTTTCCTCCGTTGACGTTGATGGCAACCAGTTTGCTACCCCTCAGGAAATACACCCTCGACTTGTAACTTGTTGCTGAGTGAGGGTAATCATCCCTTATCTCTTCAGGAAAGGGAATTATGGCGATACCTGAAGTGCTTGTATCCATGAAGAAGATGCCGTAAAACTCCGGAAATGTCCAGTAGATTCGGGATTCTGTCGAAACATCAATAATTGGAAAAAGTGGCAACTGTCCACTTATTCACACCAAATCAGCTGCTCAATAGTCAATAATTAGAAAATCAAAGTTTGATTGCACAACGGCTGATATAACATATTTTTAAGGCTTATCTGTTATACAAGGAGAACGATTCACGTCCTTTGCAGATACAAAATTTTGTGTATTAGGAAAGGCTGAAGCATTTTGATAAACCAGGATGTGCACATTCCCTAGGTCATAATCAAAACTATGATTGGGCTGTGTACGTTGTGGACGAGTCTTGAGACTATGGATCATCGGAACCACAGAGATAATGATACGGGATTCGAATCCCTGCCACGGGGCACAATTGCAAGATATTGATTCACATTTGTCACTCTCCACCAGGTAAAGTAAATGGATACCGGTGGGAGAAATTTCTTCCAGTGCTCGAGCAATTTATCAACACCTGAGCAGGGGTGATGATATAATTATAGGTCCCGCAAGGAGACAAGTATACTAACTAATGAAGTATACCCCGAGGATCGGAAGCAAGATAAGTTATTTGTTATTTTTATTATAATCATCATGATTATATTATCATTTTTATTACTACTGCCACTACTACTACTACTACTACTACTACTACTACTACTACTACTACTATTATTACTACTTATTATTATCAATATCATTATCATTATTATCAACATTGTTATTAGTAGTGTAGTAGTAGTAGGAGGAGGGGGGGGGGGAGGAAGAAGAGGATTACGGGATTGCTGGTAGGCTAGAAAGACTGACTCACCAGTAGAAACAAATGTGATCCTCGTTGGCGCTCCGTAAAGACGTTTAGCGATGGTCTCTTTCTTTCCGGTATCAAGATTCTTCCTCTTTATTTTCCCAGGAACACCGACAAATAAACTCCTGTGTATTAACAGTTGTGTGAAAAGCGATGTAGGATTGGGGGGAGGGGGGTAACGAAGGATAAGAAAAGAGAGGGAGGGGGACGATGAGGAGGAATGACCAATAGGAGAGAGAAACGAATAACAGACAACGGGGGAGGGGGGAGGGGGGAGAGTGTACGATAGCCAGCAGAAAGTTGGAGAGGAAGAAAAGGAAGTGATGGATTATAGAGTGTGTGGGTGTGTGTGTGTGTGCGGGTGAGCATGATTGGGTGTGCGCGCGCGCGTGTGTGTGAGGGTGTGTGCGTGGGAGGAGCCGAGGTCCAGCGGTTTAAGGCGCTTGACTGGAGACGGCGGCGAGAATCGGGGTTTCGATCCCCGGCACGGCACTTATGAACTTGAACAAGGCATTTTATCTACATTGCTCATATTATTAGCAATGTAGATAAAATGCCTTGTTAAATGACGTAAAGAAATCACCTCTTTGTATTCATGCATGGTAGTACAGAAAGAATCCAACACCTGAGGTCAGCTTTTTAAAATGTTAACACAATATCATTAATTTATGTTTTACTGGGTCTCTAAAAATGGCACGAATTATCATCATTCGGTAAGGCGTTTAGATTCTAAAGCCATATTTTTGTGACGCAATGTCGTTTTCAAAATTTGCTACTTTTGCAAGCCATGCTTGAAGCAGAGAGAAATTTCAGCATGACGGCTATCTCTTACAATCACCGTTTTATTCATGTTGTCTTCGTTTTCAAAGCGAGAGCAGTTTACGTTTGTCAGCAAGCTATTATTATTGTTATTATTATTATTATTATTATTATTACTATTATTATTATTATTATTATTATTATTATTATTATTATTATTATTATTATTATTATTATTATTATTATTATTATTATTATTATTATTATTATTATTATTATTATTGTTATTATTATTATTATTATTATTATTTGGTTTGGCGTCACCTGTGCCTGGGAGACGAAAAGCAAACTGAATCACTGTAACCCTCAGGTCTCTCCTCCCGATATCACTGATTGGGGTGTGCAGGTGGACCACATACACCGGGGTTTCCCCCTACTCTTATATGAATAGTGCAATGGGATCTTTAACGTGCAAAGGTGGTGACTCTTCTTTACACGGGACCTCCATTTAACGTCCCAGCCGAGGGACGGAGTGTTTTCCAAAGCTGACTGTATGGGAAGCCATCATACGCAGATTTCTCCCTGCTTAAAGTATGACTACTTTGGCAAAAGGAGCAAATTCTGAAAATGATATTGCCTCACAAATACAGCTTTAAAATGAAAACGCTATTATTGAAAAATAATCTCTACTTACTGAAATAAAAAGCAATGAAATTGGGTCAATGATGTCGTTGAAATTGGAGATGTCGGGTCTTTCAAATTTTTTTTTCATGACAACCCTGTATTGCCAGTATCCACCAGGTAACTATGCTCTTGCCGCTCGGCTCTACCAGGCCCCTGGGAGCCGGGGGTGCTGGGGGTGCTGCAGCACCCCCCAAGAGGGATTAATTTGGTTGGGGGGGGGGGCTGCAGCACTCCCTGAATTTTTATGGAGGGTAACACAGCACCCATCAGACCAAGTTATTTTCCCATTCCATCTTCATCTTCTTCATCATGTTCATATCATAATTTTCTTTATGCAGCAGTAGGTTGAAATATGAAACATTGATGATTATACTCCGGGGCTTTGTGCTCTTAGCTGTGTAATAAGTCTTTTTCTCACTCATAAATCTAGAAATAAACAAACATTCCAGTGGCGAGATGCCCGAATATCATGGAATTCTGCAGGAAGATGTACATTATAAAAGTCATCCGTATTTCGGTGACAAAATTTCGGTGACAAAAGAAAATAGAGGTTTTGTCGGTATAGCTCGCCTCGCTGACTTAAAGAATAAGGACGCTGACTTAAAGTATAAAGAATATGGTATAGAAATGCAAGCTAGGTGCCCAAATAGCTTCATGTTTGGCGGATAGTGATCGAATATGCATTTAGATGTCTATAGAGAATCGTTTTTTGATGACGACCATGAAAAAAGAGGGTGTTTTTTCTAGCTCGCGGAATCATGATACTCCTCCTTCTTATTTCTTTCCAACCTGTTTACAAGTTTAGTGTACACTTTTCGCAAGAAAATGATACCCATAACGTATCCATAAAAGAGCGGAGGAAAATAACCTCAACCAGAGAAGATAGACTTCTGTGGGCCTTTGCCAAGACGTTGCCAAGAAGGATGCGCTCCACAATCATTATCCAGAAAAAAATATAATAAGTATTTGAAGAATTCGCTTGTGGGAATTAATTTCGATATATTCACCACACTGCCATTAGCGAATTCTTCCAGCTGCGACCTGAACTTCCCTGACAATTTCTCATTGCAAATATTAAAAGAAATCTGCATATATTGGTCAAAATAGACAAAAAATCGAACGAATGTACATAACGCGCTGTTGACTTGCGTACTATAAAAGTTGGAGCGCCCACCGCAGTATGTCGAACTGTGTCGAACAGTCTGCTGCCCTCTTGCGTTGTGAAATTGGTCTATACACTGTATTTTGATGACAAAATAACACATCGATCTTTCTCAACAAAAGTTTCAAGAAGTCCATATTTTCGGTTCGCTCGCTTCGCTCGCTCACAAAATTTAAAAACAAGGTGGTTCATATAATATAGAAAGAAGCGTCATTCCCCTCCCCTCCCCACCAAAAATAAATAAATAAATAAATAAATAATCAAAAAACGCTTCACAACCCCTAAATGTTTCATCAAGATAATAAAAATCTACATTTGCGATATTGTTTGAAAATAACTTCTTGTGTTTTGTGTGAGAGGGAGGTGGTACTTAGATTTGACTAACCGCCGGCAAATTTAGGTCTTACCCCCCCCCCCTTCTTGTTCCCCGAATACTGAAACACTGCTTGCTTAAGGTGCGGTAACCTAACATGTGGCTCAGGGGTTCAGCACCCCCTGTGAAAAAATCGTTCCCAGGGGCTTGGGCTCTACCATGGATATACTAAGCATGATAATCCGCTGCATCTCTAGTTACCGATCTTCATCTATTTCTTTATCTAAATCCCCATATCTTTTCCTCTGTATCATTATTTTAATATTTTCTGGTGTTTTTTTTTTTCTGTTTCTTATTTTGATGGAAGATTTTGTAGTCACGTAGTGGTGAGTTTGAAGCGAATATTTTACACATACTACATATTATGTTTCACTTTGTCTATGGTCCCTATATACTTTTATTTTGTACAAAATAAACATACTAAATAAGTTCAGAACAAAGAAAATAAGATCTATGTTTTTTCTTAGATGAAATGTTGAATATTTCCTACCTGGTTGCTCTGTCTAGATCAAGTGAATGCGGTTCCTGATTTGACATACTATCTTCACCAAGATACGAGCCGTTGAAATGGGCTGTGTGCAGCGTGTCGTTATTCTCAATCCAGTATATATTCTGCCGTCCGATATCCAGTGTGAAGTCTACAATAACTATGCACAAACGACAAGAATATGCCAGTCCATTAATTTGTTTTTCTTTCTAACGCAGTCATTTCATTTCTTATCATTTTGAAGACGGATATCAAAATAAACATTACAAAAATTTTTAATTTATTTATTTATTCATTTATTTCGTATTTTTAGACAGGGTAGCCCCATCAGCAGTTGCATATTGTTTGTATATAGGTTTCAATTTTGTTTCATTTTCGTCTTTGGTCAATTAATTTTGAAACATTGTCACTTAATGTCGGGCTTTGTCACCCATTTTCGTCAATATCAATTCATATTCGTCGTTCACAGTAGCTGGGCACGATACGGCAAAATCAGTTTCGTCTATTGGCATTCGTTTTTGTGAGATTCATTCAAATTTTTGTCTCCCAGATATACGGTCCTCTACTGATGGAAGACGTTCTTGTCACAATAGCACACAGCGTATGGGTTGTCTATATAATACGAAATTACTTTATTATGCAGCGTTCCAATATTCATATGTAATCATTTCTATTTTTCAACAAAAAAACAAAAAAAAAGCTGCAGAAATCAAATTATATCACGAGAAGGTTAAAATGGTTAAAGACCTGATTAAACCCTGCACGAATTCTAATGACAAAATGATGAATTTGTATGAAAAATGACGAATTTGATCAAAGCATTCCTTACTCTCTATTTTGCCACAAAAAGAGGGTGCGCTGTGCAAGTAAAAATCTGGATACATCTTAAAGAACAAGAGATCCAGTTGGAGGCTGCAGATTTCTAATAATGGGAAGCGCAGCCTCTTTGAATGCTGGTAGTCCAGTTGTATATACAACTTCGCCGTGCAGGTAGCATATCCGGATTGTCCTTGGGAAGAAGGAATATCTGTACGAGTCTATTGATGATTTTGGTACAGCAAACTTCAGCGCGTGGTCTTTCCTTGCAAGATATGTTGCTGGGGTGACTGTAGCTGGACAATATCAATCCTAAATCAATATATCTTTCTTTGTTCTAAGAAACTTTATAAAGTTGAGTCCCTAAAAATTTTACACTCTTCTTACGGTACTTATATGCTAATTTTTGAGAGATATCATTGAGATAAGCGTGAAAAGCATGGAAACATAATAGTCTGTTTTGTACACAATGCTTATTTATAGGAGCCGGAACGCTGAGAGAGGACAAAGGATTGAGGGGCAGAGCACAGTAACAGAAAAATGCCCCCCCCCCCCCTCCAATCCATTGTCTCTTTCACGGTTCCGGTGCTACACTGAAGATTTCAAATTAACTGAAAACAACGTACGTCCTTTAATTTCACGGAGCACACACTCTACCTCACTTCCATCGAAATTTGTCCGATGGATCACCGAGCTGCTGTTGACTCCCGTTCGGGAAATATAGTAAACCTTTTCTGCTGTAGGATCGACTTTCATTCGGAATGGATGAAATGCTAGGTAGACCTCACGAAAGGTAACGCTAAACAATGAGCCACTCGTTGGTATGTAGCCGATCAAAAGGTATCCAGATATCAAGATAAAAGCCTTGTGTAATTCTGTCAGTGTGAGTGGAGAAAAAAAGGTTTAGATGATGACGTTATTCATCTGTTATTTTCTTGATTCCATTCAAGGAGCTTCGCGTATACATTGTCTTACAAGTATGCAAAATGATGAGACAGCTTCAATTCACCTATAATGATATTAATAAAAACTTCAAACTTACCTTTCTCGCAGCATAGGCCGTCGAAACCAAGACTACACGCGCACTGGAAAGCATGATCAACATTCTGGCACGTTCCTCCATTAAGGCAGGGATTACTAAGACAGGCTGTGAATACAAGTATACCAAAATACAAGACGTGGATGGAAACTTCATCCCTCTTTGATAGTACAAGGACAAAATGTTGACCTCTTGGGTTCATGGGGTGAATATAGAACATACAAAATAGCATATACACAACAAAAAATTAAATGAATTCATGTCCTGCTCTGCTGTACCATTCTACCAAGGGACCGAATTAATGAAAATCGGACAGTCGAGAGATAGAGACGGATAAGCATTACGAGCACAACATTTTACTGTGTACGTACGATCAGTGACATCACAGAAGATGTGATTTTGGACCGTATTTTCGAGCAATCCTGCAAGTCCGAGTTTTCTCATGAAGGATTCATCCACGACTTCATCCATTACCGTGGGTCGTCCGTTGCAGACTGGAGTTGGGTTACAGTTTGCGGTTTCTTGTTTGATGTTCCCATCTGAAAGCAAAGTGGTCATTAACAATTTTTTTAATGATAGTAATAGGAACGACAACAATAATACGATAACAACAACAATAATGATAATTGTGATGATGATAATGATAATATTAACGATGATAAAATTATAAAATGGTAGCTTTAATAAAACATTAAAGTTAATAATAATAATAATTAATAATAATCACAATAATAAAAATAATTTTGAAATAATGAGAATAATAGTGATGGTGGTGGTGGTGGTGGTGGTGGTGATGATGATGATGAAAATCATAACAGTATCCACAGTAATGACAACATTAACAATAACAATAACAATAATGATAGAGAATGATAACAAATGCACTGTTGAAACCATAGAGAAGGTAATTAAGCTTACTTCGGACGTCACATTAGTAGGTCAGTATTTCAGGGAGAAGAGTGGCGAATCAGAAAATGGTGAATCAAGCACTAGTCTTGTTCAAACCATAACAAAAAACTGAAACCTAGATTTCTGGATAAAGTCTTATTCCAGTTTCATCTACCAAATGATAGGATGCGGAAAAACTGATATTAACAGATGTAAATGACGAGTCCCGGGGGTATGTCTCATTGAAGTCTGTATATCATCCGCGTAAATGGAAACGCAGACAAGGGTTGTTTTTCAGCACCAGACGGGGAACCCGGGAATCCCATTAAGGGTATCAAAAACGGGAAAAGTCTGGAAAAATGGTATCCAATTCAGAAGTATGAAACGTAATCCTTGAATAAAAACGCTGTTAAGGGTATAAAAACCGGAGATGTTTAGACAGGTTTCCCTAGCCCTATTTAGGGTATTGAAACCACTCCTACTTCTAATCCCCTTGTATATGTCTCATTGAGGCCTGTACATCATCCGCGTACATGAAAACGGGGGAAAGGGTAGTTTCTTTCAGCACCAGGCAGGGAACCCTCATATCCCGTTAAGGGTATCAAAAACGGGGAAAATCTGGAAAAGGGGTGTGAAATTCAGAGGTGATTATGCAATCAGTGAATAAAATTCCTGTTAAGGATTGAAAAGTCGGAGATGTTGGACATGTTTCCATGTTTAGGGTATCAAAACCACTCCTACTTTAGTCCCCGTTTATAGTGCTTTTCAGAAAGTGATTTACGCAGATGATGTACTGGCCTCAAAGAGACATACCCCCGGGCAATGAATATCATAAAAACAATAAATAAATTCTCTATCAGAACAGCGTGTCATTGAAAAAAAAATATTCTCACCATTCGCTGATACGAAATGCAGAAGGCAGAAAAGAGTGATGAACCTCTAGAGCGTGCAAAAACAAGTGGAGAAAAAAAATGACATTCAAAATCCGACCTCCGACACATAAGATGTATTTCAAAAGTTAGATATGAAAATATTGAGGGTAAACTTGAAAAATGATGATAAACTTAGGAAATGCTCGTCATTTGCTTACGTTTTCAATTTCCTTTCTATTTTGTCTATTCTGTTTACGTCCATCTCCTTTCTATTATTCAGTTGTACATGTACCTCTAAATAGTTCGCACTTTGTAGTGTATTGTGCAACTGATTTGTCACCATACATCAGTATTTTTATTTAAATTACATTGGAGAAGTGTGCAGGACATAGCAATCATTTAAGCAGTTTGGATTCACTCCGTTGCAAGAATAGGGAAAATTGAGGTGAAACTAAAAAGTGAAAACTGAATCTAAATTAAAAGTGCTTCTAAACTTCCCATACCATCTCAAAATATTGAATCACGACTGTGAACAGATATCAAATCATTATGTATCACAAATTATGTGACCCTGCACCACACAGATTAAAACGCCATTTAAAAGTTGATGTTCGAAGCTTTAAATCGACCAAGCAAACCATTTGAAATTTTATTGAGAATGTCAGGGTGTCAGACAGGCCATTGACAAGAATAATAGAGAATAGAGGCTCTAAAAAAAGAGCGACCATTTAAATGCACTTGCATTTCCTGCATTTCCTATATATGGCACAAGGTTGAATCAAGACTCCCAGCTTATCACTATGCAGGAATAATTAGGTGAAACCTAGCATAACTTTCAATTAGATATACCGCTAGTCCTTTCCCGCTCTTTATTTTGAGTACCAGGCAGTGCCCAGGGTTTTTTAAAATTTTTTATTAGTTACTAGTATTCTCAAATTGCTATGAAAAAATAATTGTTAGCAACTTTCCAAGATGTCCGAAATATCATTAATCCAAATGAAAGAAAATAAAATTTATATCTACATCGTATTTCAGTCTTAAAATTTTGTCTGATACTATATAGATTAATGGATGAACTTTCTTACAGTACAGAAAACTAAAATCGGTTTTTCGCCCCACCTCAAACTATGCACCCATTTCAGCTGTCTATGCTGAATGTTGCGACTTATTGGTCGTTTCGTGTTGGAGGGTCACATATTACTTCAATAATTGTTTTGATAACATTATCAGTCCGAAAAAAGTTGAGTTGAACATGGTAAAATCCACACTTTCTTGATAAATGTTATTTACTTACCATTTCAAGTTTAAAGATTTTCCAAAGCAGAAAAAAACTCTTCTAAACCAGTCTCAGTACACCATAATGTAAGAGAATTATGAGATAAGAGTGAGCTGCGACGGACTGGCCATGCATGCAGTAAGTACGCTATGAATAATTGACGCCCACTCATTTCTTGTGCGATCCCGTGTGTCTTTTTCGCATGATATCACGATCATCCTGCTCTTCCCTGTCAAATTATTAATGGTCAATAGAAATCAAATGACGAATGTCACGGACGGACAAAATGCCACTCTTAGCCGAACAGGCTCACCTTTATTCTTTGATAATGCATGTTTGTGAACTTCAGGAAAACGGGGATTAAACGTCGTTCAGGAAAATTTCTCATGGTTACCCTATCAAAATGGGTTACATTCAAGATTGATATATAATAATCTATAGATGCATCTTAACACCATATACAGCACAATCTCATAAAGGGCTGTAAGCAGGGGCGTCGCTAGACCTTTTTCAGTGAGTGTGTTGGGGGGGGGGGAAGGGGTAGAGGCCACTGATTGCCGACAAACACTGCCAACGATTACCGACGACCAACGTCTATAAATTCGACCGTATGAAGCCCACTAGGCATGTTCAAATGTGTGCCTCTGTCATATTTTCCTTCGTCTTTCCTACACATTTCAGTAGATTTCAACCAGATTTGGTGACTTTTATATGAGCGAGCGCAGCGAGTCAAGAAAAATATATATACTCCTTTTCATTTTAGAAGTGATAATTCTTCATCGAATACTTGATGGGCATATACGATATCTAAATTATATATTTGGTCAGTTCGCTTGCAGAATTCATTCGCTTTCCCGAACCATTCTGTATCTAAATATTATACGAGCGAGCGCAGCGAACGAGGCCTTCATTCTCCCTTTCATGGTAGCAGTAATGATTCTTTATCAAAATAGAAGATTGGCCTATAAGATTTCTAAATTATACATGTACATTTGGTCACCTCGCTCACCGAATTCGTTTGTTTTCCTAAACCATCTTGTATCTAAATTAGTGCTGTAGTCAAACGTTTATCCGTCCGGTAAACGACCGCCCATGCCACTAACCGTTTTCAATTCGACGGTTTCGGATAAACGGAGATTTACTGTCAGCCAGGGATTACACATTGTTTGTGTAGCTACTTGTAATATTTCAAGTTTTTCTGACTTAATTGTCATCATAAATCAACTCCAAGACTTACGATCTGTGTCTTTACTAGAGATCTTTCTCAACGCAAAGTTCTTAAACGACGTCAGCTAACCATTGATAAGCTCACCGAAAGATTGGTCCCTCACGTCACTCGTACGTCGTGGCGCGCACGGGGGTGATGCAGCACCTCGATGTATCAAACACGTATGCGCGCCTCTCATTGCCCCTGCACAAGCGATACACTCGGATGTAAGTAACGCAACGCGCACTTGTTTGCTGGCTCGCGATCGCCCTCCAACACGAAAATATGTGCATTCCGCAAAAAGTACCATGAGCAGAGCTTTCGAAGCCAATTTGAAGATCGGGAATCGCCCATAGAGATCGCCTCATTAATCATTGATATGTCCTATCGGTACATGTACTTTCGATGTGCAGCAAAAGTACATACTCCTTAAATTGAGAATAAAAAATGATCGATACCTTCAGCATGTATAAAAGAATAGTTCCGCGAGAGAAAATGCTGTACTAGTCTATGGGATTTCATCTTTGCAACTTTTCACTGACAACTGAAATAAGCAACAATTTCGTAGTGCCGTTACCACAACACTAGAAAAACGTTCGTTGACCGTTACACCATGTACGTTCGCTGGTGTCTTCAGCTATGTGTAGAAAACGAACACGAATACGGCGCAGCGAATTATTGCGCAATACAATCGCAATGAAAGCCAAATAGATCTATACATGAGCTCTCTCGCACGGTATTTTGTAAGTACAATTACTAAAGTTTACAACCTAAATAAATAAGTTGTTTATTCATTTTTTCTGCCGGGATACGGTCTCAATCGATTGATACTGGAACCGTCTCGGGGCCTGAGGCCGCCGGGATTTAATCCCGATGCCAGACCGGCTGACAGCACTACTTTCAATAGGCGGCAAGTTTGGCAAAGGCGTGATGTTTTCGTTTATCCGAAAACCGTTCGGTTTTGACTCCCCGTTAAACGGAATTGAAAATAACCGTGATGTTACAGCACTAATCTAAATATCATATGAGAAATATGTATTCTCCATATCATGGTAGAAGTGATAATTCTTCATCAAAATACACGATGGAATTAACTATGAGATATCCAAATTATATATTTATGTTCATCTCATTTTCCGAGTATGTTTGCTTTTCGAAAACATACTGTATCTGAATATAATACGAGCGAGAGCAGCGAGCTAGGAAAAATATACATACTCTTTTTATGGTAGAAGTAATACTTCTTCATCAAAATACATGATGGGCCTAAAGATATCCAGATTATATAGTGTTCATCTCACTAGCCGAATGTGTTTGCTTTTCGAAAACATCCTGTATCTACATATAATACGAGCGAGCGCAGCGAGTGAGGAAAAATATACACTCTCTTTCGTGGCACCAGTGTTATTTCGTCATAAAAATACACAAGCAAATAATTATAGCCGAATATGACCGTATTTGGGCACCTTACTTCTCTTTTCTATTTCCCTCCTTCCTCTTCCCTCTCCTATTTTTTTCCTCCCCTCTTTTTTTTTGTTGCTGATAGCGATCGTGAATTTGCCGACAAGAATTTTGAGTAGGGGGGGGGGATGTCACACACCACCACATCCCCTCCCCCTCTAGCGACGCCCCTGGTTGTAAGTGGTTCGAATCAATTGCAGCCTAATGTCAATCACAAAATTATATACTAAGCTGATATAATCTTATGACATTTTAAAGAGGCATCACCATCAACCCCCCCCCCCCCTCTCTCTCTCTCTCTCACACTCTCTCTCATAACCTTTTTTTCCCAATGTAGGCTACATTATACCAGGGGTGTTTCAGAAAGCTGTTTGTAAACTTACGAATGACTTTACGAACGACTTGAATATGGCAAGCCAAATGGGATTCTCAGTGACTATAAATCGCATAAGCCAAAGGTGAAATATATAGACGTAGATTAACATGCCTATTGTTTTCAAACATTTTTTATTCCAAAGTATATTTTAGGCCACTATTTAATTGAGACTGTGGGCAATGCAGTCATACTTTGTTAAAACTCAGGAAAAACTTTGGGCATCTCATTTGGCACTTCATATTCAAGTCGTTGGTAAAGTCATTCGTAACTTTACTAACAGCTTTATGAAACACCCCGAGGTTTCGACTGTGTAATGTTCCTAGATGGTGCTTGAAGTGATTAAAACAGCACCATCCCAATTTCTGTCATCTGTGAGGAGGATGGTGAGTAGAAATTATTATCACCATGGTCACTATCACCGTCATCATCGATACTGTTATCATTTGGTATTGTAATCATTCTCTTCGCCATCGGTATCTCATCATCTTCATTTCCTTTATTAAGTCAAATAGTCGTTATCATTTTCAAAATTATCCTCATTCTCGTCATTGTCATCATCGTCATCATCACCATCATAATTTCATCATCATCATCACTAGTAAAACAAAGAATCACTTCAGTCGTTTACACATTTAGGAACACCAATGTCTTGTATCTTTCTACGAGTCAATTATAGCCTTTTTGTCCGATAACCTTTCTCTGCTTTCATTAGAGACATTTAATAGACCTTCAGGCAGATTAACCGTAAAACAAGTTATCCCATTGGCCTACTCCTAATACTACTCCTACTTCTACTCCTCCTTCTCCTCCTCCTCCTCCTACTACTACTCCTACCCCTCCTCCTCCTACTACTGCCCCTCCTCCTCCTCCTCCTCCTCCTCCTCCTCCTCCTCCTCCTCCTCCTACTACTACTACTACTACTACTACTACTACTACTACTACTACTACGACTACGACTACTACTACTACTAATAATAATAATAACAATACCGCTACTACTGATCATAATACTTTGCCCCACCACACGATTTTTTTTTCTTTCTGTATACTCCTTTTTATGATCGTACACAGCCTGGACAGACCTACCGACTGCGTCAACGAACCTGTCAATGCCCTCCTCAGTGACGCCCAGAACCCCTGACGTCCTAGTTCAGATTCTGAACGATTTTATTATAAGAGCAATCTCCCGAAGAGCGCGATATCCCCCACCGCTGCCAGGCCGAGAGATGGCGTGATCCCGAATTGTACGGGCGAGGAAAAAATTTTTTCGCTCTTCGGGAGATTGCTCTTATAATAAAATCGTTCAGAATCTGAACTACTGATGTCCATGCAATTAAATGGACAACAGAGACTCGAATCAACGCGCAGCCGAGGACCATCAACGGCTACACGCAGAAAGACACCGTCCATGAGGGGTACTGCCTGGTTGATCACATGATTGAGGAGATCCAGGCATCTTCTTCTATCTGCTGCACGGTCATGTTCATCAGACTTCCTAGCTGTTCATCTATGAACGTCCTCTTAAAGGAAAGAAGATGTCGGCTAAACAACTCAAATCGGACAATGTCTAGTTTAAACTTCCACGTCGTATAGACGACTGTGAATATTTTGAGTTTTTGCTGCACTGACTTTACATTTCATCAAAGACGGCATACTAGATTATGAGAATTTGTTTATGAATGCACTGAATGCAACATTTAACGGTTCTCGTTCGTTTATTTATTGTAATCTCTAAAACAAAACAAACCAAATTTATGTACATGCACATATATCATATTATATAAACATTCATTAAAATCACATTTCTGGGTATAATTATATTACAATGTCTGAAATGAAAAAGAGGAGGGTTTAAAGTAAAGCCAATTATGGCCTTCTATAGCGCATGATAGCCTATTTTTATGAAGGGGGCGCACAGTGCACAGTGCATCTCTTTACAAACATTTGCCGTCGATGTAATCATTGATACACCTGTAGGATATAACACAGGATGGAATTTTAACGATCATTTGAATTGACTACGGAAAATGAATCATGGCTTTACGAAAATTAATCTTTATGATTTACCTCAACTTTATGAAAATGTTGCCTCGATGTGATCACAGATACTCCTGTTGTATATAACACAGAATGGAATTTTAACGATCATTTGAATTGACTACGGAAAACGAATCATGGCTTTACGAAAATTAATCTTTATGATTTACCTCAACTTTATGAAAATGTTGCCTCGATGTGATCACAGATACTCCTGTTGTATATAACACAGAATGGAATTTTAACGCTCATTTGAATTGACTACGGAAATTGATTCATGGCTTTACGAAAATTGATCTTTATTAACTTCATGAAAATGTTGCCTTTTGCATGTTATGGCACATAATGAATAAAAGCACAGGCGTAAACTGCTATATAGTTTTATTTTGAAATGTATCTATTTCAAAGTTGTTCTTCATCATGCCAAATGGAAACATGTCAAAATGAAAACCCAACCCGGTCCCCTGTTCATGTAAAACATCATGTAAAGTACATGTTTATGACTGGATTAAAAACAAGGAAAAAATGATGGCACTGAATCGTCATAATACACTGATACACTACACAACCGAGAAGAATCCTCAGGACCCCGTTTCATAAAACTTGTTATCAATAACAAGTTGCAATATCTGTTATAAGCTTCTGAAATCCTTGCATAATGATTGGCTGAGAGCAAACTTTTCATAGAAATGTGGCAGTTCTTACTGATAACAAGTTTTATGAAACGGGGCCCAGCCTTTTCGACTGTTTTGTTCGAATAAATCTGGTAAAGGACTTCGGAGAGCTATAGTAGTGTAATCCTATCACTTTCAAAGACTCCCTACAGGCAAGATGGTTAAAGATGATTTAAAAGGGATTCTGCTGAAACTGCTGAAATACCAAAATACTGCGGCGATTCACGAAGGCTCCATACCTCTCAAGATGCAAGTGCAAGGTATTTGCGATTCTATGAGCCTTTGTGTATATTATCCAATATAATGAATAAAAAATTATATCAATTAAACGTATAATGTGTCACTGTGTGTCTACGCTTCTGCAGTGTTTCCACTCACCGAGTAAAGCTTTTTTTTTTTTTTTCATTTTTCTTCTTCAACGTCGGACGGGGAGAGGGGGGGGGGGGGGCATGGCCGTTCTTTTATAGCCTAATTGTACTCTGACAACACGAAAGAAAAGTGTGTCTTTTTTTCTATTTTGTCCCTTCACATTCAAGACCCGAAAGTTACCAGTCACGAAAATTTAACCAACTCCCCCTCTTGTTTTATACTTTTCATAAAGAGAAATTCGCCATTGCCCCCCCCCCCCCCCCCCGTATTAAACCATGAATCCGTTCCGATCTGTATGGAAAATTATTTTGGATTTGCCCTCAGTTAAGATGAATGTACAAATCTAGCCCAGAATAGTCTCGGTACTTATTGTATGGTGTCATACCAGGAAGCTCCTCCACATTGACTTCGATGGTGTTTTCTCCGCTGAAGTCGATGGCAGCCAGTTTGCTCCCCCTCAGGAAATACACCCTCGACTTGTAACTTGTTGCTGAGTGAGGGTAATCATCCTTCATCTCTTCAGGAAAGGGAATTGTGGCGATATCTGAAGTGCTTGTATTCATGAAGGAGATGCCGAAAAAGTGGCCATATGTCCAGTAGATTCGGGATTCTGTCGAAACATCAAAAGGAAATAGCGGCAACTGCTAACCTATTGACACCAAATGAGCTACTCAAGATAAAATCAAAGTTTGATTGTACGACGGCTAATATTGTAACATATTTTAGGATCATGTGCTACAAGGAGAACGACTCACGTGCTTTCTAGGTACATTATTTCTGTATTATAAAAGGCCAAAGCATTTCATAAACACAGAATGTGCATATTCCCTCGGGGTGTATGTATTGTGGACGTGTTTTGAGGCTGTAGATCCTCCGAACTACAGAGACCATGAAACGGGATTAGAGTCGCTTCCACGGGACACAATTAATGTCATATTGCAAGAGACACTGATTTACATTTGCCACTTTCCATCCAGGTAAAGTAAATGGATACCGGTTGGAGGCATTTCCTTCAGTGCTCGAGCAATTTATTAACACCTGTTCAAGGTATCTTGGATAAGGGAGTGATGTTCGTTATTCCGAAGGTTCGATAGTCCGAAAATGAAATAAGGTTCGTTATTTCGAATGTTGGATAGTCCGAAAATGAAATAAGGTTCGTTATTTTGAATGTTGGATAGTCCGAAAATGAAATAAGGTTCGTTATTCCGAATGTTCGAATGAAATAAGGATCATTATTCCGAATGTTCGTAAATCCGAAAATGAAAAGGTTCGTTAGTTAGAAAAGAACAAACGAACTAATGAATTAACGAACCCTATTTCATTTTCGGACTAACGAACCTTCGGAGTAACGAAACTTATTTCGTTTTCGGATTAACGAACTTTCGGAATAACGAACCTTATTTCATCTTCGGACTAACAAACCTTCGGAATAACGAACCTTCAGAATAACGAACTGTAACCGGATAAGGAAGGGGTGATGATGTAATTACAGGTCCGGAAATGAGACAAATATTGTAAATGATTTAGCTTAGTACACTCTGAGGAAGCAAGATGTGTTAATAAATATTTTTATAATAATCATTTACTTATTTGAACTTATTTACACAGGATAAAACATGATCAGTATGAAACTATTTTGCATCATGGCCCTGATGTAACAGGAATAGACAATAGCATAAAATGATAACAATTTTCAAAAGAAAATACATAAGCGATGTAGGTACATAATAAAAAAAAAAGGTAGCTTAGGAATGGATTAATTACATTAACAAATAAAAGCAATAATAATTAGACTTAAGGTTTAATAACTTTATAACTTAATAATCAGAAAAGGCAACCTAAAGATAGGATATGATAATAATCTGGAATGAAATCTGGAACGTGAAGAAATATTATTGAAAACTTAAAAAGTATGTAACAGGAAAAGGCAGCAAGGTATAGCATACAATGATAACAATTTTCATTAAAAAATACGTAAATAATATAGGCACACAATGAAAAAAATTGCCAACTTAGCAAAGAAATGATTAAATTGAATTAACAAAAGGCAAAATCTAATCAGCAGTCTATGAATATTTCATGAAATAACTAGTTGGGTATAATTATGCAATAAAAAATAGCAAATCAACGTGATTATATTATAAGTTTCATTGTTATTATTATCATATATAATAATAATAATTGTCATTATTACTTCTACCACTACTACCACCATTATTATTATTATTATTATTATTATTATTATTATTACTACTACTACTACTATTTCTACTTATTATCAGTATCATTATTATTATTACTACTACCACTACTACTACCATTATTATTATTATTATCATTACTACTAATTATTATCAGTATCATTATTATTATTATTATTACTACCACTACTACCATTATTATTATCATTATTATTACTACTTATTATCACTACTTATTATTAATAATATTAGTAGTGTAGTAGTAGGAGGAAGAGGATAGTAGTAGTAGGAACAGTAATAATATGATAGCGGAATTACTACTAAATGTATATATTTGAGGCAATAGAGAGACACTGGCTTACCATAAGGAACAAATGTGATGCTCCTTGGCTCTCCGTACAGAGTATTAGCGATGGTCTGTTTCTTTCCGGTATCAAGATTCTTCCTCTTTATTTCTCCAGGCACACCGACAAATAAATTCCTGTATTAACAGTTGTGTGAAAAGCAATGTAGGAGGGGGAATGAAGGATAAGAAATAAGAACGAGGGAGATAACAGGGAGGGGTGACCCATAATGGAGAAACGAATGACGAAAATGAATAATAACGGGGAGGGGAACAAAAATGTGCGATGGCCAGCAGAAAGTTGGAGGAGAGACAGACAGACAGACAGACAGAGAGAGCGCGCGCGTGTGAGTGTGAGGGTGTGTGTGTGCATGGGAGTGTGGGCGTGTGTGCCTGTGGGTTTGTGGGTGCGTGTCGGTGTGTAAGGGTGTGTGGTGTGGGTGTGAGTGTGTGAGTGTGTGTGTGTGTGCGTGTGTGTGTGTTAAATCTATAACTGAAATCATTACTACTATTACCGTCAGGATGGTACAGAAAATATCCAACACCCTGAGGTCTGCCATTTCAAATATCACTGACACAGTATCATTATTTTATGTTTTGCTGGGTAGATATGACTCTCTAAAATGGTACGAATTATTATCATTCGGTAAGGCGTTTAGATTCTAAGGCTATTTTATGACGCAATGTTGTCTTGTAGATTTGCTACATTTGCAACCATAGTCATGCTTGAAGCAGAGAGAAATTTGATATTGACGGCTTTAATTCCCTTACAAGAATCGCCGTTTCATCCACGAAGTCTTCGTTTTCAAAGCGAGAGCAGTTATGCGTCAACAAAGCTGACTGTATGGGAAGCTGTCATTTCTCCCTGCTTAAAGTATGACTATTTTGAAAAAAAGGAGCAAATTCTGAAAATGACATTCATGGCACTGCCTCACAAAAACAGCCATAAAATGAAAACGCTGTCAATGAAAAAGAACATCTACCCACTGCAATAAAAACCAATGAAATAGGTCAACAGGGTCAATGATGTCGTTGAAATAGGAGAAGTCGGGTTTCTTTTCTTTTCTTTTTTCTAACAATCATGCAGCACCAGTATCCACAGGGCATCGATGCACTTGCCGCTCTACAATTTATACATAATTATGATAACATCGATAATACTATGGATATATTAAGCATCAGTGTTGTAGTCAAGATCAGACCATCCGAGACCAAGACCAAGACCAAGACCAGACACCCCGAGACCAAGATCAAGACCAAGAAAAATAAGTCCGAGACCAAGACCACCATTTCCGAGACCAAGACCAAGACCAAAAAAGACCAGCATTTACTTAATTGTCACTTATTTGCAGTAAATAATGCCCGTTTTAAGTAAACACTTCTTTGTTATTCAGTATGGACAATGGAGTATAGACTGCCTAATACTTGCACATCATGAGCAGTCTGATTTCTTTTTATATGATTGAATAAAATAAACAATTAACAAAGAATGTAATAAATCATATTTCATTGTGCTTCTTCAATCACTTCACACGCATGCTCACAGTTTAATTATGCACAATACGAGTCAGTAGCTATACTGCACAGAGGATCCAGGATCGTGAGAAAATGTAATATCAGAAAAACACTTCTTTATTTCTGCATGAAAAATATTTGCCTTAGCTACTGAAAAACATATCAGACAAATAATATGAAGTGTTGTTAGCAACAATACCACAAGGCATAAAAAATAAACATGACTTGATTTCTAGAATGATGTTTCCAAAACATGTTCAAGTCATTCATTTTTTCTCTATAAACTTTTATCAATACATTTGTCTGAGTTACTTCAATATATATCAGACAAATAACATAAAGTGATGTTAAGAAACTGTACATGGTGTACAGCAAGGCAAACAAACTAAACAACTTCATTTCTAGGATGATTGTTTTCAAAAACACGTTCAAGTCATTCATTTTTCTCTATCAACACATATACCCGAGTTACTTAAATATAGATCAGACAAATAATATAAAGTTTTAAGAAACTATTCGAAAGGCAATAACTTCATTTCTAGAATAACGTTTTCCAAGACATCTTGAAGTCATTCTTCTTTTTTCTCTATCTCTCTCAACTCTTTACCAACACATTTGCCTGAGTTACTGAAATATGGATCAGACAAATAATAAATAATACAAACTATAAAGCAAGGCATACAAACTAAACATGACTTCATTTCTAGATTGATTGTTTTCCAAAACATGTTCAAGATTGTGTTTGAATACTTTTTTTTCTTTATTTAACTCGAATAAAAAACAATGTGAATATGTGATCCCATGGAAACATGTTCAAGATTGTGTTTGAATACTTTTTTTCTTTATTCAACTATAATAAAAAGCAATGTGAATATGTGATCCCGTGGAAATGTTTTTAAGAATAGTAAAATATATATCAAAATTATTCCTGTTTTATCCTTTTTTTTTAGTTTATTGGGTTTTTTTTTTTAGGTTCCATGTTTTTATTTTATTTGGCAGGGCGGGGCCTCAGTTTTAGCCCTAAAAATGAAAATATTGTTTGGAATCAGTGCTAGAATGCATAAAGCAACTCAATGTTTCTTCAATGTTTAAAGGTACTGGGGAGGAGTGTAGAAGGGGAGAATGCAAAAGTGCTGAGTTTATGAAGTGAACAGAAACCCGAAGATGAGCACTAAAATTCGAGTTCTGAAGTGCTATGTGTTGTCTGTCCTTTTGTATAGCTGTGAGAGCTGGACATTGAATAAATCTTTGCATAGCAGAATTCAAGCAGCAGAAATGTGGTTCCTGAGAAGAATGCTCAGGATACCTTGGACTGACAGAATATCAAATGAAGAAGTACTCAAAAGGCATGTGTGAATAGATTCCTCCTTAACATCATAAGAAAAAGACAAGTGCAGTTTGTTGGGCATATCATGAGAAGAGAAGGCACAAAATACAGGATACTGACAGGAAAACTTGAGGGAAAGAGATGTAGAGGGAAGCAACTTATAAAGCACATGGACCAGTTCATTAGGCTGACTGGCAACAGTAATAACAGCACAAATAACCAGAGATAGAAGTAGATGGAAAACCTTGATCGCCAATGTCTGGAAGAGACAATGTACCTAGCAAGCAATCAAGCAAATCCCCATATTGTTTCCGCTATATCATTAATTTAATACTTCCTGTTTTATTTTTTTCCCCACTTCTTAATCTGTAGTCAGGTAGTGGTGTGTTTGAAGAGAATACATGCATTTGTTATACTGCATGCCTCGCTTTGTCTATTGTTCCTACATACTTAAATTATGTATAAAATGAACAAAAATAATAAATTCAGAACAAAGAAAGTAAGATCTACATCTTAGACAAAATGTTAAATATTTCCTACCTGGTTGCTTCATCCAAACCCAGTGAATACATGGTCAGGCCTGACATATCCTCTTCACCAAAATACGAGCCGTTGAAATGGGCTGTGTGCAGTGTGTTGTATTGCTCAATCCAGTGTATATGCTGCCGTCCAATGTCCAGTGTTAAATCTACCATAACTATGCACAAACAACAAGAATATGCGAGTCCATTCATCTTTTTTTTTTTTCTTTCTCGCGCAGATTTCCATTGCTGATATTTCATTTCTTATCACTGTGAAGGCAACTTTTTGGCAAATAATTCAAAAGAAATATATAAATTGTTAATATTTTACCATCTGAATTATTTCTTTGAACATCTTCACAATATCAACCCTAAAGCACTATGTTTTTCCTACTTTTATGAGACTTTTAAAAGTTGAGTCCTTCAAAAGTTTACACACTGATTTATACGATCTTCATATTGTACAGATGTACTAGATATAAAGAAAGATATAGGCGTGAAAAGCTAGAAACATTATAGCAGGGTTGGCGGATTTAAATCACGTTGATTTAAATCATGATTTAAATCGCGATTTAAATCACCATGATTTTTTTTAAAAAATCATTGATTTAAATCACTTCCATTGAAACATGTACAAATCATTGACAAATTATTTGTTCAAGGCAGTTTCAATTCTTCAAATCAACTGAAAAACTTTGAATTAACTTTATATCAATTGAAAAACTTTGAATTAACTTTATATCAACAAAAAATTAACAAATCCTTTCTATCTACTTAAAACAAATTAAAATCAAGTCAATAAAATCAGCTGATTCCTTAAAAATTAGAGATTTGTGTCGTCAACAGTTACTCCATTTTGTGTAAATGTCAAGTTTTTCTTCTGAAATTTTACATTCTTTGTCAGTTATTAATAGTGAAACAAGTTTCTTATCTATTTGTTATCATTTATCACACAATCCAAGACTTTTCAGAGAGCAGTAGTGTATAAAATATAATAAGTAAAAGTCAATGACAAAAGGTTTGTTGGCAGTTTTCCAGTTTTGATCCTTCACAGTTATACTTCTATCATGTGAAATTTTAAAAAAATCAACTAATCAACAGATTCCACATGCTTATTTCTTCTTGTTACATTTATCATACAATTAACATAATGTAGTACAGTCACAATTTGACTGTTGAAAAAAGCTTTCTCATATACCTTTTAAGTCACTAGCTCATTTTATGTTCAGTGCTATGGAAGTTTTGTATTTGCATGTAGCAATGGAAAGAGGATCTATAAAAACAATTTGCAAAATTCAAAATAAACTTTTAAAACTACATTTAATTATTAAGATGTAGGTACTTACATGTAAGTTACAATCAATTACAGTTGTAAGTTGTGTCTGATTTAAAATGCAATACTTCTTTTTGTAATACATATGTCGTAATATAAGCAGTTTTGCTGGTTTTATCCTTTTAGTCAAACTTACAGTTGTATAGGGTCAACAGGGTTTTTTTCCTACTTCATGTATCAAACAGATTTTTAGAGAACATATGAATAAGAATTGTAGATTAATGTAAAAATCACAGTAACATAATGTAGTGTAGTCACCCTTTGACTAAGCTGTCTCTTATATTGGTCTCCAAAAATGACAGTTTTGCATCTCTATCTGTAGCAATGGATGAGCTTTAATACCAATTTGTAAAACTGTCACAAAGCTGTTGAGTGCACATTTAAATACAATTTTCACTGAGGAGTGTCTGGAGATTTTCCTCTGGGATTTTTTTAAAAATACTGAGTGGAAATTCACAGAAGGGAATATTCTCTACTCACTGGGAATTCCTTATGGAAGTTTCCTTCATAGCCCTACATGTATGTATGATAGAATTAAGTTCATATACATGATTGCACAAATTGATTTTTATTTGCCCATTTTGACAAGATTTAATTACAGATCATTATGGTTAAGAAAAATATTAGGATTGAAATGTGTGATAACATTAAAATTGATGTCATTGTAGGGTGAGGTCTTTTTTTTTTATTTAAGCTTTTTTTCGAATGAACTTTTAAAAAAAATTAAAAAAATAAAAAAAATCCGATTTAAATAAAGAAAATCTGATTTAAATAAAAAAAATCCGATTTTTTCGATTTTTTTTTAAAAATAAAAAAAAAATCGCCAACCCTGCATTATAGTCTGCGTTGTACAAAATGCTTGATTCATAGGCGTCGGAACGCTGAGAGAGGACAAAGGGTTGAATTTAAGGGCAGAGCATTAAGCGAACAATGCCCCCCTCCCCCTCCCCTCAATCCATTGTCTCTCTCACTGTTCCAGCGATACGCTGAATATTTCAAATAACTGAAAACAACGTACATCCTTTAATTTCATGAAGCACACATTCAACCTCACTTCCATCGAAATTTGTCCGATGGATCACCGAGGTGCTGGTTCCCGAAATATGATAAATCTTTTCCGCTGTAGGATCGACTTCCATTCGGTATGGATAAAATGCTAGGAAGACCTCACAAAAGGTAACACTAAACAATGAGCCACTCGTTGGTATGTAGCCGATCAAAAGGAATCCAGGTATCAAGATAAAAGCCTTGTGTAATTCTGTCAGTGTGAGGGGAGAAGAACAGGTTTAGATGAAAAGATTGTCATTTCTGCAATGGCGTGATTCATCTGTTATTTCTTTAATTCCATTCAAGAAGATGAGAACATTAATTGTCTTATAATTATGCAAAATTCAGATTCAGATTCAAACATTTCATTTAATGTGAACTTTTCAAAATATCAGTTATTCAATCATAATTGAAATATAATATAACATAGGTAAAGAATGAAAAATAAAGGGATATCAGACAGTAACCAATATTTAAAAAAAAAATTAAAAAGCAGAGCTTGTGATGCCACTGGTCCCTGGTTAAAATTCATGGGAGATCTTACAGTACTCAATATATGACTCCATGTAACTGGGCAGGCGCCGTTCTGCGGGGGGGGGGGGGGGGGGGGGGGGCTTTGGAGGCTCAAGCCGATTAAGGTGCAATTTTAATTTCGTATATATTCTGATATACTAATACGAGTCATCTGACCTCAGTCTGGCTGACGTACGTTGGGGCATCACTGTAGATCTTACCACCAGATTCCTCCACTCCTTACGATTCTCAGCTTTCCGGAGTATGGTGTTCCAGTCAAGGACAGTACACTCCTTGATGTTATCTTCCTATCATTTCCTCTGTCTGCCTCTTCGTCTCCCTCCTACCTGTAAGGTAGTCTTAGCTAGTCCAGATGAACTTGTGACCTACCCGTACCACTTCAGTTTGCGTCTTTTCACTGAAGTCAGGAGGTCTTCATATGGCCCCATGGCATTTCTAATTCTGGTTTTCACTCCCTCATTAGTTGATCTTTATACGAGATACCAAGGAGTTTGGAGGCAGAGTTGAAGGTCATCGTTACAAGCTCATGGTCACTTTCGATGTTATGTCCTGGTCTTTGCAATGTTGACACTTGACTGGCAGCGTCGTTTCTTCTTCATCTTCTACGTTACTGCCCAACGCCCCAGTACAGGAGCCAACCGGGCAGGGAGGTGCGCTGATGTCGGTGGCGGGGAGAGAGAATTTGAAGAGGTTTAATTAGTGCTTTGCTTCTGGAAGACTTAAAGAACTGCTCTTTTGAAGGTGTCTGTGCTTTGAATATCTATGGTTGGTGTTGTCAATGTGTTCCACTCAGGGATAGTCCTTGGTATGAATGGGTATAACAGTTTTTATTGCTGGCAATTGGGATATAAGGTGAATAAGGTGAATAAGGTGAATATAAGATGGGGAGTTGCGTAGAGACCTTCGGGCCGGACGCAGAGCTTTTCGCACTGGTATGGATAGGTGACCATGATGTAGTCGATCTGATTGTGGTATTCTCCTACTGGCTGTACCATGTCCAGCGTCTTGATGGTTAGTGCGGGCCAAATGTGTTCACCAACTTCAGGTTGTTGTTATACTTGGTAAATTCTAGGAGCTTCAAACCTCTTTGAATGGTCTCAGGGTTGCAATATTGGCCACATGTCCCCTTTCAGCTCCTGCTTGTATCCTCTCCTACCTTCGCATAGCAAAATGATGTCTTTCTTTGGCGTCTGGTCTATGACCATTTGCAGTTGATCATACAAGTGTCATCTAATATATATTACAATCCTCCAAGCCCCCAGAAGCCCCCTCCCCCAAAATATATATAAGTTTTGCTCTCGAACCGCGCCCAACCAAGCATAAAGGCTTATAGCCAGTTGGTCTACTCCCAGTTGGTCTAAATGCCAGATTCTAACACCACCACGGCTAAACCCATTTGGTCTACTATCATTTTGGTCTAATTGCCGTTTGGTCCAGTCATCACTTGGTCTAATACCCACTTGGGCTATTTTCATTTTGTCTAATGATCAAATGCTCTAATTGCCGCTTCGTCTTTGTTTTCTTTATTTCGTCTAATGACTATTTGGTCTATTACCAGCTCGTCCAATCAGACAGACCAAGTGGTGTTAGACCAAGTGTTTACTGGAAGAAATGGGCATAGCCTAACTGGAAATGGTAAATGGTAAATAGACTAAGTGGCAAGTAGACCAAATGGTTATAAGACAAACTGGTTGTAGACGAAATGGGATTAGAAAATGTGGGATGAGGCCAAGCGGGCATTAGACAAAGTGGGAGTAGACCAAGTGACAATTCACTGGCAGAAATGCCATTAAACAGAAACAAAACAAATGACAGGAATAAAGATACAACTACAAACTGAAACAAAAATAAAAGAAAGTAAAATGAGTAAAATAGAGAAAATAATAGTACTATAAATCATGAGATATCTTGGATAAATGATGAGGCATTTTGGATTTATCCATAATGATATTAACAAAAACTTCAAACTTACCTATCTCGCAGCATAGACCATCGAAACCAAGACTACATGCGCACAAAAAAGCACGACCAACATTCTGGCATGTTCCTCCATTAAGGCAAGGATTACTAAGACAGGCTGTGAATACAAGTATACCAAAATACAAGACCTGGATGGCTACTTTATCCCTCTTTCTTAGTACAAGTACAAAGTATGGACCCAAAGGGTGCATGGCAATGGTCGGCAGAATTATGAGTGTCAGAGACTGGATACAACTGCGTATCCCCGACCAGATAATGACCCAAAGGTTATGAAGGCACAGGGAAATGTTGCATCTCTCTTTCTTTCAGTCTCTCTATCTGGGCTTCATTTTCTCTCCTTATTTTCTCCGCTACCCCCAATTTAATTCCATCTCTAACTA
>CM057154.1:30474301-30484267 GCA_029962745.1 Echinometra lucunter | reverse complement strand
ACCAGAGATAGAAGTAGATGGAAAAAACCTTGATCGCCAATGTGTGGAAGAGACAAAGCACCTAGCAAGCAACCAAGCAAATCCCCATATCGTTTCCGCTATATCATTAATTTAATACTTCCTGGGGGTTTTTCCACTTCTTAATTTGTAGCCAGGTAGTGGTGAGTTTGAAGAGAATACATGCATTTGTTATACTGCATGCCTCGCTTTGTCTATTGTCCCTACATACTTAAATTATGTATAAAATTATGTAAAAAATAATAAATTCAGAACAAAGAAAGTAAGATCTACATCTTAGACAAAATGCTAAATATTTCCTACCTGGTTGCTTCATCCAAACCCAGTGAATACATGGTCAAGCCTGACATATCCTCTTCACCAAAATACGAGCCGTTGAAATGGGCTGTGTGCAGTGTGTTGTATTGCTCAATCCAGTGTATATGCTGCCGTCCAATGTCCAGTGTTAAATCTACCATAACTATGCACAAACAACAAGAATATGCTAGTCCATTCATCTTTTTTTTTCTTTCTCGCGCAGATTTCCATTGCTGATATTTCATTTCTTATCACTGTGAAGGCAAATATTTGGCAAATAATTCAAAAGAAATGTATAAATTGCTAATATTTTACCATCTGAATTACTTCTTTGAACATCTTCACAATATCAACCCTAAAGCACTATGTTTTTCCTACTTTTATGAGACTTTTAAAAGTTGAGTCCTTCAAAAGTTTACACACTGATTTATACGAACTTCATATTGTACAGATGTACTAGATATAAAGAAAGATATAGGCGTGAAAAGCTAGAAACATATAGTCTGCGTTGTACAAAATGCTTGATTCATAGGCGTCGGAACGCTGAGAAAGGACAAAGGGTTAAGGGGCAGAGCATTAAGCGAACAATGCCCCCCTCCCCTCAATCCATTGTCTCTCTCACTGTTCCAGCGATACGCTGAATATTTCAAATAACTGAAAACAACGTACATCCTTTAATTTCATGAAGCACACATTCAACCTCACTTCCATCGAAATTTGTCCGATGGATCACCGAGGTGCTGGTTCCCGAAATATGATAAATCTTTTCCGCTGTAGGATCGACTTCCATTCGGTATGGATAAAATGCTAGGAAGACCTCACAAAAGGTAACACTAAACAATGAGCCACTCGTTGGTATGTAGCCGATCAAAAGGAATCCAGGTATCAAGATAAAAGCCTTGTGTAATTCTGTCAGTGTTAGGGGAGAAGAAAAGGTTTAGATGAAAAGATTATCATTTCTGCAATGGCGTGATTCATCTGTTATTTCTTTAATTCCATTCAAGAAGATGAGAACATCAATTGTCTTAAAGTATGCAAAATTCAGATTCAGATTCAAACATTTCATTTGATGTGAACTTTTCAAAATATCAGTTCAATCATAATTGAAATATAATATAACATAGGTAAAGAATGAAAAATAAAGGGATACCAGACAGTAACCAATATTTAAAAAAAAATAAAAAGCAGAGCTTGTGATGTCACTGGTCCCTGGTTAAAATTCATGGGAGATCTTACAGTACTCAATACATGACTACATGTAACTGGGCAGGCGCCGTTCTGCGGGGGGGGGGGGGGGGGGGGGGGGGGCTTTGGAGGCTCAAGCCGATTAAGGTGCAATTTTAATTTCGTATATATTCTGATATACTGATATGAGTCATCTGACCTCAGTCTGGCTGACGTACGTTGGGGCATCACTGTAGATCTTACCACCAGATTCCTCCACTCCTTACGATTCTCAGCTTTCCGTAGTATGGTGTTCCAGTCAAGGACAGTACACTCCTTGATGTTATCTTCCTATCATTTCCTCTGTCTGCCTCTTCGTCTCCCTCCTACCTGTAAGGTAGTCTTAGCTAGTCCAGATGAACTTGTGACCGACCTACCCGTACCACTTCAGTTTGCGTCTTTTCACTGAAGCCAGGAGGTCTTCATATGGCCCCATGGCATTTCTTATTCTGGTTTTCACTCCCTCATTAGTTGATCTTTATACGAGATACCAAGGAGTTTGGAGGCAGAGTTGAAGGTCATCGTTACAAGCTCGTGGTCACTTCCGATGTTATGTCCTGGTCTTTGCAATGTTGACACTTGACTGGAAGCGTCGTTTCTTCTTCATCTTCTACGTTACTGCCCAACGCCCCAGTACAAGGAGCCAACCGGGCAGGGAGGTGCGCTGATGTCGGTGGCGGGGAGAGAGAATTTGAAGAGGGTTGATTAGTGCTTTACTTCTGGAAGACTTGAAGAACTGCTCTTTTGAAGATGTCTGTGCTTTGAATATCTATGGTTGGTGTTGTCATTGTGTTCCACTCAGGGATAGTCCTTGGTATGAATGGGTATTTATAACAGATTTTTTCGCTGGCAATCGGGATATAAGGTGAATAAGGTGAATATAAGATGAAGAGTTGCGTAGAGACCTTCGGGCCGGACACAGAGCTTTTCGCACTGGTATGGATAGGTGACCATGATGTAGCCGATCTGATTGTGGTATTCTCCTACTGGGCTGTACCATGTCCAGCGTCTTGATGGTTAGTGCGGGCCAAATGTGATCACCACCTTCAGGTTGTTGTTATACTTGGTAAATTCTAGGAGCTTCAAACCTCTTTGAATGGTCTCACGGTTGCAATATTGGCCACATGTCCCCTTCCAGTTCGTGCTTGCATCCTCTCCTACCTTCGCATAGCACAATGATGTCTTTCTTTGGCGTCTGGTCTATGACCTCTTGCAGTTGATCATACAAGTGTCATCTAATATATATTACAATCCTCCAAGCCCCCAGAAGCCCCCTCCCCCAAAATATATATTAGTTTTGCTCTCGAACCGCGCCCAACTAAGCATAAAGGTTTATAGCCAGTTGGTCTACTCCCAGTTGGTCTAAATGCCAGATTCTAACACCACCACGGCTAAACCCATTGGTCGAGTATCATTTGGTCTAATTGCCATTTGGTCCAATCATCACTTGGTCTAATACCCACTTGGGCTATTTTCATTTTGTCTAATGATCAAATGCTCTAATTGCCACTTCGTCTTTGTTTTCTTTATTTCGTCTAATGACTATTTGGTCTATTACCAGCTCGTCCAATCAGACAGACCAAGTGGTGTTAGACCAAGTGGGTACTGGAAGAAATGGGCATAGCCTAACTGGAAATTAGACGAAATGGTAAATAGACCAAGTGGCAATTAGACCAAATGGTTATAAGACAAACTGGTTGTAGACGAAATGGGATTAGAAAATGTAGGATGAGGCCAAGCGGGCATTAGACAAATTGGGAGTAGACCAAGTGACAATTCACTGGCAGAAATGCCATTAAACAGAAACAAAACAAATGACAGGAATGAGGATACAACTACAAACTGAAGCAAAAATAAAGGAAAGAAAATGAGTAAAACAGAGAAAGTAATAGTACTATAAATTATGAGATATCTTGGATAAATGATGAGGCATCTTGGATTTGTCCATAATGATATTAACAAAAACTTACCTATCTCGCAGCATAGACCGTCGAAACCAAGACTACACGCGCACAAAAAAGCATGACCAACATTCTGGCATGTTCCTCCATTAAGGCAAGGATTACTAAGACAGGCTGTGAATACAAGTATACCAAAATACAAGACCTGGATGACTTCGTTATCCCTCTTTCCTAGTACAAGGACAAAGTATGGACCCAAAGGGTGCATGACAATGGTCTTAGTCGGCAGAATTATGAATGAGAGTGTCAGAGACTGCATACAACTGTGTATCCCCGACCAGATAATGGCCCAAAGGTTATGAAGGCACAGGGAAATTTTGCATCTCTCTTTCTTTCAGTCTCTCTATCTTGACTTCATTTTCTCTCCTTATTTTCTCCGCTACCTCCAATTTAATTCTATCTCTAACTATGTCTGGTTCTCTCTCTCTCTCTCTCTCCCTCTCCCCTCTCTCTTACTCACCCTTTCTCTCTCTCTCTCTATCCATCCCTCTCTCACCTCTCCCACTCCCTCTCCCTTTCTCTTCTTCGTCATTCGTCCATTTCGTGGCATTTGACTGGGGCATGAATTGCTCCCATGTCCTTCAGGCACTGCAGTTTCTGCATAATTATAATGTCTTCGTACATTGGAAACATTAAAATGACTCGACACACCACTTTCCATTTCATAGGCCTAACCCCAATACTATAGTTAAAATCAATCACATCATGTAAACGGTCGTCTGAGAAAAAACATAGATATAATTTAAGATGTTAATACAGATTTAGTTTTATCTCTAAAGTAAAATATATTTGAGACAAAATGATGCTCAGAATAGATTGTCTTGGCTGATCTTAACAAAATGGTGTTTATGCATGGCACAGATTGAATCCTCACTATAGCGGGTTCAAGGTTTTAAAATATAGTGATGGGGTCACGGGGCCGATGGGGGCGCCACTGTGCTGGCAGCAGAGTGGATGGCTGGCAGATGCCGTCGTTTTACTTGAGATTGCGCCAATTACATTTAAGCAGCCTTGCGCCGCCTTTGGCACTAATGAAAAACAAGGAAGGGCAGGCGTCCGCGCCTCTGGACCCACCAAGTATTTTCCTATTATGTTTATGATTCTATTTCAAATGGATTGAATTGATTTAGACTGAACTGATTTCAGTTACCAAATATAAAACACAGAAATAGCATACACGAAAACATTGATCAATACTACGGAAGGATCGCCCCGCTCAACTGTACATCGTCACAACAAAGCTGTTCTACCAAGGGGGACGAATAATGAAAAATCAAACAGAAGAGACGGATATGCATTACGAGCACAATATTTGACTGTATACTTACGATCAATGACGTCACAAAAAATGTGTTTTTGAACCGTATTTTCGAGCAATCCTGCAAGTCCGAGTTTCCTCATGAAAGATTCATCCACGACTTCATCCATTACCGTGGGTCGTCCGTAGCAGACTGGAGTTGGGTTACAGCTCGCGGTTTCTTGTCGGATGTTACCATCTGAAAACAAAGTGGTCATTAACATTTTTTATGATAGTAATAGGAACGACAACAATGATAACGACGATAACAGTAACAATAATGATAATTGTGATGATGATACTGATAATATAACTGATGATGAAAATATGCTGACAATGGTAGTATAGGTTTCCCGTTCATTTTCGAACTTTTTTCATTCAGTTTAATAGATTTGTAGTTCAATTTCTAGTTATAATAGTAATATCAATAATAATAATAATAATAATAATAATAATAATAATAATAATAATAATAATAATAATAATAATAATGATAATAATAATAATGAAATAATGATGATGATGATGATAATGATAATGATAACAATAACAATTATCTTAACAGCACCAATAATAATGTTATCAATAATTATAACAATATGCATGGTAGTAATAATAATAATAGTAACAATAATAATGATAACAAAAATGATTATCTCAATAAAAATAATCTTAAAAATAATGAGGATAATGGTGATGATAGTGATGAAGATGAAAATCATAACAGTATGCACAATAACGACAACCACATTATAGATAACAATAAGAATAAAGAATAATAACAAATGCATTACTGAAACCTTAGAGAAGGCAAGCTTTCTTCGGACATCACTTAAGGTATGACCAGGATTTTTATAAGGGAGAAGAGTGGCGAATCAGAAAAGGGTGAACTGAAACTCGTTCAAACCATAACAAAAAGTGAAACCTAGATTTTTGGATGAAGTCTTCCTGTTTTAGCTACCAACTGATAGGTTGTGGACAAACTGATATTAAATGATATAATGACAATAAGTATCAAAATGACAAGCAATAAAGTCTCTATAAGAAAAGCGTGTCACTTAAAGAAAAATATTCTCACCATTCGCTGATACGAAATGCAAAAGACAGAAAATAATGATGTACCTCTGGAGTGTGCAAAAACAAGTGGAGAAAAAAAAGCGTTCAAAATCCGACCTCCGACACATATTTTTCAGAACATATAAGATATTGAGGGGAAACGAAACAGCTTAAGGCTTATTTACTAAAAAATGATTCTGAAATATATTTCTTAGGAGATGCCTATCGTTTACTTTTTTTTTTATTTCCTTTCTGTTTCGTCTCTTCTGTTCACGTCCACCTCCTTTCTTTATGTTATTCAGTGATCAAATCCAGGGGCGTAGACAGCGGGGGGGATGAGGGGTATGCATCCCCCCCACCTCACAAAGTGGGGGGGATGACATGTACAATCATCCCCCCCAGGTTTTAGGGAAGGATGTTTGCTTACATTATCATTATAACAACAACAACAACATTATTATTATTATTATTATTATTATTATTATTATTATTATTATTATTATTATTATTATTATTATTATTATCATTATTATTATTAATTATTATTATTATTATCAATTATCATTATTCTTATTTATGTAGTTATTTATATTACTTTTGGGTAATTTCGGCGCCGTCTCAGTTTTTCTGAAGTTGTGTAATAACAAAATTAAAAAAAAAGATAAATAGCGTGATGTAAATATGCAATAATGTGTATGTCAGTCCATATTCTATACGCTTGTCACGATGCGTAGATCTTCAATTTACAGAGGCGGCGCTCCCGGGGGGGGGGCAGGGTGCACAGTGTCTCTCCCCCCCCCCCCCCCCCCCACTTTTCGAAGCACCCGAAAAGTGCCCCTTTTTTCCCAACAAAATTGCCGCCTTTCAAACCTGTTCAGTGCCCTTCTTTTATCTTAGAAGGGCCCATTTTCTTTGTTGATCAAGTGCCCTTTCGCTTTCCAATATGTGCCGCTTTTCGTTTCAGATAAGTTACCCTTCTTAAAATCTACAGAAATGCGCTCTTTTATGCCTTTCCCTTTTAATAGCGCTCTGTTCCCTTCTGAGAAGTGCGCCTCTTACACTTCAAATGAATGTCCCTTTTAAAATGTGATTATTATCCCCTTTCACTACCTCTTTTCGTTTTTCACAGTGCAATTTCTCTTCTGCAGATTGCCCCTTTTCACCCCTGATAAGTGCCCCATTTGAAATCTGATACATGCCCTCATTTACTTCTGATAAGTGCCCCTTTTCCTTTCTAGTATGTCCAATTTCTGCATCTGTTCATGTAAGATAAGGGCAATTAGCGCCATTTTTGTTTTCTGATAGTGTCCCTTTCCATTCGGGCAAGTGCTTCCACAACTGTAATTAGAAGGAACGGTGCCCCTTTATTGGGGGGTATTTTTCTACTTTTTCTTTCTAAAGCTCGCTCGCTACGCTCGCTCGTACTTATGATATTTCACTCAAGGCAGTTCAAGTGTGTTGTAACCATAAAGTCTTACATGTTCTCCTAAGTTCCTGATGGTATTGTGCTCAAAACCCCATTCAATTTGAATATTTTCTCTGATAAAAAATGATCGGTAGCTATGAGACCTCACTAATGCATTTAAACATTATAGCTTTGTCACTTTATGGAAAACTATATACAGAGTAAATGGAAGAAATTTACAATGGAACACGAATAAAATGAATTTCCGGAAGCCTTTATCATTATAGGCCACTCGAAATATACTGCAAATACCATGCCCTTCAGCAAAAATACCTAGCAATTTTTGTTCGCTCGCTTCGCTCGCTCACAATTGAATAAGACAGAGCAGTATATAATAATAGTGCAAAGTAGTTCGTGTAAAAGTATGTCAAAATGCACTTTAAAAGTGTGTTAAATAGAACGTAAGGGTATATTTTCCTTCTCGTGTTCAGCTTTTGTAAGGGCCCCCCCTTTTTTCCCCAAAAGTGCCCTTTTTCGCTAGTGTGCCCCCCCCCCCACTTTGAAAGACGCTCCGCCGCCCTATCTATTTATGTCTGTGCATTCGGGTGTGGGTGTGTGTGTATGTGTGCGTGTGTGTGTGGGTGTGAGTTGTGGGGGTGCGTGTGTGTGTATGTGTATCTGTATACGAAATTGATCCTCGATTTCTCGTGAACGGCAAATCATCCCCCCCAGGTGTAAGAACCTGTCTACGCCACTGATCAAATCCATTGTGAATGAAACAATCTTCATTGCTTCCATACAGATTACATAAAGAATACTCCTCAGACCGGGTTGGCGGGCGGCAAGCGGGGGGGGGGGGGGGGTTGTTCCAATGTGCATGCATATCCAATCATACATGTACCTGTAAGTAGTTCGTAGTTTGTAGTTTATTGGGGAACTAATTTGTCACTGTACATCAGTATTTTGATTACATTGCAGAAGTGTACAGGACATATCAATCATTTCTTTAAAAGAATACACTAAGGGAAACTTAACTGGAAGTGGAAACTGAAAACTGAATCTAGACTAAAATTGCTTCTAAACGTTCCCATATACAGTCTCAAAATAGTGAAGAATAATGCATATATTTTAAATCATCATTTATCACAAATTATTATGTGACCCTACACCACATAGGTTTTAATGTCATTTAAAAGTTGATGTTCTAAGCTTTAAATGGACCAAGCAAACCCTTTGAAATTTTATTGTCAGATGGGCCATTGACTGAAAAAATAGAGATCAGGGGCTCTAAACAAAAGAGTGAATCCATTTCCAATACGTGGTACAAGACTGAATCGAAGTCCTTTCTTATCATTTTGAAGGAATAACCGTATTTCAGGAGAAACCTGGCATACCTTTAGATATACCGCTAGTCCTCTCCTGCTCTCTATTTCTAATATCAGACCGTGCACATTTTTTTTTTATATAAAGTTATTCTCAAATTGCTTTGAGAAGACCAATCTTGGCAAAGCTGACACAAAACTTTCACAAATGCCCGAAACATTATCATTCCAAATGAAAGAAAGCAAAATTGCATCTACATCGTATTTCAAGCTTAAAATTTTGTCAGATTAATGGATGAACTTTCTTACAATACGAAAACTGAAAATCGATTTGTCACCTCATCAAACCCACCATTTCAGCTTTTAATGCTGAATGTTGGGACTTATTGGTCGTTTTGTGTTGGAGGGTCACATATTACTTCAGTAAATTGTTTTATTAACATTATTAGTCCGAAGGAAGTTGATTTCAACATGGTAAAATCCACATTATCTTGATAAATGTTATTTACTTACCATTTCAAGTTTGAAGATTTTCCAAAGCAAAAAAAAGGAGCCCTCCAAACCAGTCTCAATACGCCACAATGAGGAAATGGGTGAATAAGAGTGACCGACAGAAGATTTCATAACGAATGGTCAGTAAGTATAAATAATTGAATCGCTTCCATTTCTTGTTCGGTCCTGTGTGTCTGTTTTTTTACGTGATATCACGTTCATCCTGCTCTTCCCTCTCAAATTATTAACGGTCAAAAGAAATCCTCGTATACTGGGGATACTGGTATACTGAATTGCAGTCAGTAAGGCACGTATACGTAACTTGGGGGAGATCCTAATCTCAAACCATTTTAGTTGCAAAGGTTCATGACCATTCGAAAAATTTGACAGATATGAGCCTGATCGATATGTCACGGACGGACATTTGACAAATTTTGAAAGTTTGAAGGCTTGTAAAAAAAAAAAAAGTAATGGAAGCTGTTGAGCTATTTATATTTCTTTTTGAAGGGCACCACTGAAGAAGTTAGAATTAAACAAAATTTGGTTGCCCTGGTTGTCTACTTGAATTAGAATCGACAAAATGATGAATGTCACGGACGGACAAAAATGTCACTCTTAACCGATCAGGCACATCTGGAAATAAGAAGATCATCAATACACTTGTTCATGCTTTGATAATGCACTTTTGAAAACTTCGGGTATTCCTTTAAGTTCAAGGTTCATGGTTCGTTTTATTTTCATATATTCACATATCACATTTCACACATTATTTTTCATGCATATTGTAACATACTGAGCATTAACGCCTTTATATTAAAGTTGTAAACATTGCACTTTGTCGCTATATACTTACGACGCATGTCCTAATTATGCTTCTAAAGATCAACGAGACTT
>CM057154.1:30385441-30468801 GCA_029962745.1 Echinometra lucunter | reverse complement strand
AATAACAAAATTAAAAAAAAGATAAATAGCTGATGTAAATATGCAAAATGTGTATGTCAGTCCATATTCTATACGCTTGTCACGATGCGTAGATCTTCAATTTACAGAGGCGGCGCTCCCGGGGGGGGGGCAGGGTGCACAGTGTCTCCCCCCCCCCCCCCCCCCCCACTTTTCGAAGCACCCGAAAGTGCCCCTTTTTTCCCAACAAAATTGCCGCCTTTCAAACCTGTTCAGTGCCCTTCTTTTATCTTAGAAGGGCCCATTTTCTTTGTTGATCAAGTGCCCTTTCGCTTTCCATATGTGCCGCTTTCGTTTTCAGATAAGGTACCCTTCTTAAAATCTACAGAAATGCGCTCTTTTATGCCTTTCCCTTTTAATAGGGCGCTCTGTTCCTTCTAGAAGTGCGCCTCTTACACTTCAATGATGTCCCTTTAAAATGTGATTATATCCCCTTTCACTCCCTCTTTTCGTTTTCACAGTGCAATTTCTCTTCTGCAGAGTGCCCCTTTTCACCCCTGATAAGTGCCCCATTTGAAATCTGATACATGCCCTCATTTACTTCTGATAAGTGCCCCCTTTTCCTTTCTAGTATGTCCCAATTTCTGCATCTGTTCATGTAAGATAGGGCAATTGCGCCATTTTTGTTTTCTGATAGTTGTCCCTTTTCCATTCGGGCAGTGCTTCCACACACTGTAATTAGAAGGAACGGGTGCCCCTTTATTGGGGGTATTTTTTCTACTTTTTTTTCTAAAGCTCGCTCGCTACGCTCGCTCGTACTTATGATATTTCACTCAAGGCAGTTCAAGTGTGTTGTAACCATAAAGTCTTACATGTTCTCCTAAGTTCCTGATGGTATTGTGCTCAAAACCCCATTCAATTTGAATATTTTCTCTGATAAAAAATGATCGGTAGCTATGAGACCTCACTAATGCATTTAAACATTATAGCTTTGTCACTTTATGGAAAACTATATACAGAGTAAATGGAAGAAATTTACAATGGAACACGAATAAAATGAATTTCCGGAAGCCTTTATCATTATAGGCCACTCGAAATATACTGCAAATACCATGCCCTTCAGCAAAAATACCTAGCAATTTTTGTTCGCTCGCTTCGCTCGCTCACAATTGAATAAGACAGAGCAGTATATAATAATAGTGCAAAGTAGTTCGTGTAAAAGTATGTCAAAATGCACTTTAAAAGTGTGTTAAATAGAACGTAAGGGTATATTTTCCTTCTCGTGTTCAGCTTTTGTAAGGGCCCCCCTTTTTTCCCCAAAAGTGCCCTTTTTCGCTAGTGTGCCCCCCCCCCACTTGAAAGACGCTCCGCCAGCCCTATCTATTTATTCTGTGCATTCGGGGGTGGGGTGTGGTGTGTAGTGTGTGCGTGTGTGTGTGGGTGTGAGTTGTTGGGGGTGCGTGGTGTGTGTATGTGTATCTGTATACGAAATTGATCCTCGATTTCTCGTGAACGGCAATCATCCCCCCCAGGTGTAAGAACCTGTCTACGCCCACTGAATCAATCCATTGTGAATGAAAACAATCTTCATTGCTTCCATACAGATACATAAAGAATACTCCTCAGACCGGGTTGGCGGGCGGCAAGCGGGGGGGGGGGGGGGGGTTGTTTCCAATGTGCATGCATATCCAATCATACATGTACTGTATAGTAGTTCGTAGTTTGTTAGTTTATTGGGGAACTAATTTGTCACTGTACATCAGTATTTTGATTACATTGCAGAAGTGTACAGGACATATCAATCATTCTTTAAAAGAATACACTAGGGAAACTTAACTGGAAGTGGAAACTGAAAACTGAATCTAGACTAAAATTGCTTTCTAAACGTTCCCATATACAGTCTCAAATAGTGAAGATAATGCATATATTTTAAATCATCATTTATATCCACATTATTATGTGACCCTACACCACATAGGTTTTAATGTCATTTAAAAGTTGATGTTCTAAGCTTTTAAATGGACAAGCAAACCCTTTGAAATTTTATTGTCAGATGGGCCATTGACTGAAAAAATAGAGATCAGGGGCTCTAAACAAAAGAGTGAATCCATTTCCAATACGTGGTACAAGACTGAATCGAAGTCCTTTCTTATCATTTTGAAGGAATAACCGTATTTCAGGAGAAACCTGGCATACCTTTAGATATACCGCTAGTCCTCTCCTGCTCTCTATTTCTAATATCAGACCGTGCACATTTTTTTTTTTATATAAAGTTATTCTCAAATTGCTTTTGAGAAGACCAATCTTGGCAAAGCTGACACAAAACTTTCACAAATGCCCGAAACATTATCATTCCAAATGAAAGAAAGCAAAAATTGCATCTACATCGTATTTCAAGCTTAAATTTTGTCAGATTAATGGATGAACTTTCTTACAATACGAAAACTGAAAATCGATTTGTCACCTCATCAAACCCACCATTTCAGCTTTTTAATGCTGAATGTTGGGACTTATTGGTCGTTTTTGTGTTGGAGGGTCACATATTACTTCAGTAAATTGTTTTATTAACATTATTAGTCCGAAGGAAGTTGATTTCAACATGGTAAAATCCACATTATCTTGATAAATGTTATTTACTTACCATTTCAAGTTTGAAGATTTTCCAAAGCAAAAAAAAGGAGCCCTCCAAACCAGTCTCAATACGCCACAATGAGGAAATGGGGTGAATAAGAGTGACCGACAGAAGATTTCATAACGAATGGTCAGTAAGTATAATAATTGAATCGCTTCCATTTCTTGTTCGGCTCCTGTGTGTCTGTTTTTTTACGTGATATCACGTTCATCCTGCTCTTCCCTCTCAAATTATTAACGGTCAAAAGAAATCCTCGTATACTGGGGATACTGGTATACTGAATTGCAGTCAGTAAGGCACGTATACGTAACTTGGGGGAGATCCTAATCTCAAACCATTTTAGTTGCAAAGGTTCATGACCATTCGAAAAATTTGACAGATATGAGCCTGATCGATATGTCACGGACGGACATTTGACAAATTTTGAAAGTTTGAAGGCTTGTAAAAAAAAAAAAAGTAATGGAAGCTGTTGAGCTATTTATATTTCTTTTTGAAGGGCACCACTGAAGAAGTTAGAATTAAACAAAATTTGGTTGCCCTGGTTGTCTACTTGAATTAGAATCGACAAAATGATGAATGTCACGGACGGACAAAATGTCACTCTTAACCGATCAGGCACATCTGGAAATAAGAAGATCATCATACACTTGTTCATGCTTTGATATGCACTTTGAAAACTTCGGGTATTCCTTTAAGTTCAAGGTTCATGGTTCGTTTTTATTTTCATATATTCACATATCACATTTCACACATTATTTTCATGCATATTGTAACATACTGAGCATTACGCCTTTATATTAAGTTGTAAACATTGCACTTTGTCGCTATATACTTACGACGCATGTCCTAATTATGCTTCTAAAGATCAACGAGACTTTAATAGAAGATCACCTGAACGACTGCACTCAATACGAAATGCTTAACTGCAATGAAATTTTTACTGAATGAAAAGAAATGTGGATTCATGATCATCGCATCAAACCGTAGCGAGGATTTTCGAGAACATTCATATCCAAGTGTAACGGGATTCCTCTAAAATTTGTCAAAAAATGAAGTATTTAGGAGTTATTATGAATGAAAATGAACTGGCAAGATCAAATCACTCGTGCCAAGAAAAAGAGCTATGCAGCATCTCCTGCTTAAAGCGATGCATATATTTCGCTAGATATACTGCAATGAAAACCCCGTTTTGACTATTGTTCGGTATTATGGTGAAATGCTATAGTAAAACTTATATCAAGCAAATATCTGTAGTTCAAAATAGAGCACTACGAGCTGTTTTGTCTGTTGATAGTCTTTTCTGTAGGCCTATACTGATCTGTTTTATTCTCTAACTAAAACTGTTTTATTCTCTTACTAAAACTGACCGTGTCGAAATACGCTGGAAAAAAAAACAATACTTTTTTTAACCTTTCTCTTTATAATGGAAATTTTCCAAAAATTCCACCCAAAGTGTGCACCAGAATGATTATTCAATTTCAATTCTTAAATGCAAAAGCTCCCTTGTGACCCCTCTCGGTGTCTTCGCTCTCTCACTTGCATGTTCCCCTCGAACACTGATATTTGCTTCCCCCCTCCCCCGAAAAAAATATTCCTGCGTATACGGCCTTTTTTGCTCTTCTTTGATTTACTCACTTCACAATCAAACATATTACAATTTTGAATTACCCGTTTATAGCATATATCTCATTGACCCCTTTCAAGATAAAATGTGATTTACCATTCCAATAAACTCCCCAAAGTAACATAACAGGCTATAAATATATTCTTGAGGATGTAATCGAAATGCTTTGATTCACACGGAGCCTATAATCTTATGACATCACAAAGAGGCATCCCCTCCAGCCCCCCCCCCCCCCTCTCTCTCTCTCCTCCCTCTCTCTCTCCCTCTCTCTTTCATCTGTCCTTTTTCCAGTGTAGGCCCTCAGTAACCCTGCCATTTCTATTTCCCTTTTTTTCATATAAAAATGTTATTTTTACCTTCTATTATAGTGAAATCATTTTATCACCCCTTCCGAGCGGCGCCATCTCTCTCCCGTTCGCTCCCTCTCCCTGTCCCCCCCCCCCTCTCTCTCCCTAGCCTCCATTTCTCTTTCTTCTAAGCCCCCCCCCCCCCTCTCTAGCTCTCTGTTCCTCCAAATTGATATCGTTCATCTACTTGTACCCGACTTTTTTTTTTATATTTGAGTGATGTTTTATTGATACATTCTTTTAACATAACATATTTAACAGAATGATACAAATAATATCCTTGACATATCTGATAAAGTGTATACTGTTAATGCATGCACATAATGTTTATAGTGCCACATCATCAATAAAGAAAAGTTTCAAGTTCTGTTACAAAATACACAGAATTTATAAAACTAATCAGTATCTAAGAGTGGTAGTATACAATTCTACTTTTGTATAAACGAGAGTTTACCTTTTCGACTAGCAATATAATATTATCTTTAATCTTTTAAAGATTCGGTGGTCGGTTTATTTTTCTTGTTTACCTATAATTATATAGATATATCGCTTTGCTATGAGTAGTAATACTATATGATTTATTATTGTGTTGTTTGGGTGTTTTTCTAATAAACCAACAATACTGTCTTTTCAATCCAAAAAAAAAAAAAATCGAACATAGGCAATAGGATTTTAAGTTCATTCCAAAATGTTTGAACATAGATACATTGCTATAGTGCATGTTCTAAAGTTTCGAGGTTTTTACAGCCAAAGGTACATTCTGGAGAAGTTTTCATTTTCATCTATGAAGAGCCTATAATTGAAGAACAAGATTTTGTGGCTTGTACTCGACTCTCTTTCTCTTCTGTCTAGTTCCGCTCTTTTTATTTTCTTTTTTTGCTAAAATGATTATGACAGCTCACATCATTTTGCAAATTTTACACTAACAATGCTCTCATAACTATTAGTTAACATTAATTTTGTCAGTTTTCTGCTTTTTGATCATTATCATCATTGCATTGCCATCGTTGTTGTTAACATATTATTATTATTATTATTACTATCATTATCATTTTCATTATTACTATTATCATTATTATTAGTAGTAGTAGCAGTAGTAGCAGCAGCAGCAGCAGTAGCAGTAGTAGTAGTAATAGTAGCAGTAGCAGCAGCAGCAGCAGTAGCAGTAGTAGCAGTAGTAGCAGCAGCAGCAGCAGTAGCAGCAGTAGTAAGTAGTATAGTAGCAGTAGCAGCAGCAGCCACAGTAGCAGTAGTAGCAGTTATAGCAGCAGCAGCAGCAGTAGCAGCAGTAGTAGTAGTAATAGTAGCAGTAGCAGCAGCAGCAGCAGTAGCAGTGTAGCAGTAGTAGCAAGCAGCACAGCAGTAAGCAGCAGCAGTAGTAGTAATAGTAGGCAGTAGCAGCAGCAGCAGCAGTAGCAGTATAGTACAGTAGTAGCACAGACAGCAGTAGTAGCAGCAGTAGTAGTAGTAATAGTAGCAGTAGCAGCAGCAGCAGTAGTAGCAGTAGTAGCAGTAGTAGCAGCAGCAGCAGTAGTAGTAGTAGCAGTAGTAGTAGTAGCAGCAGAAGTAGCAGTAGTAGTAGTAGTAGTAGTAGTAGTAGCAGTAGTAGCAGTAGTAGTAGTAGCATTAGTAGTAGTAGTAGTAAGTAGTAGTAGTAGTAGTAGTAGTAGTAGTAGTAGTAGTAGTAGTAGTAGTAGTAACAGCAGTAGTAGTAGTAGTAATAGTAGCAGTAGCAGCAGCAGCAGTAGTAGCAGTAGTAGCAGTAGTAGCAGCACAGCAGTAGTAGTAGTAGTAGTAGTAGTAGTAGTAGTAGTAGTAGTAGTAGTAGTAGTAGTAGCATAGTAGTAGTATAGTAGTAGTAGTAGTAGTAGTAGCAGTATAGTAGCAGTAGTAGCAGTAGCAGCAGTAGTAGCAGTAGCAGCAGTAGCAGCAGTAGCAGCAGTAGCAGCAGTAGCAGCAGTAGCAGCAGTAGCAGCAGTAGCAGCAGTAGCAGCAGTAGCAGCAGTAGCAGTAGTAGCAGTAGTAGTAGTAGCAGTAGCAGTAGTAGTAGTAGTAGTAGTAGTAGTAGTAGCAGTATAGTAGCAGTAGTAGCAGTAGTAGCAGTAGTAGCAGTAGTAGCAGTAGTAGCAGTAGTAGCAGTAGTAGCAGTAGCAGTAGTAGTAGTAGTAGTAGTAGTAGTAGTAGTAGTATAGAATGTGTATAGCAATAGTGGTAGTAGCATCATCAAGTTGCTTGACTCTTTTCATTGTCTTGTATTGTTTTTATTTCGTTTTAACAATTGCTGTTTTATAATTTTGGTTTTATTCCTTTTCATTTTTGTCTTTGTTGTTTTATTTGTTCTGTTTGTTTTTTGTTTGCCGGGGGACATGAACACACTTTCATATATACAAATTTCACCTTGCAAAAACAGACAACCTGTCCTAAACATGCATACCTCAAATAAAAGTCGTTGTTGTTGTTGACGTTGTGTTGTTGTTGTTGTTGCTTTGTTTTGTTTTGTTTTTGTGTTGTCTTTTTTTTTCCCCGTGCAGCTGGTGTAGGAGGAACATAATGACAAAAGCTTGAACAATGATCACATACATGTATACGCGAACCACTTCCGTATTTTTCGCTGCGACTGTTCACTTTTGAGCGCTATATCTCGTATTAGGAAATGAGAGGTGGCTTTGAAGACCAACGAAGAGCCGGTGATTCTCTTCCAATATTGCAATAATAATACAGTTTCAACGTGAATACACGCCCATTTGTATGCCTGTGCTGCGGAAGCGGACAAGTCCGATTACGGGGAAGATTACTTGTATAGAGACGGTAAAATCAAAGTAAAAATGGCAGGGAGATTTGTGAGAGATAGTAAGCTTCGTAATGTGTTCGGGCAACAATTTAAGAAGGACCAATGCTTCGAGTCGATTCGGGTATCGAAAAATAACAACACGCAGATGTTCTGCGCCGTCAACCCGAAGTTCATGGCAGTTGTGACCCATGCGGCAGGCGGAGGCTCCTTCCTCGTACTTCCGCACAATAAGGTATGGTTATGAATGCGGCCTCTTTGCACTGAAATTGGTTGAAAATATGTAAAACAGCGGCGTAACGGAGGTAAGGTCATTTAGAGGGCACCGGCACGATTTGTAGACTGACTCTGGATTTTTTTATGGATTAAAAACAAAATTTGATGACTTTCCCCTGATTTTGTAGGTCATCGATTTTGGAAATTGGAGTTCCCACAACATTTTAATTTTTATGATTAAAGAATTTTTTTGGAAGTCATCTATGATCTATCAATATCTGGCACAGCCACAGGGATCTTTAAATTTGATGCAAGTGGGATAATTTTACGGTGCATACGGCTTGACAAGTAAGCCTTTTGACTGTGTTGGGGCATGAAATTTAACAGGAGGTGGATTGACGTCATTGAAAATCTAATGTAAGTCCTATTATCTAGTGTAACCTTGCATTCGTGTAAGTGAATGGGGGGGGGGGGGGGGGGACACCCATACTCTAGTAAAGGAACGTGCCGCTTTGATGGCGAAATGAAAATGACAACCCATTTTATGGGCTCCCGATTACCGTTCTCAAGATACCCGAATGTCATAAATTGACGTTATCTACAATATATGACAAATATATTGGTGTAAAATTTGTCATAATGAATTCATTTGATACATGCACATCTGTTTGATGATTTTTATGCTGATTTATTTTTTTAGGTTATTATTGCGATCAAAATAATCGAACTCAGAATTGAGCCCTCTATGCTCTAATCATAGTTCTGTAATTCCTTAGACCATATTTTTTTTCTTTTTTGTTGCTCAGCTGGTTAGTTCCACAGTTCCAAAGACCCTATATTTTTTTGCTTCTAGTCAGTTCCTTGGACCCCTATTTTGTGATTGGCTGAGGCACACCCTATCAACATAAAACTTGAGTGTCCCCCCCGATCTACATGTAAGATTAGAGACTAGAGTGAAACCGCAGAGGAGCCCAACATGCCCAACTCTGACACAGCAGCAATTCATGTACATAACTTATCCATTGTGGCCACTAGAGGACGCTTGCAGAAAGCTCATTATCGATCCCAATAACTTCTGTTGGCATTATCCTAATATACATATAAGTCCCCTTCATTCACTTTGCCCAGTATTGGTTTATTGTGTCCATGACATGTCGATTTCTTTCCCCCTCATTCTAGTGTGTACATGTAGTACTATACGCATTATATTAATTAGGCCCTTCTTTTCACATTTTCTCCATTACATGTTCCTCATGTATTTTTCACCATTCAATTAGGGGGCATGTCCCTCACACCCACTTCAGGAAGTTGAACTACAGTGCATGTACTGTACACCAGCAAAATCAGCAAAATTGAGGGGAAAAACCTGCCATATTGCTTTGTTAGATGAGCTGATATATCCTGGATATCTTAGCTCAATACATGCACATGTACATGTACATGTAGAGTTTATTTTGTGATTTATTTAATAGGATCTTTTTGATCTTGATCAAGTGGTGTTTTTGTTTTTTTGTTTTTTTTTGTTTTGTTTTGTTTTGTTTTGGTGGGTTTTTTTTTTTTGGGGGGGGGTGTTCCTGGCTGGTTAAGCAAGCAGTTTTGCTCCTTGGAAATGCCCATTTGCAGAAGTTTGAGAATGCAAAGTGTTGCACACTCTTCTTATTGAAGAAGTTCCTGCAGTACCAATTTTAGGTACACATGAGGTTGTACTGTAGATAAGTGTGAGTGGTGCCAAGTAGACAGCAAAATTCTATGCTTGTCAGAACAACTTCCCCTTTGCATAAAGCCTTGTTCAGAGATGACAAACTGACAAAGTAATCTGCTTAAAACAACACATCTACAAAATACTTTGGCAAATTTCTGTTTATAAATGAATGGCAAGAGGCAAAGAGGGTGTACTGTACATGTATTCCACAATTGGCATTGGCTCATTGTCATCTTTATTCTAATCTACATTGTACATGTATATATTACACTTTACCCTCTTGGTTGATGTTATTTGTTTTAGCACTATTAGGGATGACTCAAGACAAAGAAAACTAGTCAGATCACTTCACAGATAAGACTTCCCCTCTTCCAGACAGAAAGAGAGAGAGAGAAGGGGGTGCAGCTTGTCTCCTTGGCTCAAAATACATGTACATCATGGAAAAAAATGACACAATATTTGTTGAGTTCACAAAGATACACTGTACATGTACCTTGAACCTTGAACCTTGAAGAATTAATCCCTTTTGCAGCTCATTCTGGAAGCTAAACTGGGATGGGGTGCATGTGCAATCAAGCAGCATCTTTAGAGATAATGGAGAAAATATAAAATTGTGTGTAGAAAACATATTGAGAGTTGTCCCTCTAAACCTGCCATTTTGGAGCAACAATGCCAAGTTGGGGATTGCCAAGTTGGGGATTGCCATAGAAAGTAAACTGAGACTTCAAAGTCAAACTTGCATGACTTTCTCATTTTGTAACTGTTTTTTTTTATGGAACTTCTGTTAAGTTCCTTCGCTAGACTATCCTCTCTATTCATTAAAATTGATTTGGAAAATTTGTGGACTTTTCTCTTATTGATTCCTGTAAGTTGACAGCCTAAAAGCATAGAGATAAATTAAACAGAAATATCTAGACAACCATCAAGTTCACTCTTCTGGCACCTCCACCCTCCCCCCTGAAGTTCACTCTCCTGGCATCTCCACCCTCCCCCTGGAAAAGAAAGCAAAATTTTAAAAGAAAAAGAGAAAGGAAAAAAAAAAAAGGAAAAGGAGACATTAGAGTACATGTATGTAGCCATGTCAGGCTATCTGATTTGATGGAAACCAAAGGAGAAAGATTGGATGAGTATCGGTATGAGTGAAGAAGGAATAACAGACCTCAAAATAATGTACAAAAGCTCTTAGTGAGTTCCTTGTTGGAAACTTTAAATCGTCTGCTTTGATTACCACATTGTATGTGTGGTCATAAAAATTCAATGCGATTTGGCTGTCTTCCCTACCCGTACAGTGTACAATACATGCACATGTATCCCCTCTGAACCCCCTTTTCTTGGATCAATACACCTCTGTGTGTTCTTGATGAGGTAATGTTCAGATCCATGACTGAATATTTCCCTGTTAACATCAAACTTTAAATTTGTTTTCTTTTAAACTTTTATAAAACTTTCAAGTTAATCAATACATGTACATGTATATTGTATATCATGTTTTTAAAAATTCCTGTCAGCTCAGATGGTACATATGTACATGTATTTGTATTGTTGTCCAGGTGAAATCATTGTCATCCCATACACACATTGGCTAGTGGTTTGTGAATCAGTGTGGTTTACTTAGAGGCCTAGTTCACACTTAAGTGTCTTAAGGCAGAATGTTAGGTAGTACCTGTTTGTAGATTGTTTGGTAGCTAGTGTTTATTGATCAAAGCAGTCAAGCAGTACAGTTCACTTAAAGGTCAAATTCACATTCCCAAGTATACACACAACAGAAGAACACTACAAGAGGATGTTTATTACAGTATATATTCTCATGTACATGTATATGTATGTTCATTATTGTATTATTGCATTATTGCTTGAAACCACTGCCAAAATTTGCCCTCTCATGTTAACCCAACCTAGGAGAACACTGTAAAAAGATGTTAATTACAGGTACTTGTATTCTCATGTATATGTACATGTATGTACATTATTTGGTTATAGGTTAGCGAATCACTGTGGTTTTGCTTAGAAGTTCCATCCACACTCGCAAGTTAGATGTAGTACAACCTAGAAAAATGCTACAAGGTTGGTTACACCTTATTCAGGATGAACATGTTAAAACTAAGGTATTAGGGTGTCACTGTCACCTGTGAATCATAGTAGATTAGAGCATGAAAAAAGTCTGCCATGCAAATACCACATGATTTGTGGATAGATCAGATGTGTATTGCTGGTGAATATGTGACCTGGCTGACAAAGGTCATTGAGATCAGTTCTGACTTTTACATCAGCCTTCCTGCAAGTGTGGAAAAGACCCAGGGTAAAGGGTACAAAATGTGCTTTGGTATACTTCATACTCTTCAATTTTTCTGATGCTGCAAAAAATGTTTTTACCAACAAGTAATACCAAACAATGTCCTTTTTTACTTTGCATGTACTACATGTAGTATGCTCCCTGTATTCACTATAGTGTATATGTAGGTTTGTGTGGGTGTGAGTGTGGGCATGTAGAGAGATAGATAGAGAAGGATGGCTGCCAGGGGAGAGGGGGGGGGGGTATCTTACAAGTAGTGTTGTATCATGGAGCATGTTTATTGAGGGTAACAGAGGGCTAATAAGCGACCCAAGTTCTGAACTAGCTTACCCGTTACCCTTGATAAACACGACGGCGACTTGATTACTGAACTAGCGTACCGGACTTGAGTTCCGCAAAAAAGGGGGATTTGATTACCCGTTGAAATCGAGTTCCCTCACTAAACACACCCCGAGACAGAGACTTGACCGGTTGAGACCGAGAACGAGACAAAGACCCTCTGAACCCAAGACCGAGAACGAGACACAAACGCTCAGATGAACCTGAGACCGAGAACGAGACATCACTGCCTGAGACACAAGGAAAAATCTGAGACCAAAGTTTATAATGATTACTGAATCACAGCCTGACACGTTAGGAAAAATCCGAGACCGAGACCGAAGTGTATAATGTGCATGGAATTGGTCCACTCGTTTTATGTGAGACATGTTACCGTATGTCCTGAATGAATCAACACCCCCCCCCCCCCCCCCCCCCCCCATGCTTCTATGTGGTAGAGAATGAATCAACTTGGTCTGAAAATTAGCTCTGGAAACCTCTAGAGGAGCTCTGAAAAAAGAGGGGAAAAGGGCTCCAGTTAAAATAAATAATGATGATGATTAGTAAGTTAATGGATTAAAAATCTTGCTTGCACTGTGGAAAATCCTCTTTACAAATGCCCATGTAAACAAAATTACTTTTTAAAGTGAGTCACTTGATATCGTACTTTACATGCTCACTCGCTATGATTGTGTATTCTTCTACTTTGGTATTGGTGTGATTTGACAGTTGACACAAATCTGTCATGATCAGGTCGTTTTGTGCACAAAAGAATTGTAACAAATGTATTTACAATATACAATGGGAAATTTATTATCAATGCACACAATATACTTGTTTACTGATTGTACATGTATGCACACTTGTTGAACAAAAGTTCCCTTGACAACTAAAAAGTTTAGCAGAGGCTTCACTGACTAAGCAACAATCAGTGTACATGTATGCAAACTGGATTCCATTTAGTAATGTGCCGTTATGCGTAACAGGTGAACTGAGAAGTTGGTAACCGAGGTTCTGGAGAGAAACGGCATAAACGGTACCGCTAAACAGGTCTATTGTACATGCATGCATTCACATTTAATGACATGCTATACATTTGTGAATCAACCAACCCAGGAATGTATCTCTGAGGGTATGTGTTAAAGATCAGTTACCAAGAAACTACCCTCATTTTGACCAGCAGAGAACAGAATATAAAATATAGGCTTACATTACATGTAATTACACGCATACACACAGCCACGTATACTCAGTGCATTTTTGAAAACCAGGAAGTGTTGTGTGGACAATGAAATGGGACTTTGCCTTTTATGGTTATTCAACTGCATATCAAGTGTTTTTTTTTTTTTCCTTTTTTTTTTTGTTTGGAATAGGCAATTTCCTTATAATCTGGTGTACTTATCTGATTTATGGAAATGTTCGTTATGTTGCATAGTCTAATTTTGCAGACCTAGTTTACTTGTAGTTGAGAGTGGAGAGCAGGATTTTGTTTGTTTGCATGATTTTTAAAAATTCATACATGTAAATAAAAATGAAAATTCAGTGATAAATGTTGAGTGAATCAGTTTGGGTATGCACTTCTCTAACCCAAATACAATCGATGGATTTTTGGAAATTGTTAAGCATTTACCAAATATTCTTTGGATACATGACCTTGACAACATTTAGTATCAATGTTCTTTGGGTGCATTCAAGCGATTTTTTTTTTAAAGCTAGAATCACAAACATGAATCACAAATCAAAACGCTGTTACAAAACACGGCTACTGCGAGAGAGCGTTCAAGCGATTTTTCATCAACGCTGATTCTTGCTCATTTCAAGCCCATCCACTGCACATCGTACTGTGCAGTTTGACCCAGGAAGGTCAACTTTAGCCACATCATTTATTCATATCTATATCTTTCTTATGCTATTCTTTGTTTTTCATTCTATATGTATCTTCTTCTCTTTCCATCTTTTCTTATGTTATTCTTTGTTTTTCTAATCTTCTTTTCTGTCTTTCCATATGTCATTTATTTTAACCTTTTTTTCTATCTTTCCTTGTTATTCTTCTCTTCCCATCTTTTCTTATGTTATTCTTTGTTTTTTCCTACCTTCTTTTCTATGTTTCCTTACTTTTTTCTTTGTTTTTCCTTCTATCTTCTTCTCTTTTCATCCTTCTTTGTTATTCTTTTCTTCTATCTTCTTCTCTTTCCGTATTTTCTTGTTATTCTTTGTTTTCTCCTTTCTTCTTTTCTATCTTTCCTTACGTTATTCTTTGTTTTTCCTTCTATCTTCTCTTTTCATCTTTCCTTACGTGATTCTTTGTTCTCTTCTATCTTCTTCCCTTTCCATCTTTTCTTATGCTATTCTTTGTTTTTCCTTCTATCTTCTTCTCTTTTCATCTTTCCTTATGTGATTCTTTGTTTTCTTCTATTTTCTTCTTTTTTGTCTCTTCCTGTTATTCTATGTTATTCCTTCTATCTCCTTATCTTTCAATCTCTTCTTATATTATTCTTTGTTTTCTCCTTCTATCTTCTTTTCTAGTTTTCTGTATGTTTGTTTTATCTTTCTTCAAACCTTAGTGTGAAAGCAACAATAGAATCATGATTGAGTTCTCAGTTGCATTCAATCAATTTTTAGCGACCGTGGTTCTGCAGAATCATGATTCAAAACGCACCTTTTTCAGCGTTTCATGTTTGCGTTTTGAAAGACGTCTATTTTTACGACCCGGCGAAAAATCGATTGAACGCAACCATGGTTTAAACTAAACGTCTTTGAATACTGTGATTCTAGGGTGAAAAATGGTTGCTTGAACTCAGCCCTAGTCTTAAGACTTTATCGGGTCATTTGCAGAAACAGTAATATCCAAAGAATATGTTTTATATATCCCTGTTAGTAAATTCATTATGCATTGCGCATTTTGGAGTGAAGAATAAAGATCTAGGTACATTATGAATTGCATCGCAGTAGTTGATTATTCTAGGTGAGTGGTATGAAAAAGATCATGTATAGTGATAATATAAAAAGGAACAACATAGTTCTTTAAAAATCATACATGTCTTTAAAAAATAAATTTGCATGTTTCCTCTTAGTGCTACATTTTCAGTGTTGCTTTATTTGGATCATTTGCATATCATGCAATATGGAAATGATGTTTTTCTTGCAAAGATGACCACTTCTCAAGTGCAGTAAAGAATTTTCTGAAGTACATGTAGCTCCTATTTGTTTTATGATGTACAGTATGTATTTATTTATTTATTAATTTATCATTTTATTTATTTATTTATTTATCTATTTATTTATTTATACTGTACATGTATTCATCTATCAATTTTAATATTTGTTTATTTATTTACACCGTATTAGTCTTCTTTAATACAGGGTGGCCCTTTCAAAAACGAATATTGCTCTTCCAAGGGTCCATGTCTGTATGTACAGTTAAAACATTTGAAGCCATATTGTTACCTGGCCCGAAAGAAAGTATAGAATAAAAAAAATATATATATATAGTAGTACTGAGGTATAGCATAAAGAATATGAGCATTGATTTGACTGGCTTGATTGTGTATAAAACTACCTTTAGACAAGGAAGAGGAAACTGTTAGCAGGGGGTTCCTACAAACCTGGTATAGTATGCAGTCCACAAACAAGGGAAATGTACTGGTAGAGCATAGAGGAAAAGAAATGTGATAGGGTGATATTCTGTCCTGACTGGCTCCTTGTAAACAACACTCTACCTACCAGTGACCCAAAAAAAAAAGAATTACAAATTTTGAAGGTGAGTGTGGGTATTTCCAGTGATAGCCAAAGGGCAAATTTTTTAGCACTCTAGTCTTACGTGTCCTGATCAGTTGGTAGAGAAGGGCAAACATGGCTTAAAGTAGGACACAATCCAGGCATCAGTGTGCTCTTAGTGAATAAAGATGACCAAAAAGAGTAAACAGTGAAAGTTTGAGCAAATTCGGACAATTCGTTCAAGAGTTATGAATTTTGAAAGATTCAGTAAATCCCTGTTATGGGGATCATTGAGTTGGCAACTTTGCCAGCATCTGTGATGTCATCGTGGACAACTCTCAATTCATTTTGTACATATTTTTTTAAAAATTGATTTATATGAAATTTCAAGTCAGGAATCAACATAGTTCTTCCCAAAATGCTTGCAAAATTGATATAGCCATATCATACTCAAACAATAAATCAAAAGAATTTTTTATTTTTCTTGAAAATTAAGAAAATGTTAAATTCTGTGTACAAAATGAATGGAGAGTTGTCCACGATGACATCACAGATACTGGCAGTGTTGCCAATTCAAGGATCCCACAGTAAGGATTTACTGAAACTTTCAAAGTTCATAACTCTTGAACAGATTGTCAGATTTTCCTCAAACTTTCACAGTTTACTCTTCTTGTTCTTCTTCATTCACTGGAAGCACGCTGATGTCTGGGTTGTATTCTCCTTTAATGTCTTGCTAAAGGGCGTCTGTGTAGGGCTGGGATTCAAACCCTTGGTCCTCTGATTGACAACACCTTTACTATGAAAGGGTCCTTGTACATTCTGAATGGGTCCCTTTTAGAACAGTTGCCACCAGTGCACTGTAATTACAAATTATGAAATATGTGTTGACGTTAATGAAAATGCAAATGTACCCTGTTTGAATATTCATGGTTTGGTGAATAGCATGTAGCATTTGGCCATGCTAAGAGGAATTTATACAAGCCAAGGTAGATTTTAGCTGATCCATTGACAATTAATCTTTCTTGAGTGATGAACCTGTTAGAAGAGGATATATGAATAGGTGAGTATCATCATGATATTCCCCCAAATTCTATATTTACATCTAAAGTTAGGAAATTTTCTGACAAAATTTTCTATACTGTATTCATCATTGCAATATTTAAATGAAATTGTGATATGCCCCCCCCCCTTTCCATTTTGTTCATAGCTCTATCAGTACTGGTAAGTATATGTACATGTATCTTGCACATAAGAATAAGCTCCCATCTCCCATTTTCTCCTCTTCCTGGTCAAAGACTGGACGTCTAGATGTCAATCACCCATTGGTCAGCGGTCACAAGGCACCAGTCATCGACCTGGCCTGGTCTCCATTTGACGATAACATGATCGCTAGCTGCGATGAGAATGGCAATATCATGATCTGGCATATCCCAGATGAAGGACTGACAGAGAACATGGACGAACCACTGTTGTGCCAAGACCGGCATCAGAAGAGATGCTCCTTGATCAAGTGGCATCCTACAGCATCAAATATTATCCTGAGTGCGGGTGAGTTGCACATTCAGTCAGCCAGCTGGTTCCATGACATATGCTCTAGCGATAATTATTGCTCCAAATGGAAAATCAGCATGTTAAGCCAAATATCTACTCCAAACCTAATACTAACCTTAATGCTTATCCTCACATCAATCTGAACCAAACCCCTATCACAACCCCAACCCTAACCCTTTGAACTTGAGTGCCAGTCAATTAATCAAAAAATGGCATCATTGCTTCTGAGTTTTTTAGTGTAAGATTCTCTCATCTGTTGTGTACATGATTTTTGTGCGGTGTGATTTTTCTTTTAACACATAGGCAAATTTTGGCTGCAGTTGTGTCACTCAACTCGACGTATACCTGGCAAGTCTAAATGATGTCACTGAATCTAAGAATTTTCTTATTTATTGTCTTACTTGAGAAAAATGCCCTTAAGTTTATAGAATATTGTTAGGGCAGATTTCTTAGACAAGCAAATGGCTGAGACAAATTACTTAGACTTAAGCAAATTGTCTTAAAAGTTTATTGAATATGGGCCCTGTATTTTAAAGCCCACCTGCCCTTAAAGGCCATTTTCCTTGTCACTAGAGTGGTCTGTATCCACAAGTTTCTCTGTGCAGACAAACTTGCAGACAAACGTGCTTTGTCAACTAGCTGCATGGAATTACTACTTTTCTATGAAGGCCACAATGTTTGTTTCCTTTGAACTGTGTTCCTCACTGGAAAGGAACCTGTGCACCTTCCACTTGTTCATAAAGGCCACTTTTCTCATTTACCAAAAATGGTCCTTGTACATACAGGCATTACTTTAACTCTTCCGGTGCCAAGGGGTTTTGCTTGTTCCAAGTTTCTCCCAAATCATGAACAATTCTTACTTTTGAAATGCCTGCAAATCTTCAACACTAACTTCTATACAAATATGTTGTGCAGAAAAGTTGTAGAAAATTTATTACCCTTTCAAATGAAACCAAGTATTCCTATTAATTCAATGTGATACATGAAAATTATTGTGAAACGACACTGAGCTTCCCTCTTAACCTCTACGTTTTCGTTTCTCATTTGTTTGCTACTGTTTTATGCTAAAGTTAGAATGGATTTTTTCCAAAATCTGCAGTTTTCTAAAACAAATCCTGTGGTAGCATAGTGACTGGTAGATATTTTAAATACTGTATTTATCCTCTAAACTTTGAAATATTTTCATCATCATATACATCCTTCTAAGTGGAGTAATGGTTAATTAAAAATGCAAAGTCTCTTTGTAACATATACGTGACATCGGCACTGTAAGAGTTAAAAGGACACTGTATATCTATTATGCTAAAGAAATATTTCCTTTCCTGTCTTTTCACCAGGTGTGGACATGAAGATGTATGTTTGGAACATGGATGAAGGAGAAGCTGTGGTGGACATAGACCTACCAGAAATTGTGCAGGACATGTGCTGGAGCCCTGATGGGAAGACCTTCGCTACAGCCAGCAGAGACAAGAAGATTCGAATCTACAATGGAAGGACTGGCCAGGTTGAAAAGGTAAAAAAAAAGAAAAAAAAAGAAGAAGAAGAAGAAGAAAAAAGGAGGTTTGTGCCTATTTGATGCACTCAGTTTCTCCAGAAACCTGCTTTGGCAGGATTCATATCATTTTCATGTATAGTGAATTTCAAATGGGTGGGAAACTTAAAAAGTAGTTCAGTGCAACAAAGATCCCAATGCATATGTGTTATGAGATATAGAAATGAATAATGCACTTTCCCTAATTCATTGATTTTGCTGTTGCAGTTTTAAAATGCAATTTACTATAATGATTGTCACTAATTGCTGCTTTACATGCAGAAAGGGTTTCGTAACCAAAAGTTTTATGATGGCTTCAGTATCTCAATAAGATTTAGATCTTGTAATGTCCTAGCCCCTTCTGCTTTCCCAGAAGTGGGGGAAGTATGTGTGCTTTAATCGGACATTTCAAAGTGAACATGAGCCTTTTTAAAGTGTCCCTTTCAACTCTAAGTTCTTTGCAGTGTAATTACCAGTAGTCCCAGTAATATCCCAGAAATAAGGGGGGAAAAAATCGGTCAATACAGTGAATTCATATGCAAAAACTGTAGGGATCAAACTGGCAATGTAGAGGAAAAGAAAAATTGTATGATATCGCCAGAGGCATTTTTTTTTGAGAGAGACATCAATCATGAAAGAAGCTAGTGCGTTATTTTGTCATACACTGTACATACATTGCATAGGGTTAGGGTTAAAGTTCACGTACCGTTTTTATAACAAAGATAATTGGCATGAAACATGTTCGATACATAATAGTGCGACATTGTTCTCATTGTACCAAAAGATACATATACATTATTTGAAATTCCATCTATGATTTCTGGTGAATTTTAGTCTAAGAATGTACATGTATATCTGAAAGGAAGGCTACATGTAGATCATTCCTACACTGTACATGTATACAGCCATATGCTAGGAATCTTCCACCCTGACAATTCCAGGAACAATAACCCCAGGGCTGCGTTTCACGAAACCGTCATAAGTCTAAGTTCATGGACATCCCATAGAAACGCGTGTTAATTCTACAACACGCGTTTCAATGGGATGTCCAAGAAGTTAGACTTATGATGGTTTCGTGAAACGCAGCCCAGCACTTCATTTTAGATATACCAAGTTTAACACACACTCTGAACCTCAAAGTGTGAATACACATGTGCACTATCGATGTTGCTGGAGTTTATATCTCTGGCGCACTATCTAAACCATTTTTCCCCTTCGTTTGTTTGATATTAAACTTAAGGACAAAAACTCCATTGCATCTTTGGTTTGCCAGTATTTATTTTTTGTCTCTAAGCCAAGAAATCTTTTGATGAGTTACAAAACCTGTACATAACCTGGAAGTGTAGTGTTTGACCCTGGATTGAAATGTAGAAATCAGTCAGAGTACGAAATGGACCATGCAGCAATTGTCACCGGAGCATATAAGGTACTACCTAAAGGCCACATGCATGTAGTAATATTCCCTTGAGGAAGAAATTTGTGCTGTAGAACTTGTCCAGAAAGACCACTTTCTGTTTCCCTTCAGCAACTGTACCAGACAGGTTGAACTGTACATTGGATTGTATGATTTCTGATGATTATTTTGCATGTTTCAGGAATTGCCGGGTCATGATTCTCCACGTGAAATGCGTGTCGCTCTACTTAAGGACAACAGGCTCTTGTCAACAGGATTCTCAAGAGAGAGCAGAAGAGAGTACAAACTCTGGAATCTTGTAAGTGCTATCAGAAGGACATAATAATGATTTAACTCGGAAAAATCTATCATGTCATATGGACATTTTCATTTTTTCCTGTGCTCAGTATTCCTTGGGAAGTAAATTTTGGTCAGTTTCTACTGAGCAAATGTTCTATTCAAGTTCGGAAAAAATTAGTATGCTACAATGCTACATGTATATGCATTCTAGGTGTCAGTAATGACAATGAACATAAAATGAAAATATGTTCATATGTGTATATTTTTCTTTTGCACAATGTTTTTCTGCGCTCAATATTCCTTGGGAAGTATATTTTGGTCAGTTATCAACGGACCAAATGTTCTATTCAAGTTTGGAAAAAAATAGTGCATTCTTAGTGTCAGTAATGACAATGAACATAAAATGAAAATATGTTCATATGTGTATATTTTTCTTTAGCACAATGTGAAATGGTGCCTGTTTTAAATTTAAGAGGTGCTGCACTGTGTTCAAGAAGAGCCTGTACTGCTTAACCTATAGCAGTACAGAGTTTTTATATGGGCTTATTCAATCAGCTTTCCCTCATCAAATAGGCAGCAGTTATCTTTTTCCACTCTTATGTAGTTTGGAAAGATAATGCTTTTTTGAATGAACATATGTGAATAAAGATAAGCAAATTTAACTGAAAAAAATATATACACAAAGTGGTGACTATGAAATTTTTCACTGCATTGCCAATTTAGAGACTTAAATGATTGGTTACAATTAAATTGCTCTAATTAAAGAACGGCACACTACTGCATTTGAATTTGGTTCAAATTATTCTGTGAACTTTGCTCTTTCCGCTCATGTATGTAATTCCTACAGCATTCTGGATCAAAAGAACTACAAAAGTGTCACCAGATAGAGACACTGTATACTGCTATGGGTTGTCATAATCAAAGAAAGACAGAATTAATGGCTAGGACTTTTTTCACTGCATTGCCAGTTTAGAGATTTTAATGATTGGTTACAATTTAATTGCTCAAATTTAAGAACAGCACACTGTATTGTATTTGAACTTGGCTCAAATTATTATGTGAACTTTGTTCTTTCTGCTCATGTGTAATGGGTAATTCCTAGCATCCTGATCCAAAAATACTACAAAAGTCTCACTAAAAGGAGACACTGTTTTGCTACAGATTGACACAATCAGAGGAAGATGGAATGAATGGCTAGGACACGTAATGCAGCATGACATCTTGATAGTTAGAGTTAGAGAATTTTGCTTGTATGGAAAGAAGGTGAAGGGAAGACCATCTAAAGGTTACTTAAATGATTTATCTGCACTGCAGAATGTGAAGCAGCAGAATACAAAGAGCTGAAATGGATGGCCCATGATCGTAGTATTTGGAGAGACAATTGTAGAAACTGATTGGTCACTAAAGCTCATAAGGCGACAGAGCCCTATTGATGATGATATGTGATAGTGGGAAAAAGTGAAAAGTGAGAAAAGCAGGTGAAAGAATTTGGGAGAGAGGAGACCAGTATGCAATATGAACTTTAAAGGCAATGGTTAACATTGTTATGATTTTTTTTTTTTTAAACTCATTTTGCTACTTGAAAATGGGATAAACATAAGGGTTATAGTGTAAAAATACCAGTCTGAAAGTTTCAAAGTATGATATTCACAGGAAGTATTTTTAAATATTAGAAATGTGAACCAATGTTTGAAAAATATATCGGGTCGGTTGCACAGACTGGACGTAAGGAGTGCGCATGCATACATGGCTCACCGGACCGTACTGTGTGTATTGGCGTATCACGCGGAGGGAGGCAGATAACGGTATTTTTTAACTCAAGCAAACCGGTCCTCTTATTTATTGTTTCTGAGACCAAAAATAATAAAATTGCAATTTGCATCTTACTAACAGTTCTTCATTCCAAATTATGGTTAGTTTCAGGGTTTTGGAGTACAAATACAAGTACTCATACACATGTTTCATCTTAGTTTGAGAATTTTTCAAATCGGCTGCTCACAAAGTTAATCAATGCTTTTAAGTTGATTCAGTTCTCTTTCTTTCCGATTTCTCTAGAAAAACACCAGTGAGCCTATGTATCAAGACTCGTTGGATTTGACGAATGCTCCCCTCACTATCTTTTATGATCCAGATATTTCCATGGTTTATCTTGTGGGAAAGGTGAGTAAGAAGTCCTCTATCTGAAAGTTTACAATTTTATCATTTATTAATGATATCAGCTAGTTTGTATTTTATCTTACATATTTTGTATCTTTTGGATTGATATCTTGCCAAAGGACATTAGTGTTGGACCAGGATTCAAACCCTCAAATTGAGAGTCATGTAAATCACTAAACCTGGACACCTCCAAACAACAATGTTAGCACTTTACAGAAAAACTTTACAGAAAAAAACCCTTTGCTCAGTACTGTCATTTAGAGGCTTTCAAATTCTCTTTGCCACAGTACATTTCTTCTCTCATCAGCCTCCACAAGCCATCTTACTCTGGACTTCAATCTTCTAATGTAGCTTTCCTGATCGTTCCCAGAACGTACATGTAGCACTCATGGGGAGATCGAGCATTCATGTCAGCAGCTCCCCGTTGTGGAACAGCCTTCCCAAGGCAGTACATGATTCTAAGATGATTAATGACTTTAAACGTAAATTGAAAACCAATACTTTTTGTCTCGCCCACCGGAGGTGAAGGCGAGACTAAGGGATCCAAATGTCGTCCGTCCGTCGTCCGTCCGTCGTCCGTCCGTCGTCCGTCCGTCGTCCGTCCGTCGTCCGTCCGTCACAAACGTTATGAAAGATAACTTGGCAACCGTGACTCACTTTTCAACCAAACTTGGGTTGTAGATGCATTAAGGGGACCTGCATGTTATGGTCCAGTCAGAGGTCACATGGTAAGGTCAAAGGTCATTTCAGGTCAAACGTTAAAGTTTACGTGCAAGACTCTCTTATGACACAAAACTCTGCAACCGTGACTCACTTTTCAACCAAACTTGGGTTGTAGATGCCCTAAGCAGACCTGCATGTTATGCTCTAGTCAGAGGTCACACGGTAAGGTCAAAGGTCATTTTAGGTCAAACGTTAAAATTTACGTGCAAGACTCTCTTATGACACAAAACTCTGCAACTGTGTGACACTGTTCAATCAAACTTGGGTTGTAGATGCACTAAGGGGACCTGCATCTTATTGTCCAGTCAGAGGTCACATGGTAAGGTCAAAGGTCATTTCAGGTCAAATGTTAAAGTTGACGTGCAAGACTCTCTTATCACACATAACTTTGCAACCGTGACTCACTTTTCAACCAAACTTGGGTTGTAGATGCACTGAGGGGACCTGCATGTTATGGTCCAGTCAGAGGTCACATGGTAAGGTCAAAGGTCATTTCAGGTCAAACGTTGAAGTTTACGTGCAAGACTCTCTTATGACTCAAAACTCTGCAACCGTGTGACACTTATCTATCAAACTTGGGTTGTCGATGCACTAAGGGGACCTGCATGTTATGGTCCAGTCATAGGTCACATGGTAAGGTCAAAGGTCATTTCAGGTCAAACATTAAAGTTTACGTGCAAGACTCTCTTATGACACAAAACTCTGCAACCATGTGACACTTATCTATCAAACTTGGGTTGTAGATGCACTAAGGGGACCTGCATGTTATGGTCCAGTCAGAGGTCACATGGTCAGGTCAAAGGTCATTACAGGTCAAACGTTGAACGGTTAAAGTTTACGTGCAAGACTCTCTTATGACACAAAACTTTGCAACCGTGTCACACTTTTGAGTCAAACTTGGGTTGCAGATCACTAAGGGGAAGTGCATGTTATCATTCTGTTGGACTTCACATGATAAGGTGAAAGGGTTCTTGGGGGACCTTCATGTTATAGTGGTATCAGAGGTCACATGGTAAGGTCAAAGGTCATTTTATATCAAACGTGAAAGTTTACTTGCAAGACTCTCTTATGATAAGTAACTTTGCAACGTCTGCTCTCTTTTTAACTAAACTTGGGTCATGGATGCACTTGGGAGACCTTCATGTTATAGTGGCATCGGATGTCACGTGGTAAGGTCAAAGGTTATTTTATTTCAAACATTACAGTTTACATGCACGACTCTCTTATGACACATAACTTGACAACTGATGGTCAAATGGCAACCAAACTTGGGTCATAGATGCACTAGGGGTAACATCATGTTGTGGTGCTGTCGGAGTTCACATGGTGAGGTCAAAGGTCATTTGAGGTCAAACATTAAAGTTTACCTGCAAGACTTTGCGATATCAAACTTGGTTAGGGATGTACTTGGGGAAACCTTCGTGTTATTTAGTCACGGGTGGGCGAGACACAATCTTGCTATTGGCTTGTTCTAGTAGTTAGTATTTTTTTTTTTTTAGTAATTTAGCATTTCCTGTGATTAATCTTTGTATAATATGTAAGTGCCTTGAGCAACCTTTTAGGTGGATATGCAGCACAGTAAAAAATTTCTTCATTATCCATATTATACTTTAAACGATCCCATTTTCAATTATCTGTCCAGGGTGACTCTGTCTTCAGGTACTACGAAATCAACAACGAAGAACCTTACATCCATTACATCTCCACCTATCAGTCATCCCAGCCCCAGAGAGGGATGGGTTACATGCCTAAGAGAGGATGCAATGTGAATGCCTGTGAAGTGGCCAGGATGTACAAGGTCACCGTAGGTTCAGGAGCCGTTGGCTCCGTCGAACCCATCTCCATGATTGTACCCAGGAAGGTGAGTGTTGCGGTGAGGTCGTGTCAAATTTAGTGTTTGGAATAAATCAGTACTCTGTCCAGGATTTCACTTCGATAAGTGAAATGGCCTTACTCACATGGATTGATACAAGGTTTATTCCAATTCCAATTACCAAAACAACATAATTTACAAAGTACATAATCATAAGTTGAAATGAAATGGGAACCTACTGGAAACCATATGGTATAGCCACAATCAGGGTGCAAAACCATATGCACTTGGGGTCCAAAAATGAAGTATGCAATTAAGTAATTTCATCAACCCCAAATTGTTCATCCATACCCTAGGCTTAATACCCTGCAATATCCTGAAGCAAACTATCTTGGTTAAGATTTTATGAGAAGCAACACAACAGGGGGTGGTAGGTGTTACAGACACTACACAAAGCTACACAAATAGAATTTCAAGTTTACCTTGATACACAAATATTTTGCACTTATTTGGAGAATTTCTTGGTCATTTATGAAAAATAAAGCAATTCGGACTGACTCCAGTACATAAATTAGGTGCAGTATACACATCAGGGGTAGCACAAGATCAAATCTGATAAATGCCATTTATTTCAAAACCTGTAACTTTTTAAAAAGCCAACTAATCCATGGTAAATTACACAAATGAAAAACTTTAGTCCCATCTGTATACATATTTTAAAAATTAAATTGCCAGGAAGGCTTGTTCCATATCATAAGTTGTCTAAACAACTTGTGTATAATTTTCTATAGGGTGTTACGGACACTACATTGGTATGATGCTTTTCAGTGATGCAGTATATGAGTATTCCATTTGCATTTTTTCTGTCATTTTTGTTGTTGCTGCAAGTGTTGAGGCCTCATTACAATTTCAAAACCAACAGAAAATATTTTTTTCAAATCTCTTCAAAGCAATTTTGTGGGTTGAGATACAAAAAGCTAAAGAATAACAAGTAAAATGCATCTTCAAATTGTTAAAAGTTGAGAGTATTGGCTAACACTGGCTCCTACCTGTTTCTGCTCAAGATATTGAAACTTAAACACGTTGATGCATTTATTTCATACTTTATTACATCTAACTGATATTATTAGAATGAAATATGAATATTAGATTAATATTAAGTCAATTTTTGTTTCATTTTTGTATCAAATTCATGAAAAATGTCTTTTGGGGGGCAAAAATTTCATATGTAGGAGAAGACCTTCTAGGGAAAGGGGCAATTTTTTATTCATATGGAGACATATCAAGAAGAGCAACTGTAAAAATCAAATTGAAATGACAAGTTAGAAGTATTTAGTCTTTTTTACACATCACACACTTGTGTTACGGACACTACAGGTGTTACAGACACTACAGGTGTTACGGACACTACAAATGTCATTAATTGAATTGCTAAAAAAATTCTTTAGGCTTAGCTGAATATTATTATACCACAGCTAGTCCCGGGGGTACTTACACAAAGCAAAGTATATAAGAACTTTGAAAACATTTTCAAATAGTAGGAATGACACCGTTATGGACACCACAAGAATTTCCGGACAAAATTTATGATTGCAATGGGGGCATATATTTTTGTAAAGTTTGTATGTATGTTTGATTTTTTGTTTCTAATGATAAGGCAGCAGGTTCTAAGAAAGTATAACCAATCACCAATTAATATTATGCTGAAAATATATGAATTATAGGGGCAAAATCATGCGCTTAGCTATTAATCAAAAAAGTCTTACACATGTCTCTTTTCACATAAATAACCACTGTATCACAATTTGTGGGTCGATTCTCAAGCCGTAATACATACTGAGAGGGGATAAAATGGACTATGAGATGGCGTGAAAAGATCTGGCATATCTTGTATAATTTCATTGTGATAACATATTGAAAAAGTCAAATTTTCAAAGTGCAAATGCGTAACAGCCAAAAAGTGGTATTTTTTACCCTATATAACCATTCTCACACAGCCAACACAAATGAAATCCAAACAAAAGTTGCTGCCTGATGCAGAACTCATATGGTCCAACATTTCAGGCCACAAAACATTTGATTATATGGTTCTGGGTTTTCAGGAGTGATGCGTAACACTGTTTGTAGAAAAGTTGCACCCTGATCAAGGCTATACCGATAGCTATAGCTTGTTTGTGTAGGTTCCCTGTAATAAATACAATATCACATCCAAGCATTTTACTTTAGCAAACTGACTTTAAGGCAAAATACTTGCTGATAACCATTGGGTTGTCATAAAATCCATTCAAAATAGCATGCAATAAAGGCACAGTTATAAAATTCACTTGCCCACAGCATGTCATTACTGCAATGCCGTTGAGTGTCTTACCCTTAAATATAAAATGCTTAGGAAAATGATCATACCAAAGTTAGCTTAGTATTTTAAAGGTTATTTACAGTTTTGGTAGGCCCTCAAACACTTTATATCAGATTTCATTGTTTTCAGCTGCTCAGCAGCAAGATAAAAGCAAAACTAAGAAGCCATGTAGTTCTTTCCTTCTAAAGCTGAAGTGCTTCTAATTTGACAGTGATTTTTTACTGTTTGTGATAATTTGTTATATGTGATTAATCACACTGAATCACTACATCAAACTTTAGTGCAAAAAGTGGCCTCTTTGTTTTTATGGCCAGTATAACAACTTTTACTGTTATAAGATATCATGTCTCTGTGTTTACTACAGAGTGAGCTTTTCCAGGCTGATATATACCCGGACACAGCAGCCAATGAACCCAGCGTCACTGCTGATGAGTGGTTTGAGGGCAAGGATGGCACCCCCAAGACCATGAACATGAAGCAATTCTTTGTGGAGAAGGAATCCTCATCTTCAGGCAAGTCTGGTCTGGGTGGCCTCAAGAAGGGTGGACTCAAGAAGGGGTCAACGTCAACAGCCAGTGCTCCAGCTAAGAAGGAGGAACCTAAAGCAGCCCCCATCAGCTCTGTCAAAGCACCCGTAGCAAAGGTGTCCACACCTGCTTCCAACCATAATAATGTAAGTCCATCAAAAAACATAATGTCATTAACTTGCATTTTAAAAAATGCTATGATTTTTCTAATTTGTCTACCTTTGCCTATACTCTTTCGTACCGTCACTCCTATCCCATTTTTTTTTTGCCAACCATGCATACAGATTCATAACTCTTAAATTTCCTGGTTATTCTTTTGTTTGAAAACTCAGTGAAAGAAATTCTCATCATCCTGCCTTCTTGGTGACATTGTAAATGATAACAAATACAGATCAGTTGTCCTTTTTTTGTGCCTCCGCCCACCGAAGGTGGGTGCCAGAGGCATTATGTTTTTGGGTCATTTGTCCGTACGTCCGTCCATCCCGTTTTCGTTCTCTGGATAACTTAAGAACCATTCGACGGATCAATGTATGATCAACGGCTCATGTATGCGTATGGGAGGGACGATGATCTGATTAGATTTTAAGGTCAAAGGTCAAAGGTCATAGAGGTCATTATATACATATTAAAATGGCTTGTTCTCGCGCTAACTTAAGAACCATTGGACGATTCAACTTCAAACTTGGCTTATGTATGCATATGGGAGGGCTGATGATCTGATTAGATTTTGAGGTCACAAGATCAAATGTCAAAGGTCATAGAGGTCATTATATACATAAAAAATGGCTTGTTCTCGCAATAACTTAACCATTGGACGAATCGGCTTCAAACTTGGCTCATGTATGCGTATGGGAGGGACGTTGATCTGATTAGATTTTGAGGTCACAAGGTCAAAGGTCATAGAGGTCATTATATACATAAAAATAGCTTGTTCTCGCAATAACTTAAGAACCATTTGACTGATCGGCTTCAAATGTGGCTGACACAGTGTCATTTGAATAAACCATTTTTTCCACTTTTGTACTCCTAACACATTTCCCATATTTTTTAAAGTGATATATTTCTAATCTGGCAAAGGCGGAGGCATAAATTTCGACCGCGTCTGGTCGAGGATTCATCTAGTTTTTTTTTATTGTTTTTTTTTTTAATTTTTTTTTTATTCATTTTGGTTTATTGATGAAATGACCTCGTAAAAACAGTCCAAAGACTGATACATACAAAGTTTACAAATTTTACATAATTGAACTGATGAAAAAAGAGTACAACACATGTCAATAAATTCTCAAGGAACAGAAATTGAAATTAAAAAATGAACATGAATCATTCAAGATAAACAATTAGAACAGTGTTAAAGTTGTTAGATGATTATGACTTACTCATCAGGGTATGACCTGATGATGTCAAGGCTTTTGATTTCAAAGATGGTTGTTGGAATGAAACCAAAATCTTTTATAAGTCTTTTATCAATAACTTTCTATCTTTTTAAAAATCTGTACTCTTCTTGTTTGGCTGGGATGTTTGTGCTCAGTCTGTGTTATGGTATTGCATGGACTGAGGTCCTCTGTTTATCATTGCAGATCATTGTTTTATTAGTTGAATAAATCCAGCCACATAACTGGCATAATAATGGGCAAGGAGTGGCAGTAAAAATACTAGAAATTGTTTTTTCGTGCTTTGATGTCAGAAGTCTATGAAGACAATGGATTCTCTTTTGCAGTGTATATTCAGTGTATATTGTGACCTTTCTGTACAAAGTAGAATTGTGCCTTGACTGATTATCCTTAAACTTTTTTTTTTATTTCCAGATTATTTCAACACCAGAAACATTTGATAATAAGTATTATATTCCACACACTAAGAATGTTGCTTAAGGATTGATCAAAAGTGAATCACGTGATAAAGAGTAGATTCGCCATCAATCATCACCCGATAAGAAAAGTGTGTGACCTTGCAGTGAAGCAGTGATGGCAGTTTTTGTGTTTTGCTGATCATAAAATCACAGCCCGTTATCATTATTTTGGGGTACGGGCGAAATAAAAGTGCGTGACCCCTGTGTGATTTTTGCCATCATTTTTTGCCATCAAATCATGTTTGCTTCTTTTTTGACATCACAATTAGCTTAATACTTGTTGAGCAGCTGAGGCCAAGCAAGTTGCCCGCGTACTGTGTACCGTCACAAAATACGCGTTAAAACAGGAGTGCGCGAATGCTGTTAACTTCTTTTCTATAATTGAACATACTTCTTGTTTTTTTTCAACCAAATTCTTTCTCATAGAAAAGAGAATATTATGTTCTTTATTTACAGTAAAATGGTTTCAGATTTAGAATATAAAGCAAATAATCACCTTCAGGTTTCAGGCAATGAGACAAATTATCACTTCCTCGGCGATCTAGATGTACACGCTATCTTTCCTCAGCTTCGCTTCGGAAAGATAGCTACATCAAGATTGCCTCGAAAGTGATAGTTTGACCATCACCTTCACCAACAGTGATCATTTGCTTATTATTCAGAATGAAGTTATTAGTATCTCGTGGGTTTCATGGGGATATCAATTTTTTCCCATCTAGATCAACAGAACCCTGTACAGGAGATTGAGATTTCTGTGACAGAGATGTATGAAATATTTCAATGTTCTGTGTATATTCTTATTTTAAAGTCACTTTAAAATGCTACATGAATCTCATGTTTTAATTTTCGTCGTGAAGACGGAAGAGGATAAGAATGAAGAAGAGCCAGTTCCCGATACCACCCCCGAGCCAAAGGCCGCCCCTCCCACCAAGGCTCCAGAACCCAAATCTGAACCTAAAGTGGAACCTAAAGAGGAACCTAAAGCAGAACCTAAAGCAGAACCCAAAGCAGAACCTAAAGCGGAGCCTAAAACTGAGCCCCAGAAGCAGCCAGAGTCGAAGCCACCTTCAGCAGTATGTTAACCCCTTGGCAGCATGACTAGCATGTCTACTCCCTTATCATTCTAGAATATACCGGTATCCCTGTCCTTTGTCTTCCATAATAACCTTATCTACTTTCCATAAAAACCTTCTCCATGTATGGGCTTGATATGACCCACGGTATCACCATGAACCATTAACACTGCATTATTATAGTCACTAAAAAAACAGGATGTGATGTCTTGGATCTAGCTGAACTTCTGTAGCACATGACGGAAGGTTTGGACCATTCATCGTGTTTCTAGCTTAGCTTTGTAGTGTTGCACATACGGAAGGTTCAGGACCAGTTGTAGTCTTTTCACCATGTATGCATCCGACTTGCTGTAGTGCCTGTAATCCTTTTTATAATGATATAATCATTTACACCAGCACTTCTCAAATGGTTGACCGTGAACCTCTGTCAAGTTGGCTGTGAGGTCGGCCAGAAGTGTTTTTCTTTTTTAATAAAATCAAATAACGCTTTGTCTCATGTTACGTGACTCAACTGGAATTCAGCTGTACTGTTACTTTTTGAAAACTCAAAAAGATTTCTTTATGAAATGTGGTATAGGTAGTGTAGTAGTCCAGATGATTACCACATAATTCAATCTCTATTTTTTCCAGTCATGTTTTATTGTCATTTTTTGTCTCATTAATTTTTTTGTAAGATAGTTGATAAATGCTGCTCTACACCTTTATCCACAGATTTTTGGCATCAAAATTTGGTCTAAAATTTTTAAAGGTCATGTATAGTTTTGGTAGCAGAAATAAAATTGGCATGACACTATATAGTCTCGCATCGTCTGACTTGCATAAGAAGATACATGAGTGATATCATGTGACATTCCATTCATGATTTCTGGTGAATTTTTAGTGCAAATTATTATTTATCTGAAATGAATGCAATACATGGGTACACTCTGCCCTATCCTACGCTAAGACCATTGCACAGCGAACAATCCCCAAACACAACGATCACAACATTTTGCAATACTTGTCACCTGAACAGAACTCTCATTGGTTTTACAAGTGTGCGGGCAATGTGTGACTTTACGTCACTGACCCGAGATAAAGAATATTTTTCACCTTTCATTTGTCAACTTTAGAAGGAATAAACTTCACAGGATCTCAATTTTGCTTCTGTCTTACTGCTGACAAGCTAAAAGCAAAGAAATCTGATGAATAGCTTTTGAGGGCCTGCCAAAACTGCACGTAACCTTTAACTTTTTACAATGTAGTTGTTTTGAATACCAAGGCATTGGAAGAATTGTACTTGGTACTTTGTTTGCTGTGTGTTCAAGGTCCTTTAGAGCATGCCATAATGGACCAATAGTTATTTTCCTTGTAGCTGTGTTGTATTTCCTTGTATAAGAAGGACTGTTGCAGCCATAGAAATAAAAGTATACACACCATGTAGACATATATTTGAGTGTTATATCCAATGCTATAGCTAATCTCCTGGATATAAAGGGGTTATTGTAAAAATCATGTCTATGTCAAAAGTCATAGCTAGTTTGTCTACATTTATAAGAATTATCATTATCATCATTATCCAAGAATCATCAACAGCCATCATCATCATCAACCATCATCATCATCATTGTCACTGTCTAATGTAAATATGATATCTGTGTAGCATGATTTGATGTGTCATATGTATATATATATTGAAAGAAATTTTGACAAATGCAAACAACTTTGGCAACTCCCTTGTAAACATATAAATATATATATATATATATATGCAGTGTAGGTGTACTTCTGTCTTTCATGTACCATGTGTGTTGTACCATTTATGAACCAGTAAGGTACATCTCTCTTGTTCAACCCTCTGCAAATTCTTGTCAATTTTAGTTTAAACTTTAAAAAAAATAATCTTATTTTTGTATTTGGAACTATTTCAAAATCTGGAACATAAGTGTGCAATTATTAGTGATTATGCTACTAGCAGTGTCTTACTGTCAGAGTTGAACTTCTCCAACCAAATATTCCCCCCCCCCCCCAAAAAAAAAAAGATTATGTATGCTAACAGTTCCAATGATAAAATTGTAGGGACTATGTACTGTAGCCTTTCCTTTCAACTTGAATGTACTTTCAATAGTATATATAGCAAAAGCTTTTCCTGTTTTACTTATTACAGGCATACACATACAGAAAACCTTTCCCTTTTTTTACTTAAAGCACATGCTGTTCGCATATTTACAATATTTGAAGCTGTCATTTCTATACCGTTTTCTTCTCCATCCACAATTTTGTCTTTTTTGTATTAAACTGTGTTGTTGCCTCCCTTTTCCCAAAAATAAACAGCCCCCAGCCTCTACACCCTCTGAACCCCCTGCACCTAAGGCCTCTGCGCCCAAAGCCCAGAGCAAGGAGCCGTCAGAGCCCCAATCAAAGACCAAGAGTGCCATGCCCAAAGAATCGACCCCACCCCAAGGAGGGAAGACCAAGGCACCACCAGTATTGGATGGGAAGATGTTGGTGTCAGACATCCTCCTGGATGTGCGGAACCTGAGGAACACTGTCAGCAAGCATGAAGCCAGTATCGCTGCACTGGAGGAACTTCAATTAGTATTCATCTTCCCTTTCTTGGATTGTTTGTTTGTTTGTTTTTGTTTGTTGCAACATTTTTGTGTGTTTGCTGTTAGCTTTGTTGGCTGTTCCACAACTGAATTATTCAAGCATCTTTTCTGTTGCCGTAGGAACTGATTTAAATCAGTTATAAACTTCTGAAGTGTATCTGAAGAATATAATGGTCCTGGATAATACAACATGTGGCCTATTTTAACCCAATTTCTAAGCCAGTACAGTTCATCGATATCTCACTGTGCAGCATTAAAGAGAAATCAGTGGATAAAAACAAGCTTTTTTTTTCATTTTCAGAGCCTTTCTGTAGTGATATTTATCTCATTTTCTAGCATGCTTTCTTCATCATCCAGAGTTTCTACAGTTGTAGATCAGTGTATTTGTGTCCTGCATTATAGATTGGGTACATATGTGTATCCACTCAGTGTTTGTAGTTGTTAGCTTTTCTTCAATCCTAACAAACTGTTACATGCACTTTGCATGTCTAACTTTACTCTGTTTTCTGAAGGATATTTGCTCTTATTGAAGATCAGCAGTCATAAACGTAGACATCAGTTTAGAACTTTTTGAGCAGTTTTTTATTAATAATAACTTATTGCAACTTGTTTCATGTATATTTAAATACGTTTTTGGATTACAATTACTAAGGACTTAATGATGCCTACTGAAAATATAGCATAAAGATTCATATGAACCTTTAGAAAGAGACATCTACCCCAAAAGATTTAATGAAGACATCTTCCTGAAATCTCCTTTGGCAATGCGCATCCCCAAAATGCTACCCAAAATAACCACCAAGTCTTGAAGTTTGTACAGTGGGTAAGATCATAGTTTTGAGAAAAGTGGAATATTTTCTAGCATTCAATTCTGTATGTATACTGCCTGTTGTCCAGGTACTTATTGTATAATTGTCTTTGCAGATTTCTTCAAGTTTTATCTAAATAGCCTCCGTAGTCATGTCTTCACTTGACTTTTCTTCTATCTACAGGTCATTGAGTTTGTTTGAATGTTTGTTATGTTACTAACAAATATCTACTAATTTTTTACAGATCAGGAAAACTTTTACAATTCTCTCTTCAGTGTTTGTTCTGAAACTGCTGAATGTTTAGTTCTTGTCAAATTGATGCAGAAGTGATTTGGTAGACTCCTCATACCATTCCATTAATGAGGTCACTGAATCACCCATCTAGACCAGGATTTAAACCTGGTCTGAAGTTAGTTAATCAGCTTTTTGACAAGACCAGCCCGAAATGTTATATTTCTACTAACCATTGTGTGTGTTTACCGAGTCGGAAACCACCTACCGGTACATCCTTCACTTATTTATGCATGTGTGACATAGAGATCCTACTACTCCAGGAATATTTGACTAACCAGTAGTAGCATTTAGATCCAAATGTAATGTTGTATCCTCCATTCACCAGGTGTATTATTCTCTGTTTTCACCGTTGTAGCAGAACCTATACATGATGTTTATATGTTGCTTTCTATCATGAATTTGGCAACCTGCACCAGACAGGTTATTCTCTGAGGCTTAATTTAATACTCAATTGTCCTCCACACTCATTATTCCATTACAGGTCAAATGATTAGATTGCTTCAAAATCGGAAGGTTATAAAATTTACCTTTGGATTTACCCCACTGTGTGTTGAAATTTACAATAGCAGCAGCAACAACAAAAAAACCCAAATAAAAAAACAAAACCCCCAGCTAATTATGTGATGAATTATGAATTGGTGTTCTGAAAAAAGAATATATCATATGTGTATATTACTTCAGGAAGGTTTGCTAAAGAAGGGGGGATGGTAGTTAATTGAATTTATTACTTACTTTCATTTTAATACTTTACTTATATTTTAATACTTTACTTATAGATCATGTTATTCAAGTGTGATATCATATCCTGAGTACTGATCACAGTACTCAGTACTGTACATAATTGAGAATAAGTAAAACAAATTAAACAACCAATCTTTTTTTTACATTATGAAAGCATGTCTTTTGGCATGGAAGGTATACTAGAAAACCCCAAACTTTGCATTTTGGATCTAACACATGAGTACTCTGTTCCCTCCCACCTGCCAAGCTTGATTGTGTAAACAAATTTGAACTCCTTTTACACGTTTGTATGACATTTAGGCTATATAAAGCAAGCAACATCATATTTGTGTGTGTTGTGTACCTGGTACCTCAAATTTTCAGATAAATTTTGGCTGCAGGGAATGCTCAGAGATGTGGAAGACATCACATTTTTATCTTGTCTGGGGTTTTTTTCTCTCTCTCTCCCTCTCTCCCATCTTCCTCCCCTTTCTCCCTCCCCTCTCTCTTTCTGTCTCTGTCTCTGTCTCTGTCTCTCTGTCTCTATCTGTCTCTCTCCTTCCCCTTCTCTCTCTTTCCCTCCCCCTTCTCTTTCTCTTTCCTTCTGTGACCTACAGAGCCAAAGCCGGGAGATCCAGGACCTGGTTGATGAGATCACCAAGCTCAAGGCCACTGTTGCAGAACAAGAGAAGCGTATTGCTGCACTGGAGGCCAAGTAAAACAAGAGAGAAAGGATCGCACCAGCAGATACCAGATAGAGATTCCCAGTGGATTTTCTGGAATATCTAGAAGAAATATTATCCAATAGGAGCCAGTTATTGTAATGTTCATTTAATCTATTAAAAATAATAAAAGAATGTCTTTATTAAAGTGGAGATGATGTATATATATACTTTGCGAACCAAATGTGTTGAGATTTATAAGGAAGTGGTGGCATATCGTTCTTTGAAGACAGCTCCAACTGGCACCATACATACATTAATTTTGAGAAGTGGTACCAGTCTAGACTACATGGAATAATTTATTACTCTTTTTTTTCTTTTACTACAGCATGTAGAGTGTGCTTAGGCAACAGAATGTTTTGTCTTATTTATCCAATGATTTCTTCCCAAACTTTTTGTACTATGTGTGTCATACCACTACTTTCTATGAGACAAGGGACTATCAACAATTGGTTAACTTTTGATATTGTAGAAGAAAAAGAGATTTGTCCATGCAGGAATCATCAGAATCATAGTGTGTGCTTTAATATTCTAGGTAGCTTTTTCATCAAATACACTCTTTTTGCAGTAATGTGGCCTGTTATCTTTCAATTTTGACTGTATGTAGTGCCTTAGTCCCAAATGTTATCATTCATGCATGGTTAGCTCTTCCCTTTACAAACCGTCAAACAAGCATTGTTGGAGTGTGACTCGAACGCCACAAAATGGCCTCTCCTGCATCGTGAAATCATGAAGATTTTTCATGACCGAGTACTATGTGTGAGTTACACCTTGTTTAATATGAACATAGTCATTAATTTATTCGTAAATTTAAACATCACTTACACTCACCAAAACAAAGAATGATTATGCTAATGTACATCATCATGTTTTATCAAAACAAAATACCTGGCTTGATACTCGTTTGAGTCAACACAGACTTGTAACTAAAATTTACAAATATGATACAATCAAGAAAACAAAACATATTTTTGTACTACATGTACTTACATTGTGGATCATTTGAACAAAAGGGGACAGGAATGATTGAAGTTTTAAATGTGCTTTGAAAATACAATATGGTGTCATGAAAACACAGTTCTATATGAATCTCTGTTACCAAAGAGCATTGCTGAAACTAAAGTGTAAGTTATGTCTTAGGGTAGACTTGAGCAGCGAGAGCATGTTTGATTGTTTGACAAGGTGTAGTCCAGTAGATGTGCATGTTAGGTTTCTTACATTTGATAAAATGTCCACCAATTAGATTGTTTTTACAAATAGTCAATTTCACATATTGTTGATATTGATGAATAGTTATTGTGATTTAGGAAACAGTTATATGTTTCCTGATTTTTTTAACACCTAGAGGTAGTTTTGTGTAATTTCCATAAATGCTTTTGGTGCAAAGAATATTAAAAGGCATTTGATAGTATATAGTGAACAAAGATTGGAATTTTAATGAGCAAATGGAGGCATCTGTCATTAGCACTCACACAGCTTTTTTTTTCAGTTAGAGCCAACAGAATCTTTGCAATTTCTGTTTATTTCATTTGTGCCTGTCTCTCAAATATGTAGCTATAGGCCTTAAACCAATGTGTGTTCATGAAAGTCAGTAATCTACACAGCTTTGAAATAGATACGATTGCAAGTCTTTATGCAACTTGTCACTTGATTTGTATTTGCACCATTTACACAAGGCAGTTCAAGGAATCTGCTCTGCACCAGACATATTTCTTGCTATATTATAATTCCATTATACTTCTCTTGAGCTTCCATCATTTCCAACCGTAATAATATGTTTTGGGCTTTTTTTTTTGTTTTGTTCATCCTTTTTGTCTGTCAACTTCTCAGTATAATTATGATTTGCCATTTTGGACATATAGCATGGTGGTGCAAGCAGCATAATGAAAGGAATTGAGAAAAACAGATCAAGGATATAGCATGAAAACTCCTGCACGTTCTAATGCAATGAAGTAGAAGCAGTCAGGTTTTACTCTTCAACGAGTTGCATACATGAATATGTGGCTTTTTCTTTTCACATTTTTGACTCGGATGCTGTATGTATTTTCACAAGCTCTCCTGCAGGGCCCCATTTCATAAAACTTGTTATCAGTAACTACGGCCACATTTCTCTGACAAATTTGCTCTCAGCCAATGAGATGCAAGGATTTCAGTAGCTTATAACAGTTATTGCAAATTGTTATTGATAACAAGTTTTATGAAACAGGGCCCTGGACCATGGCAATAATGTAATAAACGAAATTAATGGATGAAGATGTTCTTCTTGGGGAGGCAAATTACATTACCCGTGCTCACATTTGTGTTGCTTTGTAATAAATTCTTGTAGGGTTTAAATAATGTATGAGTTTATTATCTATCTTGTGTGTAGAATGTACATGTGTAGGAAACTTTTATTTTATTCAATATTGGCTCAAAAGCCTGGTTTATACAGAAAAGCAATTACAATTGTGAGAACTGTAATCATACAAAAACTTTCTCTTTATTAAGCTTTTTTTTTTCCTTTTCTTCTCTGAGGATTTTTTATGCTTGGACAAGTATCAAGTATTTTAATTCCTGTTGTATAGTATGGGGACTGAGATATTGCTATTTGGTCTAATAACAGTTGATCTTGTTTCCAGCTTGCCATAATCCATTTCTCTGGTCTGTCCACTCTCCAATTGGTTTAATACTGTTTTCCCTACAGCTCAATTTTGGCATGGTTCATATGGTTCATATCATCAGTTTGTCTAATTTTCAGTCTAATGATCATTTGGTCTGATGACCTATTCGGCCACTCTTATTTCATCTGCTCCATGACTTCAAGTCCTGAGACTGATGCCATAAAGTTTAGTTAGACCAAATGAAGTGGAGACTAACTAGAAAGTAGACCAAATGGATGGAAGCTCAGACTGATGATGTAAGAGCAAGTGGAAGAGAAGTGAATAATAGACTTTGTTATCATTAGACCAAATGGAGAGTAGAACAGTATTGGCATATTAGATGCTTGGCTATTGCTTTTTGACCAAATGGCAGTTTACTGTGGGATTTACCCCAAAGGGGTACTCTTGAAAATTGAGAGTGCAAATGAATAATTGGGTACTGGAAAATAAAATAATCTGATTTACAAGACCTAAGCCTCCCACTATTGTCGTTTTAGATTTCATAACAGCATATTCTGTCTTTCTCTCTCTCTCTCTCTCTCTCTCTCTCTCTCTCTCTCTCTCTCTCTCTCGTGATCATTTCGAGAACCTACTTATAGCAATCTGGTCATAACATGTAATGTCGGACACAAACTCTTTTATTGGTTTTGTGCACAGAAATCAATTATCCCTTCTATTCAGTGTGGTCATGAAACAAATACATTTCTCTTATTGCTTTGAGCAAGGCATATTTTCCAATGCAATTTTGTTCAATGATAGAGAAGATTTGGAAGTTTTTTCAGTGAATTCTCCAGTACATAAGGAATTGATCCATGTATGAGTAATAATTAAGCTCAACCCTGTAATCACCTTGGCTCATTGTACATGTAGAAGTTATTTCCCAAACCGCAGTGCAGTGCATGTACACATTCACACAAGCCTCCATTTTCTCTTCCATCAATTGAAAACAGAATGACTACATGTATTACTAGTATTCTAGATTTCAGTCTTATGGCTACATTGTATCTCTATAACTTGCTGCTTTACCTCTTATATGTCCATTTCTATTCATCGCACTATTTCATATTCCTCTAAAATCTGCTATTACAGGATTCCTGTGCACATGCAAACTGGCTAAATATCATACAACATTACAACATTACCAGTCTAACTTTCTGTAGCCTGGGGGCATCTGGATGTCAATCTCCAGAATGCCATTTTCAGTAGAAATCCTATGTCTTTAATTTTGAATTTGGAAATCTTGGCCCCTAAACCTGTCACAAGTACTGCAAAACAGTAGCAATAATGGCAGCAAAATGATTACCACTTCACATAAGATCCATGATTTTACAAAGCAATCAAAGTATTACGCTGATTGTCACAAATACAAATAAATGCCAAGTTACAGTTTCATGGTACATGTAATATAATCTTTCTTGCACGACTGACAAAAATTTGATAAATTCATCGGCATGATAATGTTCACTGATCACAAATTCAATAACGATTTCAAAAAAGATCAAAGTTATCAGATAACGGCTCAATTAGAGCAAATTAAAGCTTTTTCATCATTGGTAGCAACAGAAAAAAATCACTGAAATAATACATTGGAAGCACAATAGGGCAACAATGGATGGAATGATTACAATGATTAAATTAACTAAAATCCATCTATACCCAAACCTTTGTCTACAGATCTTCCAATCACTTTACTTGTTTTCTTTCTTTTTCTTACACAAAACATACAAACTGTAGCAGGAACTCTATATATCCTATATTTCTATCTCTACAACACAAAAATCTAAAACACAGAAAGTATCATGTACACATTTTCACAATTATTCAAAGCAGTTGAAATATGGCAGATTACTACAATAATATTGATCAGACTATTGCAACTCTATTGGCTAATAATTGGCAGTCTACACATTCACACTATAAATTCTGAACAATTTCGATGATATATTTTACGATCCTGTATTCTCTATTGCATCTATTTTGGCTAAAGTTTTGGCAGTCAACACATACACTAATGGCATTCTGGAATTCCTATACTACCAGTTGCAATCATATACATATTTATACGGTAGCTTAGCAAAATGGCATGGTGCGATAAGACGCAAATGCATATTGTATGTATTGTTCCAGAAGCATCTATTCGCAACACTCGTTTCGCTAAGTTATTTAAGTGACAGTGGAAAAGTGGCATATTTTCTTCTCCCTGAGAAAAGATGAATTTTTGTTGCATTTCACAGAATAATTGTTGCAAATGTATGATAAACTGAAATAAACCAAACCCTGGATATCTCTTACGGCAAACTCAAATATGGTTGAACATAGAATCCACAAAATCTACGAAGTTCTTCCTTCATAGTTAGTAGAGATGTACAGGTTTAGTATACTTCATTATTCTACACTTCATTCATTGTTTTGCCTTTGCACTGCATGGAAATATCACAGGGAGAGATGCAAGATGAGAGACAGGGGAAGGGAGAGGGAAAGAGAGAGAGAAAGGGAGAAAAGAAGAGGAGAGAAAAGGAGAGGAGAGAAAGAAGGGAGAGGGGGAGAGAGAGAGAGAGAGAGTATGATTTGACCATGGTATAACACACATTTTCCATAGACCCCAGCCTTAGTTACCCCTGTACAGGTATTCAGGTATTCAATGGATTAAGAGAAAGATAAACAGAGAGAGAAAGGAAAAGGAAAAAAATTGAGAGATGGGGAAACAGGCAAATGAGACGGGAAAGAAAAGAGCATGATGGAGAGGAGTAGAGGTGGCTGACATACAGTATACATACAGCTGCTACAGAGCAACTGTTTTACAGAACAAATCTCTGAGTTTACACAAACCATTTGTACAATTCTGATCTATAACTGCATTTATCATCATTGCCTCAATTCTTGCCTGCAGTATTCCAAGAGATATAGAAAATTTAAAAGAAAAAAAAAAAGGTTAATTACTATATACCACGAAGAGTATACTCATGTTTGACCTTGTTTGATCATCCAATATCATTGATAAATGAGCACCACTAATATCAATTCAACCTTTGACTATTCTACAGATTAAAATGATTTACTTAGAACATAATGGAAGTAAAGAAGATACAAATTCGAACGTAAAATGATCTTTGCCAAATCTAAAATTAGATGCAGATTACTTATCAGTAACTTATCAAAAGAATATAATTATCAAATACACATATCATTATCTTATAGCAGTCCCTACCGCAAAACAGATTCATAACAAACTTGAAAGTTTGTTGCCATCTCCACTACAAGTTCTTCTTTGTATTTGAACAATGATTATAACTGACCTTATTATCCGAAGTCAGAGTAAAGTCTTTGTAAGAGCTAAAACTGAGTTGTAGTGTTGGTACTGCAATATGAAGGAAACTTATTCTGGGCCAGTATTCAATTTGATACAAGTATTGAGTAAGTGAATTACTTGGCCAAGTAAAATGCCTTACTCGTATTCAGATCACTTCCAAGTATTTTATATGTACTTCAGCAAGCCGACTTTAAGGCAAAATATTTACCGATAGTCACTGTGATGTCATAAATTCCATCCCAAATAATGTGCAATAAAGGCATCAGAGTGTATGCACAGTTATATAATTTACCTAGATGCGCAGCCTATCACAACTGAACATATGTATCAAAACTACATGCCAACAAGTCAGATTTCGGAAGTAATTTGCTTAAACCTGCTAGATACTTATCTTAGGCCCAGGGTAAAATACTTAGCCAAAAAATTCAACTGAATACTGAAGTTAGCTAATTAGTTAACTTAACTAAAACAATAAGTAAAATACTTGAAAACATGGCTTAAGTATTGAACTGAATGCTGGCCCTGGACTATACCAGTAGAGTTAAGCAGTAAATGGGTTGTTAGATTAACTTGGAAAACTTGATAAATCACAACAAGAAACACCTCAATACACATACAGAACTTAAAGGACTTACCTTTTCTTCATTTGTTACTAAACTATACATTGTGTATCATATTTATTTGGCATACTATTCATCAACTACATTTGATTGATTCTGTGCTAGTCGTAGTTTCTGTTATGATAGCACTCATAACCTGTTATTATAAATTGTTAATTAGAGTGATGGCAGTGCCAGACATAGGTCAGATTGACTTCCATACTTGGAACTTTTCAAGCATTTACAGATAACTGAAGTGCAGTTTGCAAAACCCTTCAAGTAAATTGCAAGCAGATTTCTGTGCAAGATTTTAAAAGTAGTGCAAATGATGTAGCGGTAAAAAACATGATTTTTTTTTTTTAATTCCCCTCATGCCTCTCTCAGCAAGTCTCATAAAAAATATGCAGCATTTATTCAAGTACCTTGATTAAGGAATGATTTATAGAAAGCTCACAAGAGTTCATGAGCACTGAATCTGGATAACGAAATATTTTAATCATTCTTCACAGAGTATCAATTCTACAGGGTAATCTTAAAAATTAGCATTATGAAAAACATCATCACATGAATACAACTTCACAAACAAGAGTGATTAAGTCTGGCAGGATTAAAAACGAATTGGCAAGAATGAAATTCCTGATTGCAAAAAACTTGTTCTTGTTGCACTTTAGAGATGGTTGATTGTGTTACAGGAGACTGCAATGGTCCATATGGCAGTCATTGTCCAAGCTAGAGGGCAGACATGATCCATTAGAGAAACACGGTGTAACGGAATGTCAGTCATGGAAGATTTCTGGGTTTCAAGTTAAAGCCTCTTGTAGATACGAATGCATTCAATATCCTGAACTAGACATGTCTGTATGGATAAAAACAAAAAACAAAAAAACAAAAGATGACAAAATATAAGAAATCAATTACAGTACTAGTAATTAGGTTATCTGTAAATGAAAAAAGAAAATATTTTGACATCTCCCTCAGCAGCTGCCTTAAGATTGTCTTGGGAGCTGCTTATTATGGTGATGTGCATAATTTGGGTTCAAATCGGCAATGCTGGAAATGAATAACCACAATTGGCACACATGGGAAGAACAGTCCTTGAAAGGATAAATTTCTGCAAGTTTTCAGTTCCTCATTTCATCATACTACAGTGATCTGTTGAAATCGAGACTATTCTCCTGATCATGTTGTATGCTGACTTATGTAAGATGACAACAAACAGTAATGGTTTGAGAGGAGTTACATTTCTTACTCAACATGATTTCCTCTATTCTTACCACTTCCTGCATATACATTTCCCAAGAGGAAATAAAACACCTTTGTGTCCTTCCATAAATACACAACTACACTCAATAAGGCCATAATTTAAAATAAATGAAGGATATGAGCTACAACAGTACAGGGCCTATAAGGTTCAGTGTCCAGAGAGATATTTCAATATATGAACATTATGACTGACGAGGGCCTGTGCTTGCAAACGAAGTTACTGCCCCATTTTAGGGAGAGGGGGTTGAGGTGTATTAGTGTCTTAGCAACGTTCTGGTTTTCTGGCTAGCCCTCACTTACCACTTTAAGATCCTTGTTTTCATCAAGTTCCCTGATGTAGGTGCAGTTCTTCTCATCTCCGCCACCAATGGTGTATTCCTTCTGTACCAGCTTGCCATCTTCTACCGTCACTGTTGACTGGGACATGAAAAGAAAAATAGAATCATGTTTCTGCCTTAGGCAAGGCTTGACATCAACAGCATAGCTACAGGGGAGAGGCTTGGGGACTGGAGACTGTGACCCCCCCCCCCACCTCCCCACCTCCAATGCCCCATTTAATATCTCCAAAAATTGCAAAAGACTGGAGACTAATAAATGCAGTGGTTATACTGTATAAGCTCTGGAGATATCAATGTCTGAAAATTATTTTTCCCCTTGCTTGGTAATAAGCTCTTTCACAAGATAAATGCTCTAAGAATTATCTGATGAAGATTTACAACAGACCTGACAAAGGCTCTGTCAAATTTTGTCAAAGATACACAGTTAGGGGTAATAATTAGGGGTAACAACAATAACATCATGCATATAAAAGTTGCAATGAGGTTTCAGGCTAGGCTCAGCTTTAGGGTTTGATATAGTTCTGAGTTTATCATTCAGCTAACTATGTATGAAATTGACACAGAGTGACTGTGGCCACATATGTCGTACTACCAATTCATACAATTTGTCTATGTTTCCCAAATGACCACTGACCCTCATAACCCCTTTTAACAATATTCCGAGCATTTGGAACAACTTTTCCACACAGATGCAGGCTTTAACCCATAGAGGTACAGTGTCACCTTTAGGAGACGTTTTTGCAGTATCTGTTGGTCCAGAATGTTGGGCAGTACATATCATACATGAGCAGAAAGAGAAAAATGCACTGACAAATTTGAGCCCATTCCAATCGCTGTATGGTGTGGCGTTCTCGATTTAGAGCAGTTTAAGTGTAACTAATCATTTAACTCTTTAAATTGGCAACGCAATGAATAATATATAATCACTATTTCTGTGTTCAAATTGGCAGTTTCCACTTAAATTTTACAATCACAATTCATTTTGGTTCATGTTATATCTTATTTTATTTTTTCAAACTATGTAAGAGTGGAAGAAAAATAATAGTTGTTGCCGATTTGAGGATTGAAGATGATTAATTTAGACCTCTAAAAAGCTCTGTACTTCCATGGGTTAATTCAGCATACCTTGACCTTTCTACCATCTGGGGTTGTGGTTTCAAACTCCTTGCCGACATCGAATTCCAGCTTGGTGGTCTTGAAGGTTGAGACGGAGGTGAAGGTGTAATGCTCATCTTTATTCTCAATGGTCAGTTCAGGGGTCACCTGGTTACCAATCTTACGCAGAAAGTAATTCACTCCTGCAGGAAAGAGAGAGTGGAGAATCAGGATTCCAAACTCCTGCAAACACTAACAAATATTAATAGAATTGGATTTTTAAAATTCTTACCATTTGGAACTCTTGCAAAAAATATTCATAAAATTCAATGGATTGAAACAACATTACATATTAATCTACCCTCATCTGTAATCATATTGTAATATCAAAGAAATCATTTATTAACTCGAGAATAAATGGTTGAACGAATCAACCAGGTTATATGTACTACAAATGTTCAGGCAAACTTAAGTGTTCATCTAAAAATACATGTACCGGTAGGTAAAAATAGAAAAATATGTCTATTCTTCACACATTACATTCAACAATAACCAACTCCCACACTTTCACTAACAAAAGAATCTCAACAATGACATTCTGAAAGTCATCCTACCTGCATATAAACCCAGCTGTAAGATTATCTCTAGGCCTGTACCATATTGCATAACGGCAAGTTCAAATATCAATCAGATTGTTCCTGAACCATATCTGATGTCTAAATTTTCTAGTGAAGTGAGAGAATTTCTTTGAATCCCCTGTTTGTTGTTGTTGGTTTGTTTGTTTGTTTGTTTGGGTTTTTTTTTTTTTTTTTTTTTGCATTCATATGCTCCTTGCACACCTGGAAACAATATGAAATATAATCTCAAAAGAAATACAGGATAGGTAAATTTTACTGCTGCTGTCAATACACGGGCAATCATTTATCCTTGTATCAACTCTTGCATAAAATGCTGGTAGTGTTTCAAATCTTACATGACTTATAACTCCAATCATAAGAGATAGACAAGAGAGTGAGAGGGAGAGAGAGGGGTTAATACGAAGGAGAGTGGGGGGGGGGGAGAAATAATAAGTCAAAAAGAAATAGGAAATCATGCAAAGAGAGAGAAAGAGAGAAAAAGATAATAAGTGATTGCAATTCTTGAAGCCTAATTGTACAGAACAGTACCAAACAGATAAAATACATCTCACCTACTTTAACTCATACACATGTGTCTTGAAAACATTTTGACAGGTAACTGAAAGTTATTGTGATAACACAACAAAATGGAAAATTTTGTTCCAGATAGGTTCCAGATAGGTTTAATATAAATAGCAGGTACACACAGTGAACATGTGAAGGTCAATACACTTCAAATGACAGGACACCTACTGCATCCGTCAAATCAATTAAAGCACTTCCTCAAACACTGACACTAATGGTCAAAGTCAACAAAATCAGCTTGATAAATATAAATCCAATATGTATGGTTGGATCCCCTTTGGTGTACCCATAACAGATTTATGTGATAAGCCTGAATAATTTACTCAGGATGTTTGATGTCTACGTATACATGACCCTAGGACTAACCAATTTCCTCAAGACCCACATATGCACAATATGTCTTGGGCCAAGGTAGAAAGATTATTATGGATGTGCAATAGGGAAGCTATATGGTGATCATTTAAAGCTTCACTAGAGAGGAAGAACGGCCTCGAACTTACTGAATGTAATGGCTTGATTCACAGTATATTCTGCTACAAATTTGGGGTTTCCATTTCTAAATAGGTAGCAAATCTAAATGCTCATTTTCTCCTGGCCCTCATCAATGATTCATTCTAGGATTTTCCATGCAATTGCAAATTAATCCAACAAACAAACAAACCCATCCCAGTAGGATAATAATGTTATCACATAAATCTGTTCATGTATGGTTGGTTGAAGGAGAATTCTATCCTGAATGTAAGTCGCTTCAAAAGATAAATAAAATTTGCTTGAACATTCTGTAAAAGAATGTTTTGATGTAGAAAGCCTCATCCAGCTGTTAGACTATTATACTTCTCTATTACTGCAGCTAAAATGTTAAAATGTGGCATGCTCTAAGTCTTTGATAAACCATTTAAAACTAAAAAGGACTGGAAATGGAGTCTGACCAGATTTGCAGACAAATTAGCATAAAAGTCGACTACTAGATCCATGGAAACTTGGGCTAGAGTGTGGAAAAAGTGTGTACCAAAGTCACAAAGTATTCAATGGGTTAAAAAAAAATAAATGTGGGAGGTGAAAGGTCTCTAAATTTTCATTTTTTTTGACAAAATTCTTCAACATCAAGGATAAAAAAAGGTCATCCATCAGACATTCTCATTTGCCCAAAATATATTCTCTTACCTGTAGAACAGAATAATCTTCTCTTTTTTTTTGTTCATTCAAGTGTATGGTTTTAAAAATTTCATGACATTTATGATGTAGGATGGGGGTTGGGTGTCCGGACACGTAACAAATATGAAGCCTTCTTTTTTGTCTTTGGATTAAACAAAAACTATGCATTGATTTGTGCTAATCATCATCAATATTTGTTCTCTATAACATTGTCTAACATTGTGTGCTAAAACATTTAAGAGATTTCCTTGCAAACTTTTTCAATTGGCTGTTTAAAATTGACTATCCAGATACACAACCTGTCCGGACACCCAACAACTGGGTATACAGTATCTTTGTCCATTTACACCATTACATTGTGCCATACTTCTTACCAGTTATGCCCCTTCAGTTATACTACTTAAGTCTGCAAGAGAACCCCTCTGGATCTAACCCAGCCCAGCCCAGCCCATTGCCACCATCCAGTTTAGCTTATTTTTCTAACTTTGCATTACCATGCATTTACGTTACAATCTCTTTGTCACTCTTTTCATCATCATCAGCATCATCTCTCAGCTCAACAAACATGTCCTGTCTATTACGCCACTCATCCTGTGTACTCTGTCAATGAGTTGACTTCATCCCCCAAATGTGACAACTGACCAAAACTACATAGCATACTTTTCTGTTGGTTACTCGACGACATGCTGTCGACCTACGGGTCTTTCAGTTTTCTTCTTAAAATTCACCATTTTCAGTTCATTCATCAGATATGAAGCAGGAAGGGGAAATTTGAGAGCCTCAGGAACATTGCTAGTAAGTAAAATCAAAACTTTTCTTCTCTTTTATAGAAGATCTAAGTCAATGTATTTCGCTATTCAAAATGCCATTTTGACCTAGTGTATTACGCGACACAGGGGAACATTAACATGGTGAGTCCTCTATAGTTGAGCACAGAAAACACTACAATAATCAACAGATTCTTTAAAACTATTTGCTTTTTACACCCTAACATTAGGATGATAAAAACTAAAATGTTCTATTTGCCATCATTCCATTCTTTCAACTGGATCTAAAATTTTGATCATGTGAATTTTAAAAATATAATATGCTGCTGTTGCTCCTCTGTCAACTATTGTGACATGTGTGACAGAGAACACTCCAATAGTAACAGTTACTACCGGTACTTAGAACTACCCTATTGTCAGCAATGTCCATTGTATAAGCCCCCGTATATATAGGCCTACATAGGTGCAAGGTTATCTAATGATAAATTTGGCATTCGTGTAAGTCCCTCACGTCAAAGCATGCCATTAGCACTAGCACAGCTCAAGTCAAACTTTCGCACATAGCAGCACTCAACTTCCACACACCAGGCCAGGCATGCTCGACTCGGCCGGGGCGGGGGCCCCCATATCATTATCAGGCAGAGCCGAGCGAGGGCCATTCTTTCATAGACTCTAAATGTATCTTGAAATCTTACCCAATGCTGTCATAAATTCGTCAAATTTATCGCTTTTCGCGAGTTTGTACTTTCCAACGAAATCTGGTGATGCCATAGTTCAGCTGTCAAATACCCTCTAGCAGACGATAAAATGTTACAAGTTAGATTCGCAATCTCATTCGATTTATGCAATGAAGCGGATCTAGTCTGCATATGCACAGTACATGCATGCTGCGTGATACAGGTGCTAGCTGTACGATTTTTAACGTACTTCATCGCGGACGCCATGCATGCATCATTCCCGGCGCCGGGCATCATCCCATCCTCAGCTAGCTAGCCGAGCCTAAATTCAGCGGTAAAATGTATACTGCCGTCTCTTGTTGACTATACAGTTAAGCGTCTGCTTCTGCCTCTTCCCCATCTTCTTCCAGCTTGTATTCCAGTTCATCTCTTACATGGCAGAACTTTTTCTTTTCTTTTCATACACCCCTCTTAGATATTTTTGATACAGGCTCTACTTGTCTACTTATGATTTTTTTTTTTTAATGTGATTCAGTGATCTGGCTGGTATAGTTTAATCATTTTTTTTTTAAATTTTGTATCATAAACTATTTATTTTGTACCAATTTATTCTACTTTCAGAAATATTTGCAGGATCAAGCAGCAGTCAGCCTTTTACTCTCTCATAACTAATCAGTATATCACACAGTCATTCAATCAATCACATATCCAACTTAACAACTGCTGTCTCATCAATCAAAATAACTTTTAGAATAACAATCTTTCAACCTGTCAACTTTTCAATCAATCAGTGAATCCCAAAGCTTAGTGGTCAACCAACAAATTAGGCCATCTATATCATCCATCAATCACAATCATTGGCCACTACTCTACTGACCAAGTATTCATTAAATAATTCATTTAATAATGAGTTAACAGATTCATAACAGGAATTATTTGATCATGAAAGGGTATAACAATTAACCAACCAACATTGATATTTGATATTTGAACTGACCTGAATTAAGAACAATCAATTAAGCAAATCAATCAACGAGTCCACTGATCACTCAATTATTGTTCAATCAATCAACATCTACATTTTTTCACAACTGCAAAAGAAGATAATTTGTTTACGAGTATATCATTTTAATCATCTTTGTTCAGTTATTACATTCAATCAATATTTTCGATGTTCAAAATATTCAATGTTCAAAAGCTTTCAAGAAACACAATCATATGCATGACTGCATTTACTTTGGCTTAATATTCTTCTTTCACACATCCATCTCGGCAATTTTCATTCATAACAAAAACACTGGTAATAAATTGGATTTTCAAAGCAATATCAAAATATATATCTCAATTTCTTATACAAGCATAGACTAAATCTCCAGTTCTGAAGGTAATTGCACATGAATACAATTAATCAATTTCAGAATCATTTTAATTATCTTTTGGAATGTATTATTTTCAGGACCTCCAGACTTTAATTTTTGTTAAAGTTGACATGTATTTAAACCATAAGTAAAGCGTAAATGCAAAACATGCATAACATAATGTAACAAAACAGGAAATTCTTTGCTTCTGCAGAATACTGCACATTAAGAGTCATAATTAGCCAATTTAATACATTCTACATGTAGATACAAAATAGCAAATTGCTAGCACCACACATTTATTGAGGAATCAATTATTCATGATATGTGCAAGTCATAAGATTTATGTATCATGCCAAATGGTCTGACAACATAACAATAACAGTGATAATAATCTGGTCTTGCATACCACATTATGATATAACATCTTTGTGAACTTTCAAAGGGCTGTAGTAAATAAAGATTTGCTAATAACCTGGTATTTCTCAGAGATGCTGAGATTTAGACCACAACATATGCAAAACATGCTAAGCCCCCACCTCTTATAAGCATCTGTCTATAAAGCAATCCTGTTGGCTGTTGCTCATTAACCCATAGAGGTACATGTCACCTTTAGGAGACGCTTTTGCAGTATCTGTTGGTCCAGAATGTTGGGCAGTACATATCATACATGAGCAGGAGAAAAATGCACTGACAAATTTGAGCCCATTCCCATCGCTGTATGGTGTGGCGTTCTCGAATTAGAGCAGTTTAAGTGTAACTAATCATTAAACTCTTTAAATTGGCAATGCAGTGAATAATATATAATAATTATTTCCGTGTTCAAATTGGCAATTTCTGATTCAATTTTACAATTATATTTCATTTTGGTTTATGTTATATCCATATTTATTTTTTTCAAGCTATGTAAACGTGGAAAAAAATAATTTGTATTGCCAATTTGAGGATTGAAGATGATTAATTTAGACCTCAAGAAAGCTCTGTACTGCTATGGGCAGGAAAAAGAGGAATACAGGAAACTAGATAGAATGTACAGGAATAAGAAACATGAGGAGCCCAGTTTCATTTGTCTGCAGATACTGCTTGATCAGATGGCAAGTAAGGGGGGGGGGGGGTAATAACTTAGTCGACAGGGATGCTGTCATTGATAGAACACAGACAAATATGGAACAGGACGATAGTTGTATTTTATCTGTTTGATAGAAAAAAGCCTATCAATTATGTTTGAGAGTATTAGGTGACTGGAAAATTGATGAGAAGGGTCAGTTTCTTGATTCACAGAAGCTGACTGAACAATGATGGTGTCCTTGCATATATTTAGAATACTGGAGAAAAGGAGCCATTTCATCTGTCTGAGGGACAAAACTTGATCTGAAAGGATGGTTTCTTGATTCACAGAAGCTGACTGAACAATGATGGTGTCCTTGCATAGAGAACATGGGAGAAAAGGAGCCATGTTTCATCCGTCTGGGGGATAAAGCTTGATGAGATGTGTGAGTTGTGAAGGGTATCTTGTGACTGGACAGCGATGATGCTTCTTGATGTAGGAATAAATGCAGGGATAGCAGAACACATACCTGCATTGAAAAATAAGGAATACATGCACCATGGAGAAGTTATAGTATAAGCTCTGTACATATTCATCATTGCATACACTACACTGAACAGACCAAATTTTGTGAAGACTGTTTATGACAAATAAATATATCACTGTGATATGTGATGACACATACCACAATTAAGAACTTTTGTATCATGTAATTAGTAAATAGTACTGGGAAGGAAGATAACATACATGCTAAATGACAAAATCGGGTGTTCATAATTCAAGGAAATATAAACATACATCTTCAGCAAAAAAACATAAAAGCAAAAAAGGAGAAAATGAATAACTATAATTCCTTTAATACTGTATAAATTAAAGAATAATATCTATAAATGAAATAACACATGAGAGTACTTTGATAATAACAAGATAGTGCACTCTTTCTTCATTTACCCTGATGTTAACAGTGTAGTATCATTTGTTCGCTTCTTCTGACACAGTGGGCACAGTGTGACATCTCTTGGTAGCAGAATCTGACAGTACTCTGGCTCACGCTCCTGAAACAAACAAAAAACAAAAACAAAGAAACTGTAGCATATATCTAGTCAGTCAGAAAGCCCATTAGTCAGTCTGCCTAGTCGGCTTAGTCATTTAGTCCATCAGTCTGGCATGAAACTTGTAATCATCTATATACTCGCTTACTGGAAAAAGAAATAAGCCAGCGGATGTTTTCTTGATTACGTAAATGCTTAGAAAATACATTTACATTTTTAAAAAAACTTTTTTTACATCATGTAATAAATCATCAGCTAATCCATTACGAAGCTTCATCCTCACAAGATGTGAAAAGATGTGGCAGATTAGCCTTGTTCTAAACAAGTTATCCCATACAGTCTACTACAACCATTGGCGTTAATCCTGGGGGGATGGGGGGATATATCCCCCCCACACTTTTTTGAGAGGGGGGGATGGCGTGTACAAATATCCCCCCTGCTTTTTAAGGAAGAAATGTTATTTGAATTAATCTTTCAATATAATTTTTAATAATCTGTTGTAAACAACCATCATATTTTAGAATTTCTATTTGAAAATGCAATTGAAAATCAGAAAAGCGGTTATTTTTGGCTCGCTCGCTTCGCTTGCTCGGCATATTTTCAAATTTTCATTTGAGAATGGGATTGAAAACCTGAAAAGTGGTTATTTTTGGCTCGCTCGCTTCGCTCGCTCATCATATTTTAGAATTTCTATTTGAAAATGAGATTGAAAACAAGAAAGGTGGTAATTTTTGGCTCGCTTGCAAGATAAAAATTAAAATGTGTGTAAGGGGGGTCTGTGCAGGTGGGTGAGGCCGTGTGTTTATACTTAATTGTGAGTTCGACAGAAAAAAAATTGGCTAAAAAGTCGATCATCCCCCACTCCTCAAAGTGGATTTACGCCGGTGACTACAACTTCTACTAGAATAGTGTACAATACTGACCACAGAGTAACAGTCAGTGAATGGTGTGTTGCATAGCCTACAATTTACCTTTGGTGGTTCAGGGATGGGCAAAGAAGTGGCAGCCAAGGCAGACTGGTGATCCTCACTCATGTACCACCATTCCAGGAACTGCAGAAAGAAGACACCTACCGACAGGCCGTTGGAGATTGCGATGGCAACAGCTCCTATCAGTCTTTTCAGGTAGTGCAGTAGTCTCTCCTGAATACTGTTATACAACATAATCAGAATCAAGAAAGATGCTTTAATACAAACATTTTTTTTTAAACCCATTTGTTTTCATTTCAAGTATTGTTAGAATGAGAGACAAAGGGAAAAGACAATCCAGATGCAAAGTGTGGTGGTGAAAACTTATCATAAAAACTTCTCTTACAACATTAATGGGTGCAGTAATTACATGTTTATATAATTTCATGTTGTAAATCTTCTTTTCCTACTGCGAGACTTCCCATAAAAAACCATCTGTTTCATCTAATGTTTGTATATTGCATAGGGTTAAAGTGCAGTCTATGATGTGCATTTCAAGTCATAACTTTCTATATTTATGAAAAATGAAAGTTATATCAAAAGATATCATAATTACCTTGAACCTGCAGATAATATGGCATCATTACTTGATAACAGCATGTCTTCCTTGGATAAATACTGCAAGTTTACACCTGAGCACAAAGAGACAAATGAAAATGATTTATGTTTCTACCCTTAAATGTTAGTATTGTGATAAAATTAACTTCTAAATCAGAGATCTGTGTTTCTTTATAATCAAGAGTAATTTCAAAGAGATTCTACATCATGTATTCTTGCTAGCTATATAATCTTGCTCCCTGTTGCTAACTGGACTAATCTTTTCACATTTATTTTCAAAAGTTACATTTCATCTTCATGAAGTATAGTGAAAATTAATTAGACCAGCATTTCTCAACCTTTTTGGACTGAGGCCACTTTTGGTGTGTGGAAGATTTTTTTTTCAAGGCCCACCTTAACCAGTTAAACACTCAGCATGAGATAACTCGGGCTAGGATCTCTGGATACTGAAATCAAGCCTTGCTCAACAAGTTGAAATTTTGAATGAGAGAAAAAAAAGAAACATTTAAACATAACACAAGAAAATAGAGAAAAAATTATGTGATCATTTTCTGGACTACTACACTACCTTCCTCCATTTCATAAAGAAATCTTTGAGAAATGTTCAACACATGAATTCCAGCTGTGTCATATAACATCAGATATATTCCCATTTTATTCTAGTGTTGAAAATATTTAAGGCCGAACTCATGGCCCAGCGGTTAAAAAGTGTTGCATAATGGGGCATATGATTGATACAACTACAGAGAATAAACCTTGCATCTTACCCGCCAGCTTGAGAAATGGAGAATGGACTTGCGACTGCTTGAAAAGGTATCTTAGTTGATAGACCAGTACTGTAGACTGTGTGACATAGAATAACATCATACACATAAAATTATCCAGTAAACAAAGTACATACACAGACAAACAGAATCATTAAACAAAACAAACAAAATAAAGGGCTACAAAAATGTATACTATATACATGAATGTATTACAGAAAGGTATTCAGAAATCTTAAGACTATTCACTGTAACAGACCTGTTACAAATTTTATGCATTATTGTTAAACAAAAGTTTCCCTAGACAACTAAGAAACTTGCCAGATGCTCGCCTGACAAAGCAACAATTAATTTATGCAAACTAGATTCCATCTATTCAGATGCCATCATGCATAACAGATGAACTGAAGAGTTGGTAACTAAGGGTTCTGGAGAGAAATGTGCATAAATTTGAATACACTAGTAAACAGGTATATTTGCTTAGCAATATGTAAGTAAATATACCTTTTGCAATATCTAAGAATATAAGCATATGCACTCAACAGCAAAACAATACACAACCGTTTTTATCATATAAGGAATTCCAATAAAATTTACACTATATTCTTCTTTAATTGAGCACAAGTGAGACCTATCCCTTAAAGGGTGACTAAATTTAAAATACATGTTGACTTCTCTTGATCAGTAATAATGTGTACATCGCTTATCATTTGATTTTTTCCATGTACATTTGTGTCATATATTTTTCATTAAAGGCATTGGCTAACTTTGTGAGCAGCTGATTTAAAAAATTCTCAAACTAAGATGAAACATGTGTATGAGTACTTGTATTTATACTCAAAAACCCTGAAACCAACCATAATTTGGAAGGAAAAGCTGTAAGTTAGACGCAAACCGCGATTTTATTAGCTTTCGTCTCGAGAGACACTGAACTAAGAGGACCGTTTGCGCGAATTCAAAAATACCGTTACTTGCCTTCCGCCGCGTGATACGTCAATACACACAGTGCGGTCCGTTGAGTCATGTGCGCATGCGCACTCCTTACGTTGGGTCTATGCAACCGACCCTCGTATATTTTTCAAACATTGGTTCACATTTCTTATATTTAAAAATACTTCCCGTGGATATTATGCTCTGAAACTTTCACACTGGTATTTTTACACTATAACCCTAATGTTTATCCCATTTTTAAGTAACAAAATGAGATTTTTTTAAAATCATAACAATGTTAGCCAATGCCTTTAATTTTCATATTATTTTTGTTCTTCCTGCTAAGCTCCACCCACAAAAAGCCTCCAAAGTGAAATGACTTTGCTGACATCATCAGTCAATCATCAGTCAGCAAGATGAACATGAACAAATAACACTGGAAGGTCCCTTCTGTTCACAATAGCATTGCATGTTTTCATACAATACCAACTCACAGAATTCAATTGTATTTTAAATATTTGCTATTTCAGAAATGCCAAGCAACACCATGAAAAGAAGTGTTGTAATGGGCTATCATTATGAAAACTTGCAATGCTATTGTGAACAGGTGGTCAGTTGATGGGAAGGGACCTTCCAGTGTTCATGTTCATCTTGCTGACTGATGATTGACTGATCATGTCAGAAAAATCATTTTGCTTTGGAGATTTTTTTTGTGGGTGGAGCTTAGCAGGTAGAACAAAAATAATATAAAAATTAATGAAAAATATATGACACAAATGAACATTAAAAAGTCAAAGAATATGCTATGTACACATTATTACTGATCAATAGAAAGCAACATGCATTTTAATTTAGTCACCCTTTAATCTACAATAAATCCAAATGGAATACCGAATATTCTATTATTTTTGCCTTTAAGGTAAAGCACTGCACAAAGACACTACAAATATTTCTTAAAAACCTATATAAGTGCATACAAAATAATGCACTTACTTCCCAAGATAGATGCAGGTAAGGATATAAAGCGAGGAAGACTTTTCTGTACTTCTTCATAGTATGCTGCCCTCTATCACTTGCATCCAGAGATTCATCTGTCCACTTCTGAAACCTGGCATCTAGTTTTAGCTTGATATATGGAACTACAACCTTCAAAAACGAACAAAATAGAAATAATGCATTGGTCAATGTCACTGCTCAAATGATCAGTCAGGATTTTGCTAGCAACAAATTCTCACAGAAGCGTATATGTCACACTTTTGTGGCATTCTCATTATTAACTCTCAATCTTAAATCTAAAAAGAGCAAAATGGAAATGTCACTGTTCCTAGCTAAACGAAGCAGAGCTAACTCTGATCCTATGTTGGTACTGGACAGAAAAAGGTTTTATTCTACTTTTCAGTTCCCTCATGGTATCATTTACTTCATGATGAGAAAATAATTGCAGTTAATATGGCATAGGCAAATTCACTGTTTCATTTTTTTAAACATTTCTAGGACATACTGTATAAATAATTTTTAAGGATGAATGACATTCCACTCACAAGCAATGCTAACGACAAACAGTGCTCTCTCTTGGGTAGACCATGTGAGATGGAGGGCTGTGCTGCGGTCGAACTGCTGTTGGGTACTCTCTTCAGGCTGTAAAAATTCTCAGCAAATGATGCACCTATATGTTCATAAAGGCAGTAAGAATATAGGAAGAGAGAAATGGAGGGAGAGAGAGAGAGAGAGAGGGGGGGGGGGAAGAGAAAGGGAGCAAGCAAAAGAGAGCAGAGACATACAATACAAAGACAGAGAGAACCAAGGATATACAGACAAGGAAAAGGAGAGAAATTGATAATTTAATTATTAAATATAAATGCAAAATACTAGTCTAGATAGAAGTTAAACATGTTTCATTGTTTAATTTATATATTTTTTTTCTTTTGTTCTACATTCTTTTGTGATATACAGCAGGGATTCGTTTTACCTACAAAAAGAAATCAGTTTTTACCGAATAAGAAGATAATTTTAAAACAGAATAAGTAAGTTGACAGAGACTGTCACTGCATTAGATTTCATACTTCTAAGTGATATACAGCTTTATTCCATTCTAACATTTGATAGTTACATCCAGAATGATTCGGACAAGAGCCAAGAGACAAGCATCAGCAACAGAGAAAGTCTGAACAGTAATTCAATCATCTTTACCTAAAAAAAAACAAATTTGATAGATATTACGTTGAAAATGTTTTGGACCACAAATTTTTATTCATTTTCTTTACATAATAAGTTAAAAAGTAAGATGATGGACTTGACATACTAGTCTTGGTGAGAAAATGATGCTGTAGTATAAGATCAAGGACAGAGTAGACTTCATCTGACCATCTGTGCAGTCTTCCAAATTGGGCGGGGTGATTCTCTGCTAATACCTGGTATCAGAGAAAAGAGACTTGTGTCATTATACTAGATAATATCTAAGGAAACAGATTTTCACTGGAAATGGAAATTTAATTCGTGTGCATTATAAATCTTTAACTGCAATTATAAAATGCCATTGGAAATAATAAAATCAATATTGATCATAACTGATGACAATGAAACTGTAATATTCCTGCCATTAGTGTGCATCGCAACACTTTAACTCAATCATAAAGTGCCACTGGGAATTATGCAGTTAATAATGATCACTACACATTTACCTATCCTAAGTCCAGTTATAACCCGTTGCTTACTGGAATCGGGTGATCCCTGTACAAATCCATGGGGATTTAAGAATTTAGTAGTCAATAAGTTAATAAAACCCATAGCAATATTCATCTGTGAATATCCAGCATATTCATTTCACAATTTAAGTATGTATCAATTTGGTGCATGTCAGTCATCAAAGGGAAATATGAAAAGATGGGAAAGAAGAGGGGAGAGGGTGGGAAGATGGAGACAGAGATAAAGATGGGAGGGAAAGAGGGGCAAGACTAGAAGAGGAAATGGAGAGAGGAAGAGATAGAGAGGGGGGGGGGTGAAATGTGAGGAGAATAGGGAAGGTAAAGAGGGGGAGAGGCTAGGAGGGAGAGGGATTAAGAGAGAAAAAAAGAGAAAAACAGACAGAAGGACTGAGATGGAGGAGGCATGACATATAACAGAGTGGGAGGGAGAGAGAGAAAGAAAAAGGCAAAGATGAAGATTAAGAGGAAGAGTGAGAGGAAAGATAGGGAGAAAGAGAGAGTATTTGAAGACTGGGTGAAAGGCTAGAGAGGAATTAAGCATCTATGAAAGAGAAAGAGAAAGAGAGAGAGAGAGAGAGAAAAAAAAAAAAAAAAGGAGAAAGGATGGGGGAGGAATAGAGATCCTGAAATGAAAGGGCATGTGTCTCTGGTGCCAACCTGTATTACCTTCAGAAAGTATGACAGAGCAGGTCTAAGGGTCACCATCAAACTCTCTTGGGCAAGAACTTCAAAAAATGATGGACGGTTCTCAGTAGTTGCAGAGGTAAGATGAGCTCCAAACTCTGCCATAGTGATGATGGGCAGATTTTATACTCAGGAGATGGATTATAACTCCAGTCTTTTCAATTTCAGCCAAAGTACCTAAATAATATCGGAAAAGAAAATGATGCCTGATAACAGTTTGTCTATTACTCACTACGGATGTACAAATTTACAAACGACTTCAAATCACTGCACCGAGTGGGTATACCTAAGTAAAGATGATGGGATCAGTATAAAAAGTGCATGGTAAGATCAGTTAAGCATATATCCTTTTCACCTTTCCTATCAAGTATCAACATCACTATGACAATTCACCTTTGTCTGCATTCACACTCGTAGTGACCTCTGCAGAATGGATTTCACAATCTTCAATCTCCTTCTCCCGATGTTACAACTCAAGAAATTTGATCTCAAGTGTCAAAATCAAGTTAAGCTATACTTCATCATCATGTGCACTAAGTTACAGAGTACGTTTTTTTTTCTTTCTCATAACGTACGTAGATCTACACCTTAAATATCAAAGTTAACACTTCGAAAATCAGAACTCGGTTCAGATGTTGATATGAGCACAATGCCAATGCATGGGCTTCGCCTTCAGGCTGGGCATGGGCCATGGGCTGAGCTGAGGGCTGGAGCCTGGCCCTGGGCCAAGAACTCTGAGTTTATGTGATTGTCAACAATGCAACAACAATATCCGATTCTGACACTACTGCACTGCCCTTCTTCTATGGGATAGGAGTACTTTAAAACACCTATAAAAACTGAAAGTGGAAAAATAACATTAAAAAGGAGACGCTGTGAGTTTAAGACTGGCTCACACATCATTTCCAACAGAGGAGAAGCTTCGAAGAGTCAACCCGCCCCCGGGACTAGCGGCCTAGTGCGTATTGCGTGGCCGAAACGATTGAAGATGCGCGGAGATTTCAATTTAAAAAACTACTCGTATTAATAACAAATTTACCTTACGATGCAGCGTGACGTAAACAGCTTTCCCATTCCTCCCTCATTTAGGGTGAAGTTGAACAATGCAGGATTTAGTTCTGTAACTGATGTGTTGGAACTAAAGCCATCAGAACTCAGCAAAGGTGAGCGAGTGGCATCTAAGAATGAGCTAAAGTGTTGGCTTCAGTCCCATGTGCTGTAAATTGTGTCGTTATTTTGTATTAAGGTCGAGTGCTGAATAAAAAGAAAAGTGGTGGCAGTCAGCTTATCTCTGATAAGCTTGTACATGTATAAGTGGGTGGCAGTGCAACTTGAAGACTCTTGGTATTGAGTTGATGATTCAGAATTGACAGTATAAACAGAATCTAACGCAAGCCTGATCTAACGACAGTGTAAATTGCTATCTAACTTAATAACATTAACACTAACAGCTTAGACTTATTAGCTGTATTTTATGCTATGGCTAGATCTAGGGAACATTAAAAAACAGACTCAGACTGGGCTTGATAATTGATTGAAGGAAGATGCTCAAAAAGACAATAAAAACAAACATGATATTGTTTGTTAATTTTTTTATTCTCATTATTCTTTTGTTATTGATTTGCTGTTGACTACTAGTTTTGCTATCATGTAAATCTTGTAAATAGTGACATGAGTGAGGACCTCATGTTGTGGCAGGAGTGATCATCAGTATAGATTTGTTTACTCTTATAGATCTGAATATTTTCATTTCTAAAATTTCTGCAACCCCCTTCTCCTATTATTCAATCTCATCATTTCAGAATTGAATATTTCCAAAGAGGATGCCCTAGAGTTGATGAAGACATTCAAGTCTGGAGCAAGTACCCCTCTGGTGCAAGAGAAATCACATATCGAAGACAAAGTGTCACCAAAAGGTTCATCACCAAGCACAAGGTCTTCAGATGATGCATCCAGCAAACATCCTAATACTAGCACAACAGGTATTAGAATAAAATGAACCATCCATTTATTATCATTCTAACTACTCGCATCAATCTGTCTGTCCTTTTCTATATTTCTTATTCATCTTTCCAATTTTCCATTATCCATTTACCCATCCATGTCTAACCAACCATCCATCTGTTTATTGATCCATCTTTCTCTTTTTATTTATTTGTCAATCAACTTTCTGTCAATCCATCCATCCACCCACCCATCCAAGTACTGATCCACCTATCTGTCCATCTATTTGTCAGTAAATTTTCATCTGTCCATCCATCCATCCATCCATCCATGATCCATCCATTCATCCATCAATCCATTCATCTATCAGTGTAACTATTTCATCAAATATTTTCAAACAGTCGCTGATCAGTATTTCTCATTCTTTTATTTAAACTAACTGAAGTAATGGATTCCCCTTGTAAAATGTGCCAATTGATATTTAAGTTGCACTGTATTATTTCAGGATGTATTGTATTCTAAACTCTTCTAACTACAGGAGGAGGAGGAGATGGGAAAAGGACAGCTACAGCTTTTGAGATGCTGCAGAAAGAGCAATCTCTCCCTCCCATCATCACGTTCTGTGAGGAGTTAGATGAGATGCTAGGGGGTGGTGTACCCATGTGCAAGATTACTGAGATCTGTGGGGCTCCTGGTGTGGGCAAGACACAGACATGGTAAGGCACTGACAAAATTAACAAGGGGGGGGGGGGGGCAGCACAGGTGGTCAATGCCCACCTCATTTAAACCTAATCAGGCATTCCATAAGTACACACCACACAGAAAACTCTGCTTGTTGCAGATCTTTTTGAATTGTGACCCCTCCTTTTGTTGTTTTCTCTTCTTTCTTTTTTTTTTCCTTTTTAACATCTTAGATCTGTCTATGTTGTAAAATCTTTCTATGTACAGTTTTATTCATTTGCTTCTATAAGCAGTTCATAATTTGTTTCAAGAGAAAGGATGGTCCAGTTTTATTAAAAGTCAAGTATATCAAAAGAATTTTAGTATTTTATGCAGATTTTCATACAAAAAACAAATCTACTTCTCTATCCATTTGACCCCAGCATTCAGCTGTCCGTGGATGTCCAGATACCAGCCAGTCTTGGAGGGGTTGCAGGTGAAGCAGTGTACATTGATACAGAAGGTAGCTTCATACCTCAGAGAGCATGGGACATAGCCCAGGCTGCAGCAGAACATTGCCATACAATGGCTGGCTCAGGTGATCAAGCAGGTAGGTGGTCTGTAGTATGTTGCTAGTAGTGGTGGCAGATGAAGAGGTCCACATATTTTCCTTTGTCAAAAAGCCTTCCACCCTTTCCCTCTCAATAAAGTTGTTGACTGATTTATGTCAAAGTAGTGACTTCTCTACTCCTTGAATAGGTTGATATGGTGCTTTGTGGATATATTTGTTGGCAATTATTTGTGTATGCCACTCTCTCCTCCCCCTTTTTCTCCCAGTTGTAGAAAATTTTGGAATATTTTGTGTGGATTCCAGTTTTAAGCTTGTTAGTCATGTTAGATAAGGTATTAGTTAAGATCATTAAATACTCATTACATCAGTTTATTGAAGGATGGAATTCTATAACGTAAAAGACTAGGCAGAGGGCAATACTATAAACACTTCCTGAAATAATATAAGTGGGCGGTTTATCATATGATGTGTGTCCATTGTATACCACTGTTTAAACTTTAAAGTAGAAGGATGTAACATACTTTTCCCCCTTTTGCTTTTGTCCAGCAGAACTGAAAGATTTTACAACTGAGAAGATTCTGTCTGGTATTCATTACTTCCGTTGTCATAATCATGTGGAGCTCCTAGCACTTGTCAACCTCTTACCGGAATTCTTATCACAGCACCCTAAGGTAAGTACTTTTTTGAAGAGCTTTAGGTTTAATATTCAAAATCAGTCATTCCAAAAAATATGTATTTATTTATTGACACCATCTTGGGGACTACAGCCTTCTTTGAAGGGGGCAAATTCTGTTAAATGCTCCCCCTCCCAAATAACTGTTGTGATTCTTCAAGTAAAGTTTGTTTCTCAAATGCTAGTGTGAGGAAATCAAGTAAAGGAGGGCATATATTTCTGTGAAATAATGTTAGTATATTTCAATTTTTTTGAAATTTTATCTTTAAATTCACCAGAGATGCTGAGCCTTCAAATAAATCACATCTGATGAAAACTCATGACCTAATAAAAGTAGCTTTTCGAGACAGCAGAAACTTCTCCACCCATACCTTTAAAAATGAGGATGACATTTATTTAGGTACACTTGTGAATTGCAGGTGAAACTGATCACAGTGGACAGTATAGCCTTTCACTTCAGACATGATTTTGATGACATGTCACTTAGAACCAGGCTTCTTAATGGACTAGCACAGAACTTTATCAGGATTGCTACACAGTACAACCTGGCAGTAAGTCTACTCTTTACAGGTGTTTGCTTTCACAATACATAGTCTAAGGAGTTTGTTACTTCTGAGTGCCCTCTCTCAAACTCTCAGTCATTAGTTGCCTACTCAAATGGTCTACTTTTCATATGTTTATGATCATGTTCAATTATTTATCAATTATATTATTTAAAGACACATGGTCGTGGGCTTTCATATGGAATTTGACACCATTTGGGTGCTTACCCAGTGACAGGTGTTGTCCATCACCCAGAGTAGAATTGAGTTTTATGACCAACAGACCTTATTTAATGCTCTGTATGATTCCACTCATTGCCTTATATGGCAAAGTCATTATCTCACCTTCCCTGGCCCGGCAATGCCCGAAGCAGGCCAAAGAATGTCTATGGTGGGACAGCTTGTTTGCTGTGTTCCAGAGATGTAGCTCTATTACAGGTATTTCCAGTGCTTTTCACAAATTACTGAGGGCTTTTTAGAGGGATACTAATTGAACCCTCTCATCATTTTCAAATCTGCTCTAATCAGGTTGTGTTGACCAATCAGATGACCACCAAGATAGGTGAGGGAACATCTCATCTGGTCCCTGCTCTAGGAGAGAGCTGGGGCCATGCCTGTACCATCAGACTCATACTGTACTGGAAACAAGCCCAGAGGTATAAGTTCAAAGTTCAAACTTTAAATTTCACAGTCTTTATGAAAAAGAAAAAAAAAGTGAATTGCAGAGAAGAATTTGATGTTTATTTCTTTTGATATATTTCCATTTCATGATAAGTGGTCTACTTATGAATATATTTCTCTATTGCTCGTCATGTGTTACCTGGGTTGTTTAGAGTGGCAAGGTGTTGATAAACAAAACTGAATGAAAAACACTTTCTCTGAAAAGTTCAAGTGTACCCACAGGAGAGCATACAATGTTCACAAGTCCAGACAACTTACTCAGTTTTTACTTACCGGGTGTCATTTGTTGCTTGTTACTCAGGTGTTACATACATGTATCCTGTTATTGAATATTTTGGCATGTATATCATATTTGTAAGCTCAAATGTAGTTATATTTGATTCTGTGAGATAATATTTTATCTTTTAACAAAAATCTTTTTTCTTGGATATATGACCAGTCATTACCTAATTTTAGTCAAAAATGTAGTCCATGGTTTACTTGTCTAATGTGTATGTTTCTTTTCATCACAGGTATGCCAACTTGTACAAGTCTCCCTCAAAACAGGAAGCAACAGTTCCCTATCAAATTACAGTAAGTCATGTATAGTCCAACATCCATATATTGTTGTAGGTTTGGGAATTTTTTGAGAGATTAATCATAAAATCAAATAAACCCCACACTGGCATCATGTTGGCTTAAAAAAAAACAGAAAATCAAGAGAAGCAGACTAGTGAAAGTTTTACTAGCTTAAATCTTGATAACTCTTATGAATACATACTTTTTTGTAACATTCAGTGTACATTGTACATTTTGTTTGGTTCTTTGCAGAATATATTCTCTGTTTACTATCTCCAAAATTTTAGATGTTCAACCCGTTGAACACGATTTGATTTGGTATAAAATGTATTTTTCATAGACCCCATCATAATAATAATAACAATAATAATAAGATTTGTAAGGCGCCGAATCCATCTGATAATCAAATGCTCAAGGCGCAACTTGTGCAAAAAATGAAATTACATAACAAATAGACAAAAGTGCAATAGGAAAGGTAAGGACATGATAGAATGTGGAAATCAGTTGTAGGCCAAATTAAACAGATACGTTTTAAGATTGTTTTTGAAGACATCGACTGAACTACTATTTCTAATAACCTGAGGGAGAGTGTTCCACATTGACGTCCCAGCATGAGCAAAAGTTCGCTCCCCCCCCCCCCACTTTGTATTAAGCCTAGGAATGACAAGTAAACCAGAGTCTTGAGAACGTAGTGATCTAGAAGGAATGTAATGTTTGATCAAGCTAATGTTGTACTGTGGAGCAGAGCCATGTATACAGTGAAATAATAGCAAAAGAATCTTAAAAACAATACATTCTTCTACAGGCAACCAATGAAGTGATTTGAGAACTGGTGTGATGTGATTTTCGTAGTAAGGGTTTACGGTTCACCATGTGGTAAGTCCTAACGGACTATAGATAAAGTGGATAGAGATGGAGGAGGGCAGAGTATCTTTCTGAAAGCTGGGTGAAGTCCTAAAAAGGACTGTGAACCAGAAGAGGTGAGAGGGTTGAGTTGGTGAAGAGATGAGGCTTGAGTCGGCGAGAGGTAAGAAGAATTGAGGCGGGCGGAGAAGGAGAGAAGACTCGACGTTTCGGGCAGCTTGACTGCCCGTCTTCAGGAGAGTGATGTGAGCTATCTCGGTCATAGTATTCAACAGGTTTAAGGGTATTCATCATGTCATACCAGTGTAATTTTATCTAACTTTTTGTAATACAGCAAGCAGGAGTGCGTAGTGTATCAAGGCATCCCTCAGATTACAATCAACATCGTCCAATCCAGGATGCAGAAACAGGGGACAAGGATCCACAAGCCTTCACTGATCACCATGACAATCAAGATAGTAACATGGATAACCCTAGGAAAAGGCTACGACCAGAGGACACAGTGATCTGAAAAAGTGGCAGAACTTTTCCATCGTTTTGGATGATAAAAGTGGTCTTGAAATATCTTCCATTATGTGCCAAGTTCTTTTAATAGAAATACCGCTGTACAGAATTTTTCTTCTGCAAGGAAAAGATTATGCCTGTGATAAGATTTTTTACTAAATGCCTAGAGATGTACATGTTACGACATATACATGTTTGTTGTTTTTATGCCTCCGCCCACCGTAGGTGGTTGCGGGAGGCATTATGTTTTCAGGTTGTCTGTCCGTCCGTCCATCTGTCTGTCCCGTTTTCGTTCTCGCGATAACTTAAGAACCATTTGATGGATCAACTTCAAACTTGGCTCATGTATGCATATGGGAGGGACAATGATCTGATTAGATTTTGGGGTCTCAAGGTCAAAGGTCACAGAGGTCATTATGTACATAGAAATGGCTTCTCACGATAATTCAACAACCATTTGACGGATCAACTTCAAACTTGGTCTATGAAATGGCTTGTTCTCACGATAATTCAACTACCATTTGACGGATCAACTTCAAACTTGGTCTATGTATGCATATGGGAGGGACCAAGGGAGGGACAATGATCTGTTGAGATTTGGGGGTCTCAAGGTCAAAGGTCAAAGGTCATAGAGGTCATTATGTACATGGAAATGGCTCGTTCTCGTGATAACTCAACCATTTGACAGATCAACTTCAAACTTGGCTCATGTGTGCATATGGGAGGAACAATGATCTGATTAGATTTTGGGGTCTCAAGGTCAAAGGTCATAGAGGTAATTTTGTACATAGAAATGGTCCATTCTTGCGATAACTCAACAACCATTTGACGGAGCAGCTTCAAACTTGGCACATGTATGCATATGGGAGGGACAATGATCTGATTAGATTTTGAGGTCTCAAGATTGGGTCAAAGGTAATAGAGGTCATTTTATACATGAAAATTGCTGGTTCTTGCAATAACTTAACAACTCTGTGACGGTTCAACTTCAGACTTGGTTCATGTATGCATATGGAAGGTCTCATAATGGTCTCATTTGATTTGGGGGTCCAAAGGTCAAGGTCACAGTCAAAGATGTTATTGTATACATGAAAATAAAAAAAATGAACATGAATGTGCCATATATTTCCGATACAGCAATGGTGGAGGCATAAATTTCTACCGCGCGTGGTTGACGATCCATCTAGTTTGTAAATGCTTTGGAAACATGTACTGGTATACATGTTTATTACAACTCTTCTGTATTACTTGCTGTGGTGCTATTTGCCAAGGATTTTTAGTGTCATATACAGATTTCAGGTTCTGTTGGAAATTATGAGATTATGTTACTTCTTACAGACTGAATCTTGAAAAAAATACTTTTTCACATTACAGCATGCATAAGAGTTGAAAAAGGCCTTGAAGTTTGAACTAACAAAGTACCAAGTTACAATCAAAACAATCACATTTCTAACTTTTTGGTACCACTTTGTTGTAGCCTTTGCACTAGACAAAAGCGAAGTTTATAAATGCCAGGTTGAGTTACATAGTCAAACAGGTTGTAGCAGCCACCTCTCAATAATGGCCACTGAAAATGATTCCCATAGAAATGATGTATTTTAGAACCTGTCTATAGCAGCCACCTGTCTCTATAAAGGCCACAGTTTTATGTTTCCCTCAGGTGGCCTCTATAGACAGGTTTCACTGTATATATCAAGATAAATATTTCACTCAGATGTTCATTTTGAATAGGACTTATGGTAAAAGAATATGCAGATGGTAAAACCACTGAATATGCAGATGGCAGATGGTAAACCACTGATATGAAACATTAAACTCCATGTATACTATTTGTACTATTTGTAATTTTGAAATAAATCTTTATTCAGAAACAGTTGAACTTCATCAATTTATTCTAAATATATTCTTACAATACAATTTTTATGTGAATAGTATACAATACAGTGGGCATTCAGTATATCAGTAAAATTTTACAAAACAGTAACAGGCATAATTCTATGTGAATGTTTTATTAGAGGTAGAGAGAAAGAGAGAAAGGTGGAGAGAAGGGGAGAGAGAGGGAGAGAGAGAGAAAGAGGGAGAAAGAGGGCAAAAGAGGCAAAGAATGAAGAGAGACAGAGGATAGAATAAGGGGTGAGATGGGAGGAGAGATAGATTGGTAATTAATATAAAGAGATGGATGGGTGAAGAAGTAGAAGTTTATGTGACATTCAAAAAGAGAGGACGGATTTGAGAAAGCACTGGTCGTCAAGATAATATAGTAATAATTGTTCTTATTCTTAACTGAAATAACCAGGGCTCCATTGCATAAAACTTGCCACTGATGATAAACTTCCATGGAAACATTGAATTTGATTGGCTTTTGAGAAATGTTACCATAGTAGTTACCATTGATGGCAGAATTACATGTAATACCATTAATGGTACGTTTAATGCAGCAGGGCCCAGTTCTCTTAGCTCTTCTATGAAAATAAAATGATGAATGCACATAGATGGCAATGTAAATCATCGCCATACATTCTTATGTCAATAACTTGGATGTATGCCTGCATCCTAATTACTAACTGTGATGTCTACAGTCACCTCCTAAATCTGTGATCTACACCAAGTACTGTATGAGCTGAAATTTTCGCGGTGGTTTTATTTTCGCGAATTTCGCGAATCATTCACCTATTGCGAATTTAACAACACGCGAAAATATCCGCACGTAAATTTGCTTTACCTCTCGGTATCATCAGCACATTTTTGCCATTACCATGCAAGTGCAGCAGTCCTCTCCGGAGTGTAGCATATGATAACACACACAGAAATTGTCACTCAGACAAGTTAGCTTTGTACATGGTCACCCCCAAAACCCCTGTAAGAAGCCAATGCTGCTACCAAAAATGCGGAATCGGTGTCATTTTTCCAAAGCGTGCAGGCTTTAGTGGGGAGGTAAGAAAGAGAGTCGCCGAAAACGCACTATAAACTAAGAAATCAGGGGTTTTATCACGGCTTTTATGTCTATCGCAAGCTACGAGTGTTATGGTATTGGCAAAAAATAATAAAAAAACAAATCCTCCGGATCTGCCGATATATGGCTCTTTCATGTACAGATAAGTTTACTGCAAGTCCTGCTCTTACACCCGCGAAATTAACAACTCGCGAAAATGTCTATGAGCCTGTGATTCGCGAAAATATTGGCGTATACAGTATGAGGTTTTGTGCAAGACAAATTCCTACTAGGCTTCATACAGGCCAGCATAAAGAACAGGACTGTGATCACATTGTTGATGGGAAGTCTACTAAGAGAAACCAATGATACATTTTACTCCATGCAGTACTTTCAATAAATAAACTTGGTAACCCAACACTGCATCAGCCACATCAGGGGAGAGTTTCATGAAGAGTCTTGTCAGTGATTTTCACTAACAAAGTTGCTCTCAGCCAATCAGATATGAGGATTTCAATAGCTTATAACAGTTGTAAGTGAAAATCACTGACAAGATTATTCATGAAATGCTTCCCTGATCCTGCTCCATGCTTTATTTCAATAAATAATACACAGTTAATCCTTTGGCTAATGAATTATATAATTCCTTTGCACTTAATGCAGGAATCACCTGGTATTCTCGTATGAATTGGGTAGGGATTGTAATTGGGCTTTAGGTAGCTTTAAAGGTAGAGTTAGGGTGTGATGAAATGATTGGTAAAGGATTGCTGATGCTGCCCACAGAGCAAATGTTCCAAAAGCAAGTTTCTTAATACCATAATCTTACCCCTACATGAATAATCTGTTCTTTCACATCTTTCCTCCTGCTGTGCTGCTATGTTTGTTCAATTTTAACATGGTTTAAAAATTCATATCGCGATTGCATTTCCCATGGTCAAGCCAAAAGGATTTAGTCATATGGTGACCAATAGCTTAACAGGTATCACAGTGTTGTGAACATAAATTGACATCAAAGTGTAATGTTACTTAGTAATAAGTACCATGTAAGCCCTAGCGGTGCTTACAAATTTAATACTATTAATATGAGATACGTTAAAATCTTTAATAGTCAGTAGGACAAACATAGCTTGGATGTACCCCTATATCACCTCAAGCTTCAAAAGTTCAAAATTCATCCTCTCTTTATTGTAAAAATCTCACAGTTAACAATGCAAAAGTAACTATGAGACCAACATCAATGAAGCTACTTCTTCTTGGCCTTGCTTGAGGCTCGTCCCATCTTGCTGCTACTCCCTGGATCATCCACCACGGATAGCTTCTTCTGGAGAGTTTCATTGTTTTGTTGGATCTGGTCTGAGAGGCTGATGCGAAGTTTGGACAGTTCTTCGTTGAGCTGTGCAGTGATCAGCTTGCGCAATTCCTTAGTGGTCTCTGATTCCTCTTCTGTGTGCAAGACATGATGGAAAGCACTGCTATGTCATTTGTTGGTTTCAAGAAGAAAAAAATTGAATCAATAGAGCGGCTTGGGACATCCATAACCAAATCAGACACTCTTGATCAGAACCATGATTCCAGTAAAAGAAAAAAAAGGGGCAAAGAACACAGCCAGGTTCCTTGAAAAAGTCTGCAAATATATATGCAGTCAGTAGGGCTGTTGATAGTGCATAATTTTGGCAACAGATTATATGATTGACAAAGAATTTCAGTGGATGCATTTAAAGCACGACAGAAAATTCAAATGACCTCTATGGGGTAGCAAACAGTGGATTCAGAAACACTGCTGTAAAACTGGTGACCTGACATACTATGACGACAATTGCTCCAGGCTTCATTTTGTCAAAGATACATGGTTAGAGTCAGTACTGCAAGAGGGTTTTAGGCTCAAGGTAGGCTCAAGGTAGGCTCAAGGGTAGGGTTATTTTGGTCCAGGGTCAAAGTTCAGTATTAGGTTAGTGTACAAATGTGACATGGAGCAATTTTAGCTGGAGCATGTGTTGTACAACCTGCTGTGAAGCACTGTCACTTACATACACATTAATGTAACGCATGGAATTACCTTGAGGACTGGGTGGTTTCTCTGATTCTCGTCCCTCTGGTGTAACCTCCTCCTGGTCTCCTTCTGCAGGTCCATCTCCTGCCTCCTCCTCGACAGTCTTCAATTCTTCTTCTATTAGATAGCAAGCAAAAACATAATCCAGTTTGTTACTTAACAAAACCTCTTTTCTTTTAATAGAAATCTCTTTGCAGGGTATAATAAGAGAAAGAGAGAGAGAGAGAACTGTCCGCAGTATCAAAGTAAATCAACAGGTTTGATAAAAGTCAAATAAATTCAATACTGTTTGATAGCTGAAGAAGCACAGAAAGATAAGGGTACAATGAACTAACAGACTCTTCAACATTTTTCGTATTATAGCCTCAATAGCCATATCTGAGTGTTGACACTTATCAGTCAAATCAGGAATTATGGCTAGCCATTAGCAAGTTTTCATACAATTTACTAAACTATAAGCAAATTTTAACAAACCTTATGTCCACGATGAGAGTAAAAAAAACAGAATATCTTCTTGAAATTAGATGGTACCTTTTAAGGTGTACTGCCACATGCCTAAGCTTGTTCAAATGAATTGGCTTCATCAGATACATGTAACTTGTACCATTTTATTCTTACAGAAATGGTTAAATGGATAAATGGTTGGTTACCTTACCTGAACGCAAAGAAATGCACATGTATGCTGGTTATAGTATGTAACAAGGGGACTGACGGCTTAAAGTCCTCTCTGAGGGACTTGCTAATGAGAATTAATACCTTACCAAAGGGCACTAGCACATCCACTTACTTTCTAACCCGGGTACTCTCAGTTACAAGACCTCAGCTCTATCACTGAGCCACCGTGCCTCCTCTGACTGAATGTCAGCTAACATGAAAGATTACAAGTACATGCATACAAAAAGTAATGCAAACGGTAGACATGGACATTTTACCTTGTACTTCAGGCTCCTCTTCTGGCATCCCTTCATATGATATAGAGAGATCTAGCTTGACCAGGGGAGTGAAGACGTACTTGTAGAGCTTGAAGTGTCTGAAGTATGTGTTCACCACGTAATCAATGACGAGACGAACATGCTCATGACTGAAGAGGTTAACACTCCAGGGTGGCCTCTGTTAGAAGGTTAGTATAAAAACTATATTAGTTGATATCAGGAAAATATCTATATTCATGAATGATTACAATTCTCTAGTTATTCTCCTCCTTTTCCATTTTGCATTTTGTCATTTTATCAACAAACCACTGTAATTTCTTATCAAATATGATGATGAAGAACGCTGCAATTATTGCTCATTTCCAGTAAAAAAAATTACATGAAAAGCTTTATGGTTTGTTTGATTAAATATTCAAGAACTATCAACTTTTCACATCAATAATTCAATATGCCAGTATATACAACAGTATTAAAACTTTTGCATATACAGCAGACTCTTGTATAATGAACAATGTAGCTCTCTATCCATTGGGAGTAATAGTGATTTTTTTTGTTTGTCCTCTTTAATTACTACGATCAGCATATATCATCTTGTTCCCTTTCATGTGTATTGTAATATGTGTCCCTAATTTGTAAATTTTTATCCTCCATGCTCTCTCATTATTGTCGCTAATATCACCATATTATTATTAATATTTTCTATGGCAAAGAAAATACTTGACAACATGGAAGAAAAAACAAATTTAAACCAATAAAAATGATACAAATGCTGGAATGCCAGGAACAGAAAATGTTTACTAAATAACTGTGGCAAAAAGCCTTTTGTCCAAATGGTAAGATGTAATGTTAGGATTAGGAACTACAAAACGTTTCCAACTCACTAAAACTGCATGGCACAGCACTAGTTCTTTGAAGTAGTCATAGCATTGCTCAACATTTCCAAATGGAGTTTCTGTTAACAAACAAAGAAAAAAACAAACATAAATATCTCTTCAAATGTGTATTGAGGAAAATCTCTTTATCTCTGAATTATGTTGTTTTGTTTTGTTTTGTTTTTGTGGGTTTATTTTTTGGTATGCTTCTGATGTGACAATCACTTCACCCAAGATCTGAATGACTGACATTTTGTTAAAAATGTGATCTAACTTCATTCAAAACAGTTTATCATAATCAACTAAAGACCGGATGGCCTATGTACCTAAATTCTTTTGAATTTCTAAAAATGCTTCAAAATTAGAGTTCACTGTATCATGTATTCTAAATGGGCTAGGGAAAAAAATAAATTCATACTCTTCATGAATTTCTTAATTCCTAATGTTGATATTCAGTGTCAAGGTAAAAAATATCAATTTCATAAACAAAAGTAGAATATGTATATCTTTTAATGTAATGAAATGAATAAATGATGAATGAACAGACTCACCCACACAGACCATATGTGTCTTTTTCACAATGGAAAAGAACACAGAGAGCTGCTCCTTGGTAAAGTTATTGTTCAAAGCAAACTGTGTGGCATAGAAGTAGAGATCAAGCAGAGCAGCAGATCTAGGGTTCTCCTTGTAGTCAGTCAGGCTGAAATGTTCCGCTAAAATCCTGAATTTATGAAAAAAATCATAATAATAGTGCTAACCATGATAATGATGATGATTTCCATTCTACATGTGTAAAGCATTTTTGTAATACCGGGTACTGAAAGTGTGCAATAACCATAACTACAATACTATGGAATCACTTTAAATACATCACAGTATCAGTGGCTAAAAGATCTGTCATCAGATGTTCTTAAATGTGGTGATATTTATTCTACAATAGATAGGAGTAAGGAATTTAAATGTAGTAAATGTATAGAAGGGGATATACCTTTTAACTTCTTCCATATTGGCTGCTCCTTTGATTTCTTCTGATTTATGAACATCCAGATCAGCCCTTTTGTTAAAAAGAATACAGAATATAATTTCAATGAATGCAAAATATTACAGTTACATCAATGAGAGAAAAAAAAAAAGACATAACATGCATACTATTTACATTCATATGTTTCTAAATTCACACATTTCTTTTAAAAATATATATATTTTGTTTTGGTTTGGCTTGGTTTCCCATGTTAAGTGGTGTGTATAATCAGTTATCACACAGGTCAAGGAATCCACCTCAAAAAGCCATCAGACTACATTTTAGAAACTGGACAATCATAGCCCCTATATGTTTTATCTAATCTATGCACAAATAGTTGAAAAAAAATTGTACAATTACAAATGAGTTTAAATGAAAATGTTTTCCCATCATTAATGCACATACATAATATAGACCTCATTTCTGTCATCAAAATAAAATATAAAACAAACCTGACTCACCAAAGGCAGATCTTAGCCTTGTGTTCTTTAGGCTGGAAATCAAGTGAGTGAAGAAAGAATGAAAATAAATAAAGGCATCCGATTAATCTATTTGTAAATTTTTAAATTTTGATTTGTTCTATTATTAGTAGTGTAACCATATCTTTCTTGCAACCGAAGTGTCCAGAATAACCTTTATATTTAAGTTTGACAATATTTTGAAATTATATTATCACCCAAGGAAAGACATAAGTGACCCAACATTAACTTCTTGAAATTTATGCAAAACAGAGATCCATCAAAGGTACATTTTGTAAGGTGCATCACTAATCAGCAACTGCAAGGCAAAATGCCATAAAATCATTTGGCATCACTTTTTACTTTTTGACACCTTATCTCAAAAAAGAAGATTTGTAGACCCTAGGCTTGAGCTGGTTCAATTCCTTTTGGAAACAAACGCAAAATATAGCAAAATCTGCCTGATCTTTTGTTCATATTTTCACAAATTCTCCCCAATTATAAAGAAAATTTCGTCCTAAGGTAATTTTAGGTTCCTCCATCTAGTGATGCTATTTGATTTAAGAAATCTTTTATAGTGTTTCATTTTGAGATATACCCTGTGCACAAAATGTGGACATCGCAAACCGACAATGACACTTGACAGAGACACACTCACTGCAATTCATCAATCATCTTCATCTCCTCCATCACCTCTCTGAAACAATTGTTTTGGGGAAATTTTAACTCATCTAAAAAGCAATGCATGCGTCCCCCATTAAGAAAAGTGGCCACTCACGAAGCGCCTAATGGCACTGGTCAAGTTAACGAACATAGATTATTATTAGTATACGTGAAACAGCTCCCCCATTCTGTTACTTGTCAACGGGGCTTGATAAGTGCAAACATGAATTTCAACATACGGGACTGTTGCAAAAAAATATCATCTGGAGAGGTCTATATGGAAAGTTAAGTCTTACCTGCGGTATTTTTACTACTTCTCCTGGCATTTTACTTTAATATTTCAATTAATCAAATACGTGAAAATTGTTCAGGATACGACCAATACCACAGAAAAGAGAGAAATCTATCAAAACGGACTTCCAAAATCAGCAATCGGTGAACTTGTCAACACAAACTTCCGGTCGTAGCCAAGCAGCAAAGGATTGTGGTCTTGATTTATCAAACGTCGTCTGCTATGATCTCAACAGTTCTTAATCACTGCCTGCACTGCACACACGGTGCACCTGTACAGGGAAATGTGACTGGTGCACACATTACACTTTCTACGGTAACACACAGCTTTCAATGTAGATCCTAAATGGGGAATACTCACTATGAACATGACGGACAAAGAAAGCGGATAAAATAAACAACCCCTCATTCTACCCTTCACAATGGTTCTGGTAGTCAAAAGAACATTCCTTCACTGCTATTATCTAAAATATGTGGAACAGGTGTAACATGCATATTCACCTGGAACTAATGAAGGCATGTTCTTATGACTACTAGAAACATTGTGAAGGGTAGAATGAGAGGTTTTTTATTTTGTCCACTTTCTTTGTAGGTCATGTTCATAGTGACTTGCTGGGTTTCAATATGAATGCCCACTATATTTACATATGTAGTATTCAGCAAAGATCATAAAGCACACAAGATCTTTGGTGTTGAGCGAGCTGTTGGAGGGGGAGGGGTGGGGGTGGAGATCGGGAGGTTTATGGCAAAGTAATAATAATAATAATAATAATATGCATTTATATAGCGCAAAAACTATATCTATATATTCTATTGCGCTGCAAGAGCTTCCTAGGTGCTATACATACTATCGGAATAGATAGGTTTTTAATTTTATCTTGAAATTTTGTAAATTTGTTGAATTCCTAATGTTGAGGGGAAGTTTGTTCCATAGTCGTGGGGCTGACATCAGAAATGACCTATCTCCTAGTGTTGCTTTAGTCTTGTGTGGGGGTACTTGTAGTGTGAGTGTATCTTGTGAGCTACGTAAATGATGGTCATGAGATCGGGATTTCAATTTCAAGAGATCTGAGATGTAACTTGGGGCCTGACCATTAAGACCTTTAAAACTATCATTAGGATCTTAAATGTGATTCTTTGCCGGACAGGTAGCCAGTGTAATTCTCTCAATAATGGGGTGACAGGAGAGAATTTGGGAAGACGACATATCAAACGTGCACATGTGTTTTGCACTCTCTGCAGTTTGCTTATTTGAGAATCGGGTAATCCATAGAGAACACTATTGCAATAATCCAATTTACTTGTGATACAAGCATGAACAATAGTTTTCATGGTGTCTTGATCAAAAAATTTGCGGATACGTCTCAAGTTATAGATCATAAAATAAGCGGATTTACAAACATTGTTGATTTGTGATTCCATGCTTAAGTAGAGTGTATGCAGAGCATGATCTATTCTTTATTATTCTAATAGACCTGTTTACTAATATGTTATGCATACCTGTTGAACAAAAGTTTCCCTTGACAACTCAAAAGCTTGCCAGCGGCTTGCCCGACATAGCAAAAATTAATGCATGCAAGGTGAGAAACCACGTGCATATTAAAATTTGACTACAATAGGAAACGGGCTGTTTGTAAGCTTTTCATTCATCAAACTACGTAATAACCGTGATAATGATGTATAGCTCGTTCAAAAAGTTATAAACCGATTATGTCGCATTCAACACAACAAAGCGTTTGCTGATTGTGACACGTGCAGTTCCTGCTGTGCGTTCACAAAAAAAATGCGATTGGTTCATTAACTAGAATCACGTGATAAAGTGAGCGCCTATTCAAAGAAATCTCTGAAGGGTATCCCTCGGGTTGCGTGCGAGATAGGCACATAGCTGCACTGTTGGCAGGTGCCGGGCACGGTACTTCAGCCACTTCGTTTTGTGATTTTTAATTTGGAATACTTACCAGCACATCAACCAACTAATGAATTTCGTTATTATTGGGAATGATGGATAACCATGCATGCAGTGAGTATACAAGTAAGGGTTCCTGCTTCCCGCTGCCAGTGGATTTCACCCCCACCTTGGGCCTGTGATGCTTTCTAGTCTAGCCTACTGAAACACAAACAGTAAGTAAATCAATCACCTATTATTATCCCCTTTATTGGGCCTATGGGGAGGGTTTCTGTGAATTCCATAACACCGTTATCTTTCTTAAAATGTGGATGAACAGTATGCCCAGCCGTGTGCATCTATTCCTTGGTAGGGCACAACACAGGTTTCCCCGAATTTCATAGATCGAGAAATATCCAGTAAAAGTTATTTCTTCATGTTCTTATTAATACGTCAAGGCATGTATTTTCTACCTTTTAAGGAAAATTTTTAGTTATAGATATCACATGACGTTGTTTTATTTTTCAGTTTTGGTATGCATTTCTTTTGGAGGCTAAACATGTTTTCCTCAAGGCCAGCGCCCTCAGGAAGGGGGGAGGGACAGTCAGAGAGTGCCCCCACTTTTCCAAGCAACCAAATAAGAGCAACTTTTTGCCCATTAAAATGCCCCGAATTAAACCCTGTTCACCGTGCCCATTTTCTTTTTAAAAGTACCCTTTAGCCTTTAAATAAGTAACCTCTTTTCCTCAGATGTACTGCCGTTCTTAAAATCTATAAGTGCCCCGTTTTGATACCTTATAACACCCATCCCCTTTTAATGTCGCTCTTTTCTCTTCCGAGAAGTGCACCGTTTTCCCTTCTGTCCGAATTCATTTCTAATTAATAAGTGCCCCTCTTCCTTTTTAGTACTGTGCCATTTCTTCTGAAGCATTATTGTGAATGATTTTAATCACTTCCAATAATATTCTATTTGAACTTTCGTAGTTTGGGGATGTCTCTTTTATTCCCCTTTTTGTTTGTTTGTTTGTTTGTTTTTGTTTCTATCCAATCAGCAACAGCTCTCTTTATCATTTTCTGTCTTAGAATGCCCTTTATTTATCATTTTTAGACGACCATTGGTGCTCTCCCTGGCGCTTGCTTGCTTGTTTCCCTATCTCTGTTTTTCCTCCTATTTTTCAGACTATTTTTATCACTCATGAGTTGAATTCAAAATATGATATGGCTCTGTATATAATGTGTTTGGGTGCATGTGTGTGTGTGCTTTTGCATCTTTGTGCATTAAAAAAAAAATTAATCACCGACTAGTATAAGGACGTAAGGAGAGTCCTTTAATAGGAATTTGTTTCCTTCAGGACATCTTCAGGCAGTATATAATCGGTGGTATTTCCTTTGCATGCTTGATTTTTATCTTTGCCTAAAAAGAAAATATGTTAAGTGCCCCTTTCCAGTCCCACTTTTCTTTATTATTACATCAGTTCTTAACAAATTCATGACGGGGAGATGGTGGACCTGTGAATACTGAATGAGACTCTGGGGCCAAATCCATTAAACTGTAGAAGAACGGCATGCCCATTCAGATGATTTTGTCCGTTTTTGTATGTGGTTTTTCTTGGGGGGGAGGAGAGGAGGGGGAAGGGCCGGCAAAAGATTGGGATTTTAGTGTAAGTTTAAACTTTAAACCTGGCTGCGAGATGGTGTTCATGTGAATAATGAGCCTATGGGGAACTGACCCCTAAATTGTAGGTAAACGACACGCCCAGGCAGATTACTTTTTACATTTTTGTTTGTTTGCGTTTTGTTGTTAGTTTAAGTGGGGGGGGGGGGGGGAGAGGAGCAAAGGATTTTGTGTATATAGGTTTATACCTCATGGTCTGGAAGATGATGTTACCGTGAATAATGAGCCGACGGGGCCAAATCCCTGACACTGTACTTGAATGGCACGCCCAGTCTGAAAAATTTACCGTGTTGATATATTTTTTTTTGGGGGGGGGGGGTGGGAAGAATGGGGTAAAGCTAGGTAAAGTTTCTAAGTGCATGTTTATGCCTGGCTGGGAGATGGTGTTCCTGTGAATGAACCAACGGGGTATGAGCATGAGCATGATGAGCTAATGGGGCTTAGACCCTTAAACTGTAGGTGAACGACACGCCCAGCCAGATGATTTTTTTTTAGGTGGGAGAAGGGGGGGGGGGAGAGAAAAAGTTGTGTAGGTTTATGCCTGACTGGGAGATGGTGTTCCTGTGAATAATGTGCCACTGGGCCAAGTCCCTTAAACTGTAGGTGAACGGCACGCCCAGCCAGATGATTTTTTTCAAGTGGGGGAGGGGGGGAGAGAAAGTTGTGTAGGTTTACGCCTGGCTTGGAGATGGTGTTCCTGTGAATAATGAGCCTACGGGGCTTAGACCCTTAAACTGTAGGTGAACGGCACGCCCAGCCAGATGATTTATTTTCAGGAGGGGGCGGGGGGAGAGAAAGTTGTGTAGGTTTATGCCTGGCTGGGAGATGGTGTTCCTGTGAATAATGAGCCTACGGGGCTTAGACCCTTAAACTGTAGGTGAACGGCACGCCCAGCCAGATGATTTATTTTCAGGAGGGGGCGGGGGGAGAGAAAGTTGTGTAGGTTTATGCCTGGCTGGGAGATGGTGTTCCTGTGAATAATGAGCCTCTGGGGCCAAGTCCCTTAAACAGTAGGAGAACGGCACGCCCAGTCATATTTTTTCCCCATTTTTTTTTCAGGTTGGGGTGGGGGAAGAAAGTGGAGTAATATTTTTGTGTGTGTGGGGTTATGCCTGGTTGTGAGATGGGATTGGTGTTCCTGTGAATAATGTGCCTACGGGGCCAAGTCCCTTAAGTTTAGGAGAACGGTACGCCCAGTCAGATGATATTTTTTCAAGTTTTTTTTTTCCAGGTTGGGGGGCTGGGGAGAGAGAAAGTGGGATTTTTTGTTTAGGTTTATGCCTGGCTGGGAGATGGTGTTTTTTTATGAATGATGAGCCTACGGGGCTTAGACCACCCTTAAACTGTAGGTGAACGACACGCCCAGCCAGATGATTTTTTTTAGGTGGGAGAAGGGGGGGGGGAGAGAAAAAGTTGTGTAGGTTTATGCCTGACTGGGAGATGGTGTTCCTGTGAATAATGTGCCACTGGGCCAAGTCCCTTAAACTGTAGGTGAACGGCACGCCCAGCCAGATGATTTTTTTCAAGTGGGGGAGGGGGGGAGAGAAAGTTGTGTAGGTTTACGCCTGGCTTGGAGATGGTGTTCCTGTGAATAATGAGCCTACGGGGCTTAGACCCTTAAACTGTAGGTGAACGGCACGCCCAGCCAGATGATTTATTTTCAGGAGGGGGCGGGGGGAGAGAAAGTTGTGTAGGTTTATGCCTGGCTGGGAGATGGTGTTCCTGTGAATAATGAGCCTACGGGGCTTAGACCCTTAAACTGTAGGTGAACGGCACGCCCAGCCAGATGATTTATTTTCAGGAGGGGGCGGGGGGGGAGAGAAAGTTGTGTAGGTTTATGCCTGGCTGGGAGATGGTGTTCCTGTGAATAATGAGCCTCTGGGGCCAAGTCCCTTAAACAGTAGGAGAACGGCACGCCCAGTCATATTTTTTCCCCATTTTTTTTTCAGGTTGGGGTGGGGGAAGAAAGTGGAGTAATATTTTTGTGTGTGTGGGGTTATGCCTGGTTGTGAGATGGGATTGGTGTTCCTGTGAATAATGTGCCTACGGGGCCAAGTCCCTTAAGTTTAGGAGAACGGTACGCCCAGTCAGATGATATTTTTTCAAGTTTTTTTTTCCAGGTTGGGGGGCTGGGGAGAGAGAAAGTGGGATTTTTTGTTTAGGTTTATGCCTGGCTGGGAGATGGTGTTTTTTTATGAATGATGAGCCTACGGGGCTTAGACCACCCTTAAACTGTAGGTGAACGGCACGCCCAGTCAGATGATTTTTTTTTTTTTTTTTGAGGTGGGGAGAAAGTGGGAGATTTTTTTTAATGCAGGTTTATCCCTTGATGGGAGATGGTGTTCCTGTGAATAATGAGCCTCTGGGGCCAAGTCCCTTAAACAGTAGGAGAACGGCACGCCCAGTCATATTTTTTCCCCATTTTTTTTTTCAGGTTGGGGTGGGGGAAGAAAGTGGAGTAATATTTTTGTGTGTGTGGGGTTATGCCTGGTTGTGAGATGGGATTGGTGTTCCTGTGAATAATGTGCCTACGGGGCCAAGTCCCTTAAGTTTAGGAGAACGGTACGCCCAGTCAGATGATATTTTTTCAAGTTTTTTTTTTCCAGGTTGGGGGCTGGGGAGAGAGAAAGTGGGATTTTTTGTTTAGGTTTATGCCTGGCTGGGAGATGGTGTTTTTTTTTTATGAATGATGAGCCTACGGGGCTTAGACCACCCTTAAACTGTGGGTGAACGGCACGCCCAGTCAGATGATTTTTTTTTTTTTTTTTTTTTTTTTGAGGTGGGGAGAAAGTGGGAGATTTTTTTAAATGCAGGTTTATCCCTTGATGGGAGATGGTGTTCCTATGAATAATGAGCTAACAAGGCATAGACCCTTCAACTGTATAGGTGAACGGCACGCCCAGTCAGATATTTTTTTTTCTTCTTTTTTTTTATTGGAGGGGGGGGGGAGGGGGAGAGAAAGTGTGTTTTTCGTGTAGGTTTATGCCTGGCTGGGAGATGGTGATCCTGTGAATGATTAGCCTACGGGGCTTAGACCCTAAACTGTAGGTGAACGGCACGCCCAGCCAGATGATTTTTTTTTTTCAGGAGGGGGCGGGGAGAGAGAAAGTTGTCTAGGTTTATGCCTGGCTGGGAGATGGTGTTCCTGTGAATAATGAGCCTACGGGGCCAAGTCCCTTAAACTGTAGGAGAACGGCACGCCCAGTCAGATGATATTTTTCCCCCATTTTTTTTTCAGGTTGGGGGGGGGGGAGAAAGTGGAGTAATATTTTTGTGTGTGTGGGGGGGGGGGTTATGCCTGGTTGTGAGATGGGATTGGTGTTCCTGTGAATAATGTGCCTACGGGGCCAAGTCCCTTAAAGTTTAGGAGAACGGTACGCCCAGTCAGATGATATTTTTTCAAGTTTTTTTTTCCAGGTTGGGGGGCTGGGGAGAGAGAAAGTGGGATTTTTTGTTTAGGTTTATGCCTGGCTGGGAGATGGTGTTTTTTATGAATGATGAGCCTACGGGGCTTAGACCCTTAAACTGTAGGTGAACGGCACGCCCAGCCAAATGATATTTTTTTCCGGTGTGGGAGAAAGAGGGAGACTTTTTTAATGTAGGTTTATCCCTGGATGGGGGATTGTGTTCCTGTGAATAATGAGCTAACAATGCATAGACCCTTCAACTGTATAGGTGAACGGCACGCCCAGTCAGATATTTTTTTTCTTCTTTTTTTTTGTGGGGGGGGGGGGGGGGGGGGGTGGGGAGGGGGAGAGAAAGTGTGTTTTTCGTGTAGGTTTACGCCTGGCTTGGAGATGGTGTTCCTGTGAATAATGAGCCTACGAGGCTTAGACCCTTAAACTGTAGGTGAACGGCACGCCCAGCCAGATGATTTTTTTTTCTTCTTTTTTTTATGGGGGGGGGTGGGGAGGGGGAGAGAAAGTGTGTTTTTCGTGTAGGTTTACGCCTGGCTTGGAGATGGTGTTCCTGTGAATAATGAGCCTACGGGGCTTAGACCCTTAAACTGTAGGTGAACGGCACGCCCAGCCAGATGATTTTTTTCAAGTGGGGGAGGGGGGGGGGGGAGAGAAAGTTGTGTAGGTTTACGCCTGGCTTGGAGATGGTGTTCCTGTGAATAATGAGCCTACGGGGCTTAGACCCTTAAACTGTAGGTGAACGGCACGCCCAGCCAGATGATTTATTTTCAGGAGGGGGCGGGGGGGAGAGAAAGTTGTGTAGGTTTATGCCTGGCTGGGAGATGGTGTTCCTGTGAATAATGAGCCTACGGGGCTTAGACCCTTAAACTGTAGGTGAACGGCACGCCCAGCCAGATGATTTATTTTCAGGAGGGGGCGGGGGGAGAGAAAGTTGTGTAGGTTTATGCCTGGCTGGGAGATGGTGTTCCTGTGAATAATGAGCCTCTGGGGCCAAGTCCCTTAAACAGTAGGAGAACGGCACGCCCAGTCATATTTTTTCCCCATTTTTTTTT